>JARQOD010000003.1:407804963-407891272 GCA_033576555.1 Oophaga sylvatica
CTAAGGAACCTTTGAGTAGGATTACACGGAACCTGAACCTGAACCCATGCAGGTAGACTCTTTACAACGACGGGTTAGTGATGCACGCAAGGAACATCGTTTTAAGGAGAATCTATGTTTCTATTGTGGTAAGTCAGGGCACTTCATTATAAACTGCCCCAGCCGTTCTCGTAAGACTACTGCAGCACTCATTCATTGTGAGTGTTGCGAGAGGGGATCTGTCAGGTCCGAGCCTCAGGCTCCAGAGAGATCTGCAGCAACAGATCTTGATTTCTCGGACTTAAACTCCGTTACCTCTGAGGACGTTGACTGTGTAAACGCTGCCATTTTTCAAGTTTCCTCAGCGGTGTCCCAGCTGAGTTGTAAGAAAAACAATTCTCATTGCTTTCTTTCCATCAAACTCTGGGTTGACTCAGCTTGGGTGTCTAGCTCTGCTATGATCGACTCAGGGGAAGTGGAAATTTTATGGATGTCTCCTTTGCTCTGAAACAGGGAATACGTTCAGTGAAGAAGGCTACTCCAGTACAGATGGAAACTGTGGATGGCTCCCTGCTGACCTCTGGACCAGTGGATCAGGAAACAGAGCCTTTGAGGGTTCTTATGGGTAAAGATCATCAAGAGAAACTGTCCTTTATGCTTATCTCTTCTCCCACTTTCCCATTATTCTAGGGCTACCATGGCTGCAGGCTCAGAATCCTACCATTAACTGGGAGACCAAGGAATTACACTTTCCAGAGAAACAGATGAGTCCAAAAGTTTCAGCTTGCTCTGTTCCTAAAGGAATCATGTCAGTCCCTGAACTACCAGCTGTATACCAGGACTATGTGGATTTATGTGACAAGAAGAACGCTGACCAGCTTCCTCCTCACCGTCCATATGATTGTCCAATTGAATTATTGCCTGGAGCAGAGATACCTTTTGGTAAGATCTACCCCTGGCGGGGCCCGAGCTAAAGGCTTTAAAGGATTACATAGATGAAAATCTAGCCAAGGGCTTCATACGCCCCTCTTCATCTCCTGCAGGTGCACCCATCTTCTTTGTAAAGAAGAAAGATGGATCTCTGAGACCATGCGTAGACTATAGGGAACTCAATAAGGTTACTATTAGAAACCGTTATCCATTGCCTTTAATCCCTGAGTTATTGGAGAGAGTGCGACATGCCAAAATTTTTTCTAAACTAGATCTTCGTGGGGCCTATAACTTAGTCCGTATTAGACCTGGGGATGAATGGAAGACTGCATTCAGGTCACGCTATGGACACTTTGAATATCTAGTTATGCCTTTTGGTCTGAGTACTGCCCCAGCCACTTTCCAACACTTGGTGAATGACATCTTCAGGGATCTCCTAGATACATTCGTGGTAATTTATTTGGATGATATTCTAATTTTTTCTAACTCCACAGAGGAACATCATGGACATGTGAGAATGGTCTTGGAACGTCTAAGACAAAATCATCTTTACATCAAACTTGAAAAGTGTGAATTCCATAGGACCGAAATTCAATTTCTGGGGTATGTACTGTCTACACAAGGAATTAGTATGGATGGAAGCAAAACCCAAGCCATCAAGGATTGGCCAAGTCCTAGAAATGTGAAGGAGGTACAGCGCTTCATCGGGTTTGCCAACTTCTATAGACGTTTCATTAGAAATTTCTCTGAGGTAGTGTCACCTATCACTCAACTTACCGGAAAGAGTCTAGGTTTTCCTGGACTCCCCAAGCCCAGGAAGCATTTTCCCGTCTAAAAGATAAATTTACCACTGCACCTATCCTAGTACATCCCAACCCCGAGCTTGCCTTCATAATAGAGGTGGATGCTTCAGACTGTGCCGTTGGAGCTATACTCTCTCAGAGAACAGGTGAGAAGAATGTCTTGCATCCCTGTGCCTTCTTTTCCCAGCAGTTGTCTTCGGCTGAGAGGAACTACGATGTGGGCAATAGAGAGTTGTTGGCCATTATTGCCGCCTTCAAAGAATGGAGACACCTTCTTCAGGGCGCTGCACAGCAAATAGTCGTCCTGACAGACCATCGTAACCTTGAGTTTATCAGGTCGGCTAAGTGCCTGACTCCTCGCCAGGCTCGCTGGAATCTTTTCTTAAACCAATTTAATTTTATCATCTCTTATAGACCAGGATCGCGCAATGGAAAGGCTGATGCACTCTCTAGGATTTACTCAGCAGAGACACGTCCAATTACTCCTCCTAAGACTATTCTTCCTGACTCTAGATTCCTAGGAGTAATTCATAATCAAGACCTACTTAAGGACATCAAGGAAGCATACCATGCGGATTCCTTTTTGGCACAACCCCAAGGGACGTAAGTCTTGTCTTTAAGAATGGTGTGTGGATTCAGGGACAACGTCTGTATATTCCTGAAACAGTCAGATTAAGAGTATTGCAACTCATTCACGATTCCAAGATAGCTGGGCATAGAGGAATTCTAAAGACACAGGAATTTCTTTCTCGTTTCTTTTGGTGGCCCACTTGCAGGAAGGATGTTTTGAATTATGTCACTTCATGTGAGGTCTGTGCAAGATGCAAAACACCTCGCTCCTCACCAACTGGTCTGTTACAGCCTCTTCCCACCCGTCCCGCCCGTGGGGATCCATTTCTATGGACTTCATTGTGGAGTTACCAACCTCTCAGGGGAAGAACACCATTCTAGTGGTGGTTGACCGTCTAACAAAGGCAGCTCATTTTATCCCTTGTGTCGGCTTACCCACTGCAAAACAGACATCAGATTTGATGATTAAAGATGTGTTTCGCTTACATGGAGTACCGGATGAGGTTATTTCGGATCGAGGGGTGCAATTCACTTCTAGGTTTTGGCAAAATTTCTGTGCAGCATTGGACATTAAAGTAAACCTTTCTTCTGCTTTTCATCCCCAGACTAATGGACAGACCGAACGAACCAATCAAACCCTGGAGCAGTATCTCCGCTGCTTTATCTGCCACCTACAGGATGATTGGGTGGATCTACTTCCATTAGCTGAGTTCTCGTATAACAACTCTCAGAGTGCCTCCACTAAACAGTCTCCTTTTTACTCTAATCTAGGTTATCATCCTAACATTCTACCACGATTTCCCATAGAAACGCCTTTACCAGCAGTGGCTGAAAGAATCACGTCTTTACAGAAGAATATGGATCTTCTAAAGGAAAATCTGGAATCGGCTCAAGAAAGGTACAAGAAAGCAGCAGATAAATTTCGTAAACCTGCACCAGCTTTCAAGGTAGGAGACTTGGTCTGGCTGTCAACCAGAAATCTTAAGTTAAGGATTCCATCGTCTAAGTTGGGACATAAGTACATTGGACCCTATAAAATCAGTAAAATTATAAGTGCCGTTGCTTGTCGTCTTCAACTGCCCAGAACTATGAGAATCCACCCTGTCTTTCATGTATCCCTACTAAAGGCTGCGACACCCAATACGTTTCCTGGACGTTCCTCTCCTTGCCCTGACCCAGTGCTGGTCGATGGTCAGGAAGAATTTGTGGTGGAATGGATTTTAGATTCCAGGTTGTATAGAAATCAGTTACAATATCTGATTAAATGGCAGGGCTACCCAGTGGAGGACAACTCATGGGAACCGGTCAATAACGTTAATGCTCCTCGCTTGCTCCGTCAGTTTCATCAGAGGTACCCACACAAGCCTGGCCTGAGGTCATCCGGAGGTTGTCCCTAAGGGGGAGTAATGTAAGGTTCTATGTATATATTCCTGAAACTCAGTTTGTTCGTCAGCCATTTTACTTTCTGTCTTGCTGCAGCTATCTTGCCCTCAGTCAAAATGGAGTTTCCAGCTTGCATGTTCCCGCCCTGATTCTCTCCTTTACTTCTTAAGCAGCCACAGCTGAGCAATCAGTGCTTCAGAATCTAGCCTGCAGTGAACCTGTGACTTGACTCCTGTAAGCCTTGGACCTTGTACTCCAGCTATTCCTACTGAGGAACTCTGAAGCACTTGTGGACTCTGAACCCTGCTCTTTGAAAGACCCACGTTTGCATGGACTTACGGTAACAGAGAAGAAGATCCTGAATCTGTATTGGAGAGTGATTGCTGAGCTTGGATTACTCTGGCCTGCTGTGTTTCCTGTTTCTGTGTCTGCAAACTGTGTGACTATTTCTGCCAACTTGTATGAAGTAATACAGGACTTTTCTATATCAAACCTGTGACTCCTGTGTTTTCATCGCACCCAAGCACAAGACGCTATATGAACTGTACTACATACATTACAGTCTGTGTGGACTGATCTCTGCAGTGCGGCGATTGGGTAGCAGGGCGGCCATCTTCTTTAGTCACGAGGCGGAGAGGAGAGGAGAGAGGTACTGTGTGAGCTGAGCTGCGGCACTGCCTGGGCCCTGGAGTGGAGCTGGAGGAGTGTGTCTGTGTGGACTGATCTCTGCAGTGCGGCGATTGGGTAGCGGCCGCGGCCATCTTCTTTAGTCACGAGCCGGAGAGGAGAGAGGTACTGTGTGAGCTGAGCTGTGGCGCTGCCTGGGCCCTGGAGTGGAGCTGGAGGAGTGTGTCTGTGTGGACTGATCTCTGCAGTGCGGCGATTGGGTAGCGGTCGCGGCCATCTTCTTTAGTCACGAGGCGGAGCCGGAGAGGAGAGAGGTACTGTGTGAGCTGAGCTGTGGCGCTGCCTGGGCCCTGGAGTGGAGCTGGAGGAATGTGTCTGTGTGGACTGATCTCTGCAGTGCGGGGATTGGGTAGCGGCGCGGCCATCTTCTTTAGTCATGAGGCGGAGCCGAAGAGGAGAGAGGTACTGTGTGAGCTGAGCTGTGGCGCTGCCTGGGCCCTGAAGTGGAGCTGGAGGAGTGTGTCTGTGTGGACTGATCTCTGCAGTGCGGCGATTGGGTAGCAGCGCGGCCATCTTCTTTAGTCACGAGGCGGAGAGGAGAGGAGAGAGGTACTGTGTGAGCTGAGCTGTGGCGCTGGCTGGGCCCTGGAGTGGAGCTGGAGGAGTGTGTCTGTGTGGACTGATCTCTGCAGTGCGGCGATTGGGTAGCGGCGCGGCCATCTTCTTTAGTCACGAGCCGGAGAGGAGAGAGGTACTGTGTGAGCTGAGCTGTGGCGCTGCCTGGGCCCTGGAGTGGAGCTGGAGGAATGTGTCTGTGTGGACTGATCTCTGCAGTGCGGGGATTGGGTAGCGGCGCGGCCATCTTCTTTAGTCATGAGGCGGAGCCGGAGAGGAGAGAGGTACTGTGTGAGCTGAGCTGTGGCGCTGCCTGGGCCCTGGAGTGGAGCTGGAGGAGTGTGTCTGTGTGGACTGATCTCTGCAGTGCGGGGATTGGGTAGCAGCGCGGCAATCTTCTTTAGTCACGAGGCGGAGAGGAGAGGAGAGAGGTACTGTGTGAGCTGAGCTGTGGTGCTGCCTGGGCCCTGGAGTGGAGCTGGAGGAGTGTGTGACGCGCACACCGTGGTGGTACCAGGGCTATGGGGTACTCGGCACCAAGCCCATGGAAGTCTATGGGGAATGTCACAAGTAGCAGAGCTCGGTCCGTGGCCCTGGGCGGTCATACGAAGGGGGAATATTTACAGGGGATTTTAGGATTAGTTTGTGACGCCACCTGTGGTTTCTGATCAAATAGACCAGCGCTGCAGGGTGAATCTTCTGAGGGGATGTTATTGGGCAGCTAGATGTTAAGTCCCCCACAGGTGGGACTGTTCCCTCAAAGTCTATGGTGGTGCAGGGTGCAGATAATAAGTCAATCACACACAAGTTGTTCTCTTTCCATACCTTTACTGTAGATGGTTGCAGGTATGTCCCGGGAAGCTGGTTAGGGTGGAGAATGCACATTCAGGTAATCGCTGAGCAGGTTTGAGGCCTCCTTTACCTTTGAAATGTATGTGAGTCCTAACTTGCATAAAGTCAAGTTTAACTCCAGATGCAACAGCTACGCCCGGCTGACATTGTGGTAGAGCCTTTTCTGTCTCTGATAATCAGATGTTGGCAAGAACGAAGTTCTTCTAAGCTTGGCCTTGCTAAAAGTCCTTGTTCTCCCTGACTCCAGTTACGTATCAACACTTAAGGCTACCCTCTGCGACTTGAAGTCCAGCAGGGCCTCCGGATTTTCTATCACTAGCCGTGAAGTACTAGCAATGCTTCGGACCCGGTGTCCAGTTTGTTGAGTGAAGGTGATCTGTCACCGAAAACACTCCTTCTTTCTTTCTCCACTCGCCTGTCGCCCTGCTCTCACCCTTAACATAAGCACGGGTGGCAGTAGGTGTAGTAGTCAGCTCTTCTTCCAAGCTCACTGACCTGCTCTCAGTTAACTCGATGTTCTGCAAACTGTAGTCCCCTTCCTTCTTTCCCTTCAAATACTCTGTCCAGAGCAGCTCACAGGACGTTCGGTCAGACTGTATACATGCTGTAGCTCCGAGAGTCACTTTCCACGTTCTAGAGAACACAGTCCACTTGCTCTGAGATAGCAGATTTAGTTATAGCTCTGACTAGGCTAGAGTAGTTTCCTTTCTACTCGTACTAGCCTCCACTTCAGTTCAAGATGAGCTACAAAAGCTCTGTCAGGAATCAGTCTTCTCTCCTCTCCCTCCAAGACTCTGACAGGAACTGATCTTCACACGTCTGTGTCTAGCTCCAACTGAGCTCTGACAGGAAACAACACACTGGCTACTGCTACTGTCGTCGCTGTTATCTTGTTAACCCTTTCCTCCTCAGAATGTGGTACCAGAGAGAATAAGACACAAACCAAAGGGTGCGTCAATATACTCTACTCTTTATTGCTAATGAAGGGGCTTATATACACCCCTGAAGCAGGAAGCGGAATTACCATATATGGCAGTTAATACAACTTATCATTAAAGCACGTAACATACTGTTTTCTAACCAAACTTTCCATCTTTGCCTTTTGCCCCTGATTTTCGCTCCTAGTACAGAGTATCTCTTCATGTCAGGAGGAGTATTTATTAATGAAGGAACATTCCTTTCTTATCTTCCCTTCTTCTATGCCTCAGCTTTCCAAGGCCTTGAGAAGAAATACTGAATTTAACTCTGCTAGCCTTATCATAAATGAATGGAAAAGTATTCACATGAATTTAACTCTAACATCCCCTCCTTTTTTTTCCTTCATTTGATCAATACATATCTTTATATCTCCTCTTTGTCTTAGTACATCGTCTAATACACATCAAACAAATTTTAAAAACTAAATAGATAGCAAGACATATCAATAAAACCTGTAGGCCAGCTTGTATTATCCCAGTCAGCCATCCCCCTATGCCTTTGAACCAATTTGCGGGGTTAAGAAAGGAGAAAGTATTTGCCCACCATGAATCTTGATTCTTCAGATTTGCCTCATCATATAGTTTCCTTAACTTTATGACATCCTCTAGCTTATGTTTAAGGGTTTAAAACACTAGAATTATCAATATAATGGCAACATGCAGGTCCAATAATCTGGCACATCCCTCCTTGAGCTGCAGTCAAGTAATCTAACACGAGGGTATGTTGGTTAGTAACAATAATTAGCTGGTTCTGTACTGCAAGGGACCCATTGAGGATATCTAATATATCCCATATTTGATCATCTAGGTAGTCTGTGGATTCTACCAACTTATCCCACGTCTGAGTTATCATAGGGTAGATGAATAATGCGCTGAAAAATTTATTTGCCATCCCCATCTCCACTATGTGTGGTCTCCCATTTGGGCGAGGTCTATTGTCTGCAGATCGTTTATGTAATATACGAATCCAACAGTTTGCAACAGTTTGGTTTTGTTCTTTCAGTCCATCCACTAAAACTAAGTGGTGTCTAATGAACCTGTTATCATCACCATCTACTCGGCTAAGTCTGTTCCAAGCATCCGTTACTGCAAGGATGCAAGCAAATGTCATTAGTAGCATCATTCCTCTTCTGGAGGCTCTCCAAGGATCTTCTTACAATGAGATGCGTGGATCCAAGTTTCCTTGCCTTGTAGCTTGACTGCGGTACTTGTCGTCAGTAGAACTTGAAAAGGTCCATCAAATCTCGGATCCAGACTCTTTCTCACGTGTCTTTTAATGACTACCCAGTCTCCGGGCTGCAGGCTGTGACTCCCAGGATCCTGGTTCGGATCTGGAAGAGAACTGAAGACATTATCATGTACTTTTTTGAGTCTTTTATGCAAATCCCTTACATATGAGCTTAATACATGGTTACTCATTTCCAGTGCTTGGGGAAAGAAACATCCTAAGCTAGGCACTTTGCCAAATAGTACCTCATACGGAGAAAGTCCAGTTTTTCTATTTGGAGTGTACCTTACTGAGTATAGGGCTAATGGTAAACATTCAGGCCAAGGTTTCCCTGTTTCAGCCATGGCCTTTTGGATTTTTAACTTCAATGTCCCATTTAGTCTTTCTACTTTTCCACTGCTTTGTGGATGATATGGGGTATGAAAAGCTTGTTGAATTCCCAGAGCTGTCAAGACTTCATTCATTATTTCACCTGTGAAATGTGTACCTCTGTCACTTTCGATCACCTCTGGTACTCCATACCTGCACACCACCTCCGCAAGCAGCTTCTTTGCGGTTGCCGCAGCCGTAGCCTTGGCAATCGGGAAAGCCTCCGGCCAACCTGAGAATAAATCAATACAGACCAACACGTATTCCCATGATCCTGATTTTGGCAGCTGAATATAATCAATCTGCAGTCTCTGGAAAGGATAGAGGGGCCGAGGGGTGTGTTTGGGTGGTGTCTTGACTACCCTTCCCTGATTATGTGTAGCACATACCATGCATCCTGGATCAAACCTTCTATACAGGTGGAAAAGCCTGGTGCTACCCAATGCTTCTGCATCACGCTCATTACAGCAGTTTTGGACTGGTGGGTTGGCCCATGTAACATCTGGGCGACCGCAGGGTACAACGCTCTCGGAAGGCATCGACGCATCCCTCTCCCCCATACCCCAGTTGCTGCATTCAGACATGCACCTTCTTTTTCCCACTTTTCTACTTCCTCCTGGCGCACCTGAGCCTGCATCTGGGCTAAGGCATCCTCCGACACAAAGGGATTTTTGGGAGCGCTTACCTGGTGCATCGTTACCCCTTGGAGTGGTCTACTGGCTGCTGTTTTTGCTGCTGCATCGGCCATTGCGTTTCCTTTACTCACCTGATCAGTGCGTCTGGTATGTGCTTTAACTTTTATGACAGCTACCTCTTTTGGTAATTGTAATGCATCAATTAACTGCTGGACTGCGTCAGCATTTTTAATGGGATGTCCTGCTGCCGTCAGGAATCCTCTAGATTTCCAAATTGGACCAAAATCATGAGCTATACCGAATGCGTATCTAGAATCTGTGTAGATGTTAACAATTCTACCTTCAGCTATCTTACAGGCCTCGGTCAGAGCCTTAAATTCAGCCTCCTGGGCCGACTGATGTGGGAGCATTGGTTCTGCTTTGATCACTGCATTCAGGGAGACGATGGCATACCCGGTGTGGAAGGTACCTGAGTCATCTTGGTGGCGAGATCCATCTACAAAAAATTCAAAATCAGCATTAAGTCTCTCAGTTTCAAACACTGTGGGTAGGCCTGCTGTTTCCTGTGCCATAAGCTGAACACAGTCTTGAGGAATCTCCTCTCTTGGATCTTCTTTGTATAAAACCGTACCTGACCCCTCCTTTAGATCCGAGAGAGGTAACAACGTGGCAGGATTAAGTGTGGTACATCTCTGCAAAGAAACATTTGGAGGCATTAAAAGTGCACATTGCAATCGAAGGTGACGTGCAGCTGAAAGGTGTGCCGGTTGCACCTGGTTCAGTATGTTATATACGTCATGAGGTGTAAGTACTGTCAGTGGATGATCAAGAACGATATCTGACGATTTGTGAAGCAATAGTCCTACAGCATGTACTGCCCGTACACAGGACGGGGCACCTCTAGCCACTGCATCTAGTCTTCCACTGAAATAGGCTACTGGCCTTTGATTGTCACCATGTAACTGAGTCAATACCCCTGCCGCGTGTCCCTGCTGTTCGTGGAGATACAGGGTGAATGGTAGTTCATAGTTGGGGGTTCCTAGCGCTGGAGCTGCCACAATCCTGTTTTTGAGAGAATAAAAACAGTCTATACCTTCAGGAGTTAGTTTAAAAGGCACAATGGTGATACAGTCATAGAGAGGCTGCATGAGGATTGATACAGCATGAATCCACTGCCTGCAGTAGGAAATCAGTCTAAGAAATATCCTAAGAGCGGCAACATTAACAGGCATAGGAAAGTTCTGTACAGCCTCTTTGCGAGCGCTGGTCAGATGTCGCGCCCCTGGTGTAATGCAATGTCCCAAAAAGATAACTGAAGATTTACAAAATTGCAGCTTATCCTTTGACGCTTTACATCCAGATTGGTACAGAAACAACATGAGTGATATCGTTGCACTGCGGCACTGTTTCCTGGAGGGGGCACAAATCAGTAAGACATCAACATATTATAAAAATAACATTGGCAAAATCAATAACTGTGAACCAAGCAGCTTCCTGAGATATCTGGAACAAAAGTGTATATATATATATTGTACCAGCCAATACATAGAGAGTTAAATCTCGTAGTTGAAGGGGGAAGCTGGAGTTTTTTTTCTGTTAAAGCTACTGATAAGAACCTAGCTGCAGGCCTTCTGCCAAAGGTGGGGGCTAGGTTTTAACATCACTTGCTACCAGTTTCTGCATCTGCTGAGCAATAGTCGTTTCTTGAGCTAAACTAAGAAGATACTGTCTCTGTTGGGGCAGGATTGCACCTGGCTTTAATTTGACCATGACTGGCTGCACCCTTAATCTGCCCACATCTGTTTTATCTGAAGCCCAGAAATCATGCGGTATCACACCTTCTAACATTGAAGGAAATTCATTTGTGTCCTCTATACTAGCAACGTCTAACGACATGATTTTACAAAGAGTGCTCGGCTTCAGTCCTGGTGTCATAGTGACAGTTCCATCAAGATGATACTCAATATGTGCTTGCAATTGTGACAACACATCACTTCCTAAAAGATTACATTGACCCCGTGGTGATACCATTAACTGTGTGTGTACAGTGGTTCCTTGAATTTGCAGGGGAATCTTTTTAGTGACGGGGAGCAGGATAGATGGAGAATTATAAGGAGTCGCTATAACATGGTGGGAGAAATCACTTTTCCCAAATGGCCAGTCCTCTTCTGTAATTACTGAATTGTCTGCCCCCGTGTCCACTTGGAACTCAACCTCATGTCCCCCTGGTGTTCACCTGCACTGTGCATTTAGGAGTGGGGGGTTAAGGAGACAAGGGGGTTCATGTGCAAGCTACCTCTTTTTGCCTGCGCTAAATCATGTTGTGCCCCCTGTGCTATTCTGGCTAGATCCTCTGCTTTTACTGATCTCCAATCAGGTCTACTTACCTTCACTTTCTCTGCCACTTCCTTTTTTAACCCATTCATATAAGCACTTGCCAGAACCCTCTCACTAGTCTTGTTTTCTGGGACAAAACCCATTTCCCCCCAAGTTTTTCTTAGAGCCCAGAAATAATCTTTTGGCTCCTCTTCTTTTCCCTGAACTCTATCTTCTAGTGTAACTTCCTTTTCTGCCTGTCTATCTTTACATGCTTTTTTCAACGCTTCTGTAAACATAACCCCTGCTGCTGCGTCATTGACCTCTGCATCATCAGGTCCGTTCCTACCGACATAACACTTGTATGTCTCATCTATCAGTCTATCGTATCTGGCTTCGTCTGCCAATTTCCCTTTTATAAGTGCTTGCAAATCCTGTCTAGTTGCTTTATTAGAGCCGACTGCTCTGTAGGGCTCCATGGTCTGTATAACACTACTGTCCGGGGGGAGGGAGGCAGACAGGAGGGTAAATCAGTCATCCCTGTTTTTGTCAGTCTGTAACGTCCGTCTCCCAATTCTTCAGTCTTGCCCTCTAAGTAATCACACGCACTCATCCACAGATTCACTGTTTTCAACAATCCTTTGTCTCTCAACCATCCATGATGTGAGTTAAAGAACCTTTTCCATTTATCACTGTTCAATTCTCCGTTTTCATTCATGCCTGCTTTTCACAATCTCTGCGCACAACTAAATCTTTAGCAGAAATGCCTTCCTTGGCATTTTTGGTCCCCCATTTTTTTTATCTCCTCACCTAGAAGAGATTCTCTTGTCACCAAGACAAGTTTGTCACCAAGACAATTGCGTCACTATGACTCCGTCACCAAGACTCTGTCACTTAGACAATGGGCCACAAAGGTTTCTGAACCATTCCACTGCTGTCTTTCCAAGATTTGTACGCCAACCAAATGAACAATCCAATCACACAGACACCAAGACAAAACCACAACACAATCATTGGATCCATACTGTCATTATTCAAAGGAGGAAAGGCAGGACTGACAATTAATCTGAGGGTCTACTGGTTCAAAGGAACCTGAGCCAGGAATACCTGTGAATTACCTGGAAAGCCGACCGCTCGGGGAGGAGGGAGTCCACTATACAGTGATATAGATTTTGGGGTAGAATATAATAAGTATTCTTACCCCAGCGCTGTATGTATATCACCAACAGAAGGCTCCGCTCATCCCACGTCTCCGGACCGGTCGGGCTTCCTCAGAGTAGATTAACTCAGGTCCCTGTTCGGGCGCCAGGCTGTCGTCGCTGTTATCTTGTTAACCCTTTCCTCCTCAGAATGTGGTACCAGAGAGAATAAGACACAAACCAAAGGGTGCGTCAATATACTCTACTCTTTATTGCTAATGAAGGGGCTTATATACACCCCTGAAGCAGGAAGCGGAATTACCATATATGGCAGTTAATACAACTTATCATTAAAGCACGTAACATACTGTTTTCTAACCAAACTTTCCATCTTTGCCTTTTGCCCCTGATTTTCGCTCCTAGTACAGAGTATCTCTTCATGTCAGGAGGAGTATTTATTAATGAAGGAACATTCCTTTCTTATCTTCCCTTCTTCTATGCCTCAGCTTTCCAAGGCCTTGAGAAGAAATACTGAATTTAACTCTGCTAGCCTTATCATAAATGAATGGAAAAGTATTCACATGAATTTAACTCTAACACTACCTAACACACCCTTAAATAGTCTAAGGTTCCCTCTAGTGGTAATACTGGGAAATGTGTGTTGTGAATGAATATCAGGTTTCACAATTACCTTTCCTGTGCACTCTCCTGGAGACATGTGTACCAAGCGCAGCTGGGCCACACATGTGTCTGTGTGGACTGATCTCTGCAGTGCGGCGATTGTGTAGTGGTGTGGCCATCTTCTTTAGTCACGAGGCGGAGCCAGAGAGGAGAGAGGTACTGTGTGAGCTGAGCTGTGGCGCTGCCTGGGCCCTGGAGTGGAGCTGGAGGAGTGTGTCTGTGTGGACTGATCTCTGAAGTGCAGCGATTGGGTAGCAGCGCGGCCATCTTCTTTAGTCACGAGGTGGAGCCGGAGAGGAGAGAGGTACTGTGTGAGCTGAGCTGTGGCGCTGCCTGGGCCCTGGAGTGGAGCTGGAGGAGTGTGTCTGTGTGGACTGATCTCTGCAGTGCGGCGATTGGGTAGCGGCGCGGCCATCTTCTTTAGTCACGAGGCGGAGAGGAGAGAGGTACTGTGTGAGCTGAGCTGTGGCGCTGCCTGGGCCCTGGAGTGGAGCTGGAGGAGTGTGTCTGTGTGGACTGATCTCTGCAGTGTGGGGATTGGGTAGCGGCGCGGCCATCTTCTTTAGTCACGAGGCGGAGAGGAGAGAGGTACTGTGTGAGCTGAGCTGTGGCGCTGCCTGGGCCCTGGAGTGGAGCTGGAGGAGTGTGTCTGTGTGGACTGATCTCTGCAGTGCGGCGATTGGGTAGCGGCGCGGCCGCGGTCATCTTCTTTAGTCACGAGGCAGAGCCGGATAGGAGAGAGGTACTGTGTGAGCTGAGCTGGGGCGCTGCCTGGGCCCTGGAGTGGAGCTGGAGGAGTGTGTCTGTGTGGACTGATCTCTGCAGTGCGGGGATTGGGTAGCGGCGCGGCCATCTTCTTTAGTCATGAGTCGGAGCCGGAGAGGAGAGAGGTACTGTGTGAGCTGAGCTGTGGTGCTGCCTGGGCCCTGGAGTGGAGCTGGAGGAGTGTGTCTGTGTGGACTGATCTCTGCAGTGCGGTGATTGGGTAGCGGCGCGGCCATCTTCTTTAGTCACGAGGCGGAGCCGGAGAGGAGAGAGGTACTGTGTGAGCTGAGCTGTGGCGCTGCCTGGGCCCTGGAGTGGAGCTGGAGGAGTGTGTCTGTGTGGACTGATCTCTGCAGTGCGGTGATTGGGTAGCGGCCGCGGCCATCTTCTTTAGTCACGAGGCGGAGAGGAGAGAGGTACTGTGTGAGCTGAGCTGTGGCGCTGCCTGGGCCCTGGAGTGGAGCTGGAGGAGTGTGTCTGTGTGGACTGATCTCTGCAGTGCGGCGATTGGGTAGCGGCGCGGCCATCTTCTTTAGTCACGAGGCGGAGAGGAGAGAGGTACTGTGTGAGCTGAGCTGTGGCGCTGCCTGGGCCCTGGAGTGGAGCTGGAGGAGTGTGTCTGTGTGGACTGATCTCTGCAGTGCGGCCATCTTCTTTAGTCACGAGGCGGAGCCGGAGAGGAGAGAGGTACTGTGTGAGCGGCGCTACCTGGGCCATGGAGTGGAGCTGGAGGAGTGTGTCTGTGTGGACTGATCTCTGCAGTGCGGCGATTGGGTAGCGGCGCGGCCATCTTCTTTAGTCACGAGCCGGAGAGGAGAGAGGTACTGTGTGAGCTGAGCTGTGGCGCTGCCTGGGCCCTGGAGTGGAGCTGGAGGAGTGTGTCTGCTTGGACTGATCTCTGCAGTGCGGTGATTGGGTAGCGCCGCGGCCATCTTCTTTAGTCACGAGCCAGAGAGGAGAGAGGTACTGTGTGAGCTGAGCTGTGGCGCTGCCTGGGCCCTGGAGTGGAGCTGGAGGAGTGTGTCTGTGTGGACTTGACGCGCACGTACCAGGGCTTTGGGGTACTCGGCACCGAGCCCATGGAAGTCTATGGGGAATGTCACGGGTAGCACAGCTCGGTCCGTGCCCTGGGCGCTCACCGTAATGTGGGATATTTACAGGGGATAATGGGATGTTCATATAGTTTATCGTGACGCCACTTGTAGTATCTGGTCAGAGGGACCAGTGCTGCTATGCACATGCTCTGGAAGGGATGGTGTTGTGTAGCTAGATGGTCGGTCTTCTACAAGTAAGACAGTGTCCTTCCAGGGCAGATGGAAATATGAGGATGCAGGACAGATGGGGATCCCGACGTCAGGGACAATAAGGGAAACACACACAGAAGTCAGTTTGGTACCTTTACTGTAGGAATGGCAGGTACTCCCCGGAGCACGGCAGGGCGAAGGATGCACATCAGGATTCCTCCACTGGTAGGTGTATGGCCTCCTGTCCTCCGTCGTTATATAATGAAGTCCTGACCTGCTTGTAGCTAGGTCTAACTTGGTCTCTATTCTGTACCTGGCTGACTTGGTGGTGGACCTTCTATCTGGCAGAACAGGGTCTTTTATGGCTGATCAGGCCGACTCCGTTCTCCTGATCCTGCTACGTGTCAACTCTGTGGTACTCCTGGGACTTGTAGTCCTCCAGGAACTCCGGTGTTCTCCTAATAGGTCGTGGAGATCCTTATAGGCTCGGGACCCGGTGTCCGGTATTTCTTGCTGAGGGGAGCTATTAATGCTCACTGATCCTTCCACTTCCACGTGCCTTCTGCCTACCTGGGTCCTATTAAGATCACACACGCCGACAGTTGGTGTGCTGCCTCTTCGCCGCTCTCTAAGCGTCGGCACGCTTCCTCATGAGCTACACTTCAGATTCAGCTCTGACTAGGCTAAAGTGATTCCCTTTTCACTCGTACTAGCCTCCACTTAAGTTCAAATTGAACTGACTGAACAGCTCTGCCCTTCTCTCCTCTCCTCTGGTGTCTTGAGGAGATCTGTTCTATTCTCTTCTATTCTGTTCATCTTCTTCTGAGGCAAACTGAAACTAAACTGGTCTTTTATATGCCTAACACAGCTCCCTCTAATGGTCTTTTAGGTAAGCTGAAATACGTGTGTGTGTCATGACCTCTAGTGGGATCTTCCTTTAGTGCATCCTTCTGGAAGATATGGATCCAGTCTCAGCTGGGCTCCACATTCCCCCCTAGTAGAACTCAGCACTCCGGGGCTGAAATACAAAAACAGGTAACAGAAATAATAACATATCAGAAACAATTCTTCCTTTACAGGAGGTAAGGCACTCTTGAACTGTTGCATAAACGGAACTGATCAATTATGTACAATGAAGGATTGATGAACTTTGAGCAACCATAAAAGTCCCAGTCTCTTTTGGAAAGGATGCTCAAATAGGGATGGAGAAAACAAGTAGAAATAATGTCCATTTCTCTTGTCCCAGGATGATAAGGGAAATAAATAATAGTATATACAGCATATTATAAGCAAACATATATACATTCATATATAGTGACTTTAAACAATTATTTACATTTGCCAAAGGCTAAACTAATCTCTGAACCTAGTAGGGATGTGTCCTTTTGTGCTACGTTCTGATCTGCGTGGTGCAATGACCTGTGAGGTAGCAGTTTCCCTGTTTGTTCTATGTGAGAGTGAATTATAGAATTGTCTCAACCTCCCTACTGGGCTGGCAAGCACACTGTGAACTGAGTGAACCGGTGCAACTTCTGCAGGGGATCCTCCTTCCTGAGGTTCAATTTCTTGGGATTCTGCCTTTGGTGGTGCTGCTTTGTGTGGTTCCACTGGTGGTGGTTCCGCCGGAACAAGTCCTTCTGGAACTGACTCTACTGGCACAATTGGTGCAGCTGGATGTAGAGGTTCTTCTTGTGGTTGATAGATTTGCAGCACGGGAACGATTACGGCTTCTCCAATCCTGGGCCAATCCGCGGGGAAATCTCCCAAGTCCGTATGTATAACTGCTTCATCATTCTCTTCCTGATTAACAACAGGTTCTTCCTCACGAAACTTTAATGGGTCCGGACACAACTTCAGATGGTCTCTAGACACAGTTGCAGTCGTTTTTCCTCCATCCTTGCTTATTATGCACGTTTTCTTGTTATCAAACCTTGAACTCTGTATGATGTAGGGTTCTCTTTCCCACTGATCGTCGAGTTTGTGTAATCTCCTCTTTCTTTTTAGTACGACTTCACCAGGTGCGAAAGGTTCAGCTGGCGCACTTTTATTGTAACAATCTTCTTGTTTAACTCTTCCTCGATTGAGACTTTCCTCAACACAGGCCTGCACTTTTCTGTACTGTTCCTGTCTGTTTGTGTTCCAGTCTCCAGCAGTTACATCCGCTTCCGGTTCTACAACTCCAAGCTCTAGATCCATAGGCAGCTTTCCTGGTCTTGCCCGCATGAGATAGGCTGGGGTGCAGTTGGTGGAACTCACCGGTATATGGTTGTACAGGTCTACCAGGTCAGGTAGCAAGTCTGGCCACCGATTTCTTTCCTCCAGTGGTACAGTTTTCAGTAAGTCAATGACGATATGATTCATCTTTTCACAAAGTCCATTGTTTGGGGTGGTACGGTGTAGTTCTTATCTTCTTACACCCGTACAAGTGACAGAACTCTTTGAATAATTCGGCCTCAAAGGCTGGGCCTTGATCAGTTAGCACCTGCTCCGGATATCCGTGTGGTCTACAGAAATGAGTCTGGAACGTCTTTGCTGCTGTCTCCGCCGTCAGATCTTTGACAGGGGCGACCACCAGGAATCTGGAGTAGTGATCCACCATTGTCAGGGCATAGGAATATCTTGACCGGCTGGGTGACAACTTAACATGGTCCAGGGCCACGATTTCCAAAGGACGAGTCGTCTGGATGGGCTGCAGGGGTGCCTTCTGACTGGTGTAGTCTTTTCGTCTATGGCCACAGGGTCCACAGTTCCGGCACCACTTCTCGATGGAGCTGCGCATCCCTACCCAGTAGAACCGACACTTCAACAGGGTCTCCAGCTTTTTCCAGCCAAAGTGTCCCGCTTGATCGTGGTAGGCTTATAGCACCATCTGGATGTCTGCTCTGGGAACTACTATCTGCCAAACCATTTCATGGGTCCTCGGGTTGACGTATCTCCTGCACAGCTTTTCACGGTAGATGAACAACCGGCTTCTTTCATTCCACAGCTGCCTTGCTGGTAGAGAAAGATAAAGGACAACATCACCAATATCCTCAATATAATAGTGACAATGTAAATATAAATGGTAGATAGGACTATGGGAAACTGCAAAAAGCTTAGCCAAAAAACACAAAAACACCAAAAGCAGCCAAAATTATCCCATAAAAACAACTTTTGTAAGGTTCTTTGTCTCTGTTGACATGTTCCTTGAAACTCAGTTTTCCGTCGGCCATTTTGCTTTCTGTCTTTCTGCAGCTCTTGCCCTCAGTTAATATGGAGTTCCAGTTTTCATGTTCCCGCCCTGATTCTTCCCTCTTGCTTCTTAAGCAGCCTCAGCTGAACAATCAGTGCTCCTGAATCAAGCCTCAGTCAGTCTGTGACCTGACTCCTGGAAACCTTGAACTTGTACTCCAGCTATTCCCTACTGAGGAACCTTTGGACTTTTGGACTCTGGAAACCTGCTGTTTGGTGAATCCATGTTTGCAGAGGAATTACGGTACAGAGAAGAGATCCTGAACCTGCTTTGGAGATTTATTGTAGTGCTTGAAATTACTCTGGCCTGCTGTGTCTCCTGTCGCTGTTCCTGCAAACTGTGTGAACTTTTCAGCATGCTTGTATGAAGTAATACAAGTCATTTCATATCAACCTGTGTCTCATGTGTTTTCCTCGCACCCAAGCACAAGACGCTATAGGAACTGTACACTATACATGACAAGATTCAGGAGCCAATGTTTAGTGTCTGCTGGGTCTGTGAAAGCCGTGTCTGCTGTGACTGTGGATATCAGATGTCCGTTTAAATACCTTATGTGATGACAGTGGTTGTGACTTCTCACAACCATTCCAGGTGAGCGCATTCCCTTAAAATTTTACTCTGCAGTGTTACCACAGGTAAACACTATTGTTTTTTTTTTTTTTTTTTTTCCTTTCCTCTTCTCCTTCCAGCACTTCTGCCTTAAAAGATCTGGAAGATGGAGGCCCGCATAAAGGAACTTTGCGGAGTGACTGATACAATCCTTTCAGATGTACAGACTTTAAAAACCCGTTTTGCAAGCCTACAGGACCTCACTAATCATAATTTGCAAGTGTTTGGACAGACTACCCAGGAATTGCGAGCCAGGATTGAGGCTCTAAAGGAACGAGCCCAGGCTCCTGCCATAACCCCAAGTTCTGGGATCCCCAAATTACCTCCTTTTCGTTTTGGCGGTGAACGTGAGAAATTCAGGGGATTTATTAATCAATGCAATTTATTTTTCTCTGCACATGCTTCACAATTTCCCACTGAACGATCCAAAGTGCTTACTATAATCATGTTGCTTACCAATAAGGCTTTGATGTGGGCAAACCCTCTGATTGAGACTGAGGATGATTGTTTGAATCACCTTGATGCTTTTATTTCAGCCATGGGGCAGGTGTTTGATGACCCCAATCGAGGTGCAACAGCTGAAGCAGCCATGTTAACTTTGCGCCAAGGTAAGCGTTCAGTAGCCGAATATGCCCTGGATTTCAGGAGATGGGCTCTTGATACCACTTGGGACACTTCCGCTAAAAAATCTATTTTTCGGAAAGGGTTGTCTCCACTGATTAAGGATGAACTTGCTCGTGCCGACCCTCCCACTGCGTTAGGTGACTTTATTAACTACTGTATCCGTATTGATGCTCGTCTGACTGAACGCAGACAAGAGAGATGGTTCGAAAATAATCGCACTAACCTTTTACTACCTCCCTCTCAGCTAAGGAACCTTTGAGTAGGATCACAAGGGAACCAGAACCTGAACCCATGCTGGTGGACTCTTTACAAAGACGGGTTAGTGATGCACGCAAAGAACATCGTATAAAGGAAAATCTATGTTTCTACTGTGGTAAGTCAGGGCACTTCATTAGACCTGGGGATGAATGGAAGACTGCTTTCAGGTCACGCTATGGACACTTTGAATATCTAGTTATGCCTTTTGGTCTGAGTACCGCCCCAGCCACTTTCCAACACTTCGTGAATGATATCTTCAGGGATCTCCTAGATACATTTGTGGTGATTTATCTGGATGATATTCTAATTTTTTCTAACTCCACAGAGGAACATCATGGACATGTGAGAATGGTCTTAGAACGCCTAAGACAAAACCATCTCTACATCAAACTTGAAAAGTGTGAATTCCATAGGACCGAAATTCAATTTCTGGGGTATGTACTATCTACGCAAGGGATTAGTATGGATGGAAGCAAGACCCAAGCCATCAAGGATTGGCCAATTCCTAGAAATGTGAAGGAGGTGCAGCGCTTCATCGGGTTTGCCAACTTCTATAGACGTTTCATTAAAAAATTTTCTGAGGTAGTGTCACCTATCACCCAACTTACCCGGAAACAGTCTAGGTTCTCCTGGACCCCGCAAGCTCAGGAAGCATTTTCCTGTTTAAAGGATAAATTTACCACCGCACCTATCTTAGTACATCCCAACCCCGAGCTTGCCTTCATAATAGAGGTGGATGCCTCAGACTGTGCCGTTGGAGCTATACTCTCTCAGAGAACAGGTGAGAAGAATGTCTTGCATCCCTGTGCCTTCTTTTCCCAGCAGTTGTCTTCGGCTGAGAGGAACTACGATGTGGGCAATAGAGAATTGTTGGCCATTATTGCCGCCTTCAAGGAATGGAGACACCTTCTTCAGGAACTGCACAGCAAATAGTCGTCCTGACAGACCATCGTAACCTTGAATTTATCAGGTCGGCTAAGTGCCTGACTCCTCGCCAGGCTCGCTGGAATCTTTTCCTAAACCAATTTAATTTTGTCATTTCTTATAGACCAGGATCGCGCAATGGAAAGGCTGATACACTCTCTAGGATTCATTCAGCAGAGACACATCCACTTACTCCTCCTAAGACTATTCTTCCTGACTCTAGATTCCTGGGAGTGATTCATAATCAAGACCTACTTAAGGACATCAAGGAAGCATACCATGCGGATTCTTTGTTGGCTCAACCCCCAAGGGATGTAAGTCTTGTCTTTAAGAATGGTGTGTGGATTCAGGGACAACGTCTGTATATACCTGAAACAGTCAGATTGAGAGTATTGCAACTCATTCACGATTCCAAGATAGCTGGGCATAGGGGAATTCTAAAGACACAAGAATTTCTTTCTCGTTTCTTTTGGTGGCCCACTTACAGGAAAGATGTCTTAAACTATGTCACTTCATGTGAAGTCTGTGCAAGATGCAAAACACCTCGCTCCTCACCAACTGGTCTGTTGCAACCTCTTCCCACCCCGTCCCGCCCGTGGGGATCCATTTCTATGGACTTCATTGTGGAGTTACCAACCTCTCAAGGGAAGAACACCATTCTAGTGGTGGTTGACCGTCTAACAAAGGCAGCTCATTTTATCCCTTATGTCGGCTTACCCACTGCAAAACAGACATCAGACTTGATGATTAAGAATGTGTTTCGCTTACATGGAGTACCGGATGAGGTCATTTCGGATCGAGGGGTGCAATTCACTTCAAGGTTTTGGCAAAATTTCTGTGCAGCATTGGACATTAAAGTAAACCTTTCTTCTGCTTTTCATCCCCAGACTAATGGACAGACAGAACGAACCAATCAGACCCTGGAGCAGTATCTCCGCTGTTTTATCTGCCACCTACAGGATGATTGGGTGGATCTACTTCCACTGGCTGAGTTCTCTTATAACAACTCTCAGAGCGCCTCCACTAAGCAGTCTCCTTTTTACTCCAATCTAGGTTATCATCCTAACATTCTTCCTCGATTTCCCATAGATACGCCCTTGCCGGCAGTGGCTGAAAGAATCACTTCTTTACAAAAGAATATGGATCTTCTAAAGGAAAATCTAGAATTGGCTCAGGAAAGGTACAAGAAAGCAGCAGATAAATTTCGTAAACCTGCACCAGCTTTCAAGGTAGGAGATTTGGTCTGGCTGTCAACCAGAAATCTTAAATTAAAGATTCCATCGTCTAAATTGGGACATAAGTACATTGGACCTTATAAGATCAGTAAGATTATAAGTGCTGTTGCTTGTCGTCTTCAACTGCCCAGAACTATGAGAATCCACCCTGTCTTTCATGTATCCCTACTAAAGGCTGCAACACCCAATACGTTTCCTGGACGTTCTTCTCCCTGCCCTGACCCAGTGCTGGTCGATGGTCAGGAAGAATTTATGGTGGAAAGGATTCTAGATTCCAGGTTGTACAGAAATCAGTTGCAATATTTGATTAAATGGCAGGGCTACCCAGTGGAGGACAACTCATGGGAACCAGTCAATAATGTAAATGCTCCTCGCCTGCTCCGCCAGTTTCATCAGAGGTACCCTGACAAGCCTGGTCTGAGGTCATCCGGAGGTTGTCCCTAAGGGGGGAGTAATGTAAGGTTCTTTGTCTCTGTTGACATGTTCCTTGAAACTCAGTTTTCCGTCGGCCATTTTGCTTTCTGTCTTTCTGCAGCTCTTGCCCTCAGTTAATATGGAGTTTCCAGTTTTCATGTTCCCGCCCTGATTCTTCCCTCTTGCTTCTTAAGCAGCCTCAGCTGAACAATCAGTGCTCCTGAATCAAGCCTCAGTCAGTCTGTGACCTGACTCCTGGAAGCCTTGGACTTGTACTCCAGCTATTCCCTACTGAGGAACCTTGGAACACTTTTGGACTCTGGAAACCTGCTGTTTGGTGAATCCATGTTTGCAGAGGAATTACGGTACAGAGAAGAGATCCTGAACCTGCTTTGGAGATTTATTGTAGTGCTTGAAATTACTCTGGCCTGCTGTGTCTCCTGTCGCTGTTCCTGCAAACTGTGTGAACTTTTCAGCATGCTTGTATGAAGTAATACAAGTCATTTCATATCAACCTATGTCTCCTGTGTTTTCCTCGCACCCAAGCACAAGACGCTATAGGAACTGTACACTATACATGACAACTTTATTAAACAACATTAAGATAGCAAAAGAGGTGAATGGTACACATGGGGAAACAACAACTCAGACCAATGATATGCATACTAGCAAAGGATCAAGTCATGTTCACACATATACTTCTATGTAAATGCAAGTGCCTCCAATAGTTCACTGCAATTGAATACCATGATATCCTGGTGTATAACAATAATTGTATTTCTCTATTATAAATAGCGCCATAGCAGGAACAAATGAATACCTTAACGGATGTATGCCCAGGTATGTGGAACAGGACCCCGATCCACCCCGACGCGCGTTTCGGAGCGCAGCTCCTTCCTCAGGGGGTATGAGGAGAACTCCCAATTGCACGCTTTATATACACATTTGGACAAAGCCAGTTTGACCCATCTCCAATAGGCAGCGACGTTGCACAGCTTACAATAAATTGCCTCATATAGCAACGCATATTAACGTCATTGCCACAGTCCATGAATAATTAAAGAAATTACCTACTTCAGCGGCGCTCACTACCGCCATTACCACAGGCACCCATCCCGGACGGCAGCATCCGGAACTACGTAGGGCCCCACGTGACCAGATGCCGTTACGTCAGAGATCAAGGGCCGTGGCAGCGGCAGAGTATCAGCGCATGCGCACATATAGAAAAGGACGCATCAGCGTCCATATTATCCACTGGCATTCTGTATAATAATCATATACCGGCTCCATAGATTTGCTACATAGATGGGTCAAACTGACATCAAATACTAACAACAGACACCATTCTATCCAGTGACAACACCCAAAAATAAAGCAAAATACAAAAATATATACAATAAATAATATATAGAATATCAAACATACCTAAATAATAATAATATCAATAAAGAAAAAACAGCCATAAAATAAAAAATATAGATAAATAAAAATCAAAACAAATTTACCAACAATAGTAAAATAATAAAAAGAAAAAACAAAAAACAAAAAGGAAAAAATTACATATACAATAAGTGCTTAAACTATATGAATATCGAAAAAAATCAAAAAAATCAAAAAATTATATGTCTTCATGTGAAAGGATGTCGATGGTCATACTGTCAGGATCTTCTCCTCTTCAAATTGTAGACGAATATACCATGAGTCACACAATGCTCTATTGATAAAATACACAAAATTAAAATCACATATGAAAAATACGAGTAATCGTTGGGCAAAGATGGAAATTAAAGAAAAGACGCAAAAGACACGTTCTCGTTAAGGCCTTTTGGACAAATTGTCTGCAACGTCCAGATCCATTTTGTTTCAAGCTGGCCTAACCTTTTAGTCAAATTGCCTCCTCTAATGTTAATAGAAAGCATGTCAATGCCCCGCACTTTTAGTAGGGCACCATTACACTGATGGAACTCGTGGAAGTGCCTGGGCAATGTTTTGAGGGTGGATGTGTCCGTGCAGCTGGATGCCGCCTGTATCCCCAACACATGTTCGCGGGTGCGGACTTTCAACTGTCTAGATGTTAATCCGACATATATTAATCCGCACGGACATGTGGCATAATAGATCACATACCTAGATGTGCATGTAATCCGATGTTTAATTTCAAAGTTTTTTGAGCCATCAGAATTAGCGAACATGTTGCTCCGCTCTATGTTGGGGCAGGCGACACACCTGCCGCACGGAACACATCCCTGGCAATCGGAATAGAATCAAGAAACGTAGATCCCGAATGCGAGTAGTGGCTTGTAACCAACAAATCTCGCAGGTTCCTCGCTCTTCGGAACGTAATGAGGGGACGATCCGAGATAAATCTTTTAATGATTGGATCAACCATTAAGATCGGCCATGCTTTTGCAAGGGCTTTGCGTACCAACCCATGTTGTGAATTATAGGATGTCACAAATCTAGACTCACCATGTCCATTCGCCTTACGACCTACATTGTCATACAAAAGATTATTACGATTGGTGTACTTAGCACGATGGTATGCCTTCTTCAACGCCCGTCTGCTATACCCACGAGCGAGGAAACGAGATTTCAATTCCTCTGCTCTACGTATAAAATCCCCCTCCGTTGAGCAAATGCGACGCAAACGGAGGAATTGTCCCACCGGAATCCCCCTAATCGTGTGTCGCGGATGACACGAGGATGCATGTAGCAGTGTATTACATGCAGTTGTCTTGCGGAATATGTCTGTCTGAATGCATCCTGTTTCATCTCTACATATATATACATCCAGAAAGTCCATCTTATTTTTATCCCACACCAGGGTAAGTCTAATGTTGAGATCATTGTCATTCAAACTAGAGACAAACTGCGAAAGGTCGATGGAGTTACCATGCCAGACGAAAAAGATATCGTCAATGTAGCGTGCCCAAAATAGGACACGTTCCACAGACCCCAATCCATCAGACATAAAGAGATCCCTCTCCCAGAGCCCAGGAACAGGTTAGCATAGGAGGGCGCAAAGGCGGCACCCATAGCTGTACTCTGGAGCTGTAGGTAGAAGGATCCCTTGAACACAAAAAAGTTGTGTGTGAGGGTGAACTCCAGAAGCTCCAAGATGAGGTCCCTTATACCTGCCGATAATGTGGAAGTAGTAAGAAAAAATTCAACCGCTCTAAGGCCATCAGAGTGGCGAATACTCGTATAAAGGGACTCTACATCACAGGAGGCCACCAGAGTGTCATCCTCCAGGCAAAGTCCATCGACCTTCCGCAGAAGGTCTCCTGTATCTTTGAGGAACGAGGGAAGGCTAGACACTAGTGGCTGTAGGTAGTACTCGATCCATCTATTGACATTTTCGAGATAATTTCCTCTCCCAGACACAATAGGCCTGCCTGGTGGTGACTTAGATTCTTTATGTATTTTCGGTAATAAGTATAATGTGGCAATAGTTGGTTCTTTAATTGTCAATGCCCCAACCAGCTCATTGGTGATAATGTCGTTGTCTGTAGCCCTTTTAAGTATAGTCTCTAATTTACCCATAAATGCAGAGAGAGGATTGTATGTCAATTTCCTATAACACATAGGATTATTCAGTTGTTTAAATACTTCTCTCTCATACATTTGTCTGGGCCACACACAACGACATTACCACCTTTATCAGCTGGTTTTATTACCACATCAGACAAATTTTTAAGGAAATGCAGTCTATAACGTTCCTGTTTCGATAAATTGTCCACACCTATATGAGTAGGTATCCCATTAAGCTCCTCAGTCACCACCCGCACAAACATACAGTATCTATGCTCGGGCAGGAGGTAAAAGAAGGAAATTTTTTAGATCTCGGACGAATAGATGGAGGGATCTTACCTCCTTCACTGTGCTCTAACGCCAACTCCTCCAGTATTCTCACTGCCTCCTGCTCCTCTTCTGTGGGAAAAAGGTTGGTAAATTCCTCATTAAAGAAATATCTTTTGAATAGCAGTGACCGTGCAAACATGTGCAAATCCTTCACCACAGTGAAGTTATCATACCCCGGTGTGGGAGAAAAAGACAGAACCCTACCCAACAGGGACAAATCGCTATCAGTAAACACATGCTCACTCAGGTTGATCACCTTATTATCTCTACGGTTGTTCTCAAATGTGTCAAATGGACGTCTTCTATATGGATGAAACGCATGATCACGTAATCTGTGTGTATCAATAGCTCCAGAGGTGTTTCCAGAGGCGGATGATGCATCAGACTGACCACCCGATGATGCCACTGATGTACATGAGGACATCCTACGTAGGTTGGCTGAATTGGAACTGCGCCAAAGATAGACTTTTTTATTCTGATAGTCCCGTAGGTCTCGATTGTACTTAGATAATTGATTCATCTGTATTTTCTTGACTAGAACATCCATATTTTTATCTAGATCACTATCAAATTGCTGCAATTTATCAGCCGGCAATCCTTCTTTATTTCAGTTTGAATAATATCAATAGTTTTGTCCAGCTCGGCAATACTGTCAGAATTACTGCCAATAAGAAGATTCATAAGAGTTACTGAACATATGTCACAAGCTTCTTCCCATTTGGTTATGAAGTTAGAATCCACAACTGGGAAGGTAGGAATAACTCTTACTCTTAAGCCCCTAGGGATCATTTTGTTGGTAATGTATTTTTCCAAAAAGAGGCGATTCCACCATAGTCTAGATCTCTTAAACAATAAAGTCTTCATCTGTGACATCCTATCATCCAGACCTGATTACCCATCTGTTGCGTCACGCCCTCCCCAGAAGCACCAAACACCTTATCAATATGCGCAAGCCAGTTTTTCTCCCTTGCTTTGTAGTCCATGATGTCCGCCCAAACAGAACCTGTGCATAACACAGCAATAAATACATGTAACAGAAAGATAAAGGACAACATCACCAATATCCTCAATATAATAGTGAATGTAAATATAAATGGTAGATAGGACTATGGGAAACTGCAAAAAGCTTTTTTTGATTTTTTTCGATATTCATATAGTTTAAGCACTTATTGTATATGTAATTTTTTCCTTTTTGTTTTTTGTTTTTTCTTTTTATTATTTTACTATTGTTGGTAAATTTGTTTTGATTTTTATTTATCTATATTTTTTATTTTATGGCTGTTTTTTCTTTATTGATATTATTATTATTTAGGTATGTTTGATATTCTATATATTATTTATTGTATATATTTTTGTATTTTGCTTTATTTTTGGGTGTTGTCACTGGATAGAATGGTGTCTGTTGTTAGTATTTGATGTCAGTTTGACCCATCTATGTAGCAAATCTATGGAGCCGGTATATGATTATTATACAGAATGCCAGTGGATAATATGGACGCTGATGCGTCCTTTTCTATATGTGCGCATGCGCTGATACTCTGCCGCTGCCACGGCCCTTGATCTCTGACGTAACGGCATCTGGTCACGTGGGGCCCTACGTAGTTCCGGATGCTGCCGTCCGGGATGGGTGCCTGTGGTAATGGCGGTAGTGAGCGCCGCTGAAGTAGGTAATTTCTTTAATTATTCATGGACTGTGGCAATGACGTTAATATGCGTTGCTATATGAGGCAATTTATTGTAAGCTGTGCAACGTCGCTGCCTATTGGAGATGGGTCAAACTGGCTTTGTCCAAATGTGATATAAAGCGTGCAATTGGGAGTTCTCCTCATATCCCCTGAGGAAGGAGCTGCGCTCCGAAACGCGCGTCGGGGTGGATCGGGGTCCTGTTCCACATACCTGGGCATACATCCGTTAAGGTATTCATTTGTTCCTGCTATGGCGCTATTTATAATAGAGAAATACAATTATTGTTATACACCAGGATATCATGGTATTCAATTGCAGTGAACTATTGGAGGCACTTGCATTTACATAGAAGTATATGTGTGAACATGACTTGATCCTTTGCTAGTATGCATATCATTGGTCTGAGTTGTTGTTTCCCCATGTGTACCATTCACCTCTTTGCTATCTTAATGTTGTTTAATAAAGTTGTTCTTGCTGGTAGAGGTGCGTTTTTCTCCAAGGAGGAACCTTCCTGGTTTATCAGCTCCTTGATACGGCTGACCACTGGATCGCTGTCCTGAGTCTCTTTCCAGCTGTGGTGAGGTAAAGGATTCAACGTCTTACCACGCGGTCCCCTGCTGGCTTGTTGCTCGTAGATCGACCCATTCCGGTGAAAGGCAGGTAGTTCAATCTCTTCCAGATCATCCACTTCCTCCTCAGTGTCTGATTCATGAGGCATCCTGGACAGGGCATCAGCATTGGCATTCTTGGGGCCCGCCCGGTACTTAATTGTGAATTGATAATTTGACAGTCGAGCCACCCATCGTTGTTCCATGGCTCCCAGCTTGGCTGTTTCAAGATGCGTTAAGGGGTTGTTGTCAGTGTAGGCAGTAAACTTGCTGGAGGCCAAGTAGTGTTTAAACCTCTCCGTGATGGCCCAGACCAGTGCCAGGAACTCCAACTTGAAGCTGCTATAGTTCTCTGGGTTCCTTTCGGTCGGGCGGAGCTTCCTGCTAGCATAGGCGATGACTTTCTCCAGGCCATTTTGCTTCTGACTGAGGACTGCTCCCAATCCTTCGTTGCTGGCATCTGTATACAACAGGAACGGCTGGCTGTAGTCAGGGTAAGCTAGGATCTCATCACCTGTCAGGATCTCCTTCATTTCCTTGAATGCTTCTGCCTGTTCTTTACCCCAGTGGAAGGGAGAATTTCTGCTCTTGAGGGACTGTCCCACCAGGAGGTCTTGCAGAAGCGCTGCTTTCTTGATGTAGTCCTTCACAAACCTCCGGTAGTACCCTGTCAATCCCAGAAACTGTCGCACCTCCTTAAGATTTTTCGGCTCCGGCCATTTCTGGATGGCGGTGATCTTTTCAGGGTCTGGCGCTACTCCTTCTGAGCTGACAATATGTCCCAGATACTGTACTTTTTGTTTGAGCAGATGGCACTTAGAAGGCTTCAGTTTCATCCCATACTTGGACAGTGATTCAAGTACCTCCGCCAGGTGCTTCAAATGGTCTTCATACGTTTTGGAGTACACGATGACGTCATCCAGGTACAGCAACACAGTTTCGAAGTTGAGATGTCCCAGGCAGCTCTCCATCACCCTCTGGAACGTGCCAGGGGCACTGCTGAGTCCAAACGGCATTCTGTCAAACTCACAGAGTCCCATCGGTGTAGTGAAAGCCGTCTTCTCCCGATCCTCCTCAGCCACAGCTACTTGCCAGTACCCACTAGTGAGGTCAAGGGTGGAGAAGTAGTTAGCAGTTTTTAGTGCAGCTAAAGATTCCTCAATGCGTGGTAAAGGGTATGCATCCTTATGTGTAATGCGATTTATTTGTCTGTAATCCACACACATTCTCATGCTTCCATCCTTTTTCCTGACTAAGACTAGAGGTGCTGCCCAGGGACTGCAACTATCCCTTATCACCCCTGCTTCCTTCATATCACGCAACATCTCCTTGGCTTTCTGGTAGTGAGCTGGTGGTATAGGCCTGTACCGTTCTTTGATGGGAGGATGATTGCCTGTGGGGATGTGATGTTGAACCCCTTTAATTGTCCCAAAGTCGAGTGGGTGTTTTCTTCATTAACAGTCTTTACTACAAGAAGTCCCTGATTCTTTAGCTCCACTCTCCCCACTTTTACGTCTACATCCTTAGCCCCCCGTAATTCAAGAGGGAGACCATTTGAGGCGTATACGGTAAAGTCAGGGTTTGGCGGTTGGAGACTGTCACTGGACCAGTACTTATTGTAGAGAACATCAGGTATAATGGTTACCTGGGATCCAGTGTCCAGCAGGGCAGGGATTGCGATCCCGTCCAGTATGATGGACAGGTATGGTCTTCCTCCCACAAACCTGCGGTTACAGTCTGAGGGGCCTGAGGAGTCTATTCCTGGGGGTTGGCCCTCGGACCCAGGATTTGCTCGTTTGAAGGACACAGACGTGCTGGGTGACCTTCCCTGTGGCAGCGGTAACAGATGATCTCTCGGCGAGGATGATGCTGGTCGCGGGTCCTTCCTGGGGGTGGCGTTGTCCTCCTCCGGTGGGCGACGTCCTCCTTCTCCTCCGGTTCATCCAAGGGACATCCTCTGGGCAGTCAGCTAGCAGGGTCTTTCCTTCTTCCTCCGTCGGCAGTTGCAGGGCACTCATTACAGTGGCCAGGTTTTTGGTCAGCTGGCGCACTTCTGAGCACAGACAGTCCAGCTCAGTAGGGGGCGCTTCCTGCATTTTGGCTTCCGCAACCAACGGGGAAAAGGTGGATACTGTTGGCTTTACGGTGGTTTCACTCGGGTGACACTGGGTTGCCATCTTGGGTGTCTCCAGAGGTCGCAGTCCTTTTATAGCCATATCCTTAAGGGCATCAAAGGTAGCGTCAGGATGATCCAAGGACCACCAGTGCACAGTCCTGCTTTCAGCTTGGGACTTCAGTCCCCGTACAAATTGTTCTTTTAACATTTTATTTTCATTGGTGACACTTATAGGGTTAACTTGTCTGAGTGCTCGCAGGGCCCCTTGTAGTCGGCAGGCATAGTCCCTAATGCTGTCATCTGGTTTCTGGGAGCATTGGTAAAAACTCATCCGGAGATCTGTTTCAGTGCGGTCCTCAAAGATAGCCTGTAGCTTTAAGAAAATCGCAGGCACTGACTCCTGGTCGGCGGCTGTCCAAGTCTCTACCTCTCTCTCGGCAGCACCGGTTAATTGCCCTACTACTACTGCAGCTCTTTGCTTTTCTGTCATAGGGTACATGTCCATTATGCTGCATATTTTCCGCTTGAACCCTGACAGGGTATCTGGCTTGCCGCTGTACTGAGGGAGCCACTTTGCTCCAGGCATGTATGGCAGCGTTAGCGGTACTATTGGGGCTACAGGACCAGGTGAGGGGCCTGGATTTCTATCCTGCGCTGCAGCGCCAAGTGGTAAGTCATTGTGGCCGTCGGCCGGGGCCGCGCTGTCGGCTGGCTGCTGCGACATATCTGCGCCCCCCTAGTTAATCGTGGCCTACCTTCTCTGAAGGCTGCAGCTCTGCAGGCACAGCGGTGGAGAAAGGACCTGTGTCGCTGGCGCTCTGACGTCAGAGCGTTCACTGAAGCTCTCCACAGGACCTGCCGCCGCGTCAGCGTTGGGGGCGTGTTCAGGACTCAGCGCGCTTTTTCAGGTACGCCCACTAGTTTTCGCACCGGGACGCTATAAATGGCGGCAAATGGCGGGAAATCTTCACCACTATACACAACAGTCTTTTTTTCAAGGCTCACAGTACCCGGTGGCAACGGGCACAAATTACCTCCGTTGCTGCGGTCACGCAATCCTGTTCGTGACGCCAAGTTAGATGATATATCAAAAATTTGCCTATGTTTATAAACTCTGCTCTCAACCATATTAATAAACCCCCAGATACGGTGCAAAAGACTGCCCGATAAATGAGCACAGATTCATCAATATATTAAACATTACAATGCTTTATTGTCAAAATGATTCAATATTAATATACAAAATAGTTCCATATCACAAATATAGGTGCAAAGATAAAAAGGGGAACAGAAATGAGCTTCCTCACAAAATATATAAAGGCTATGTAAACAGGGGTTATCAACCACCACACAATATAAGAAACTGACACTTGGATCAAGAGTCAATAATGTGATAACAAATTAATTGAATATATAGGAGGTCTGTCTTCAATGTGTCTGCTGAAAGCCAAGATTCACAATGATGTTGGAACAACAAAATATCAATATGAGGCTATGCACACTGAAAGACTGCCATGAAGGTAACAGATTGGTGGCTGATGCCTTTACTTGAGTATATGCCGTGACGTTGGTATGGTAGGAGCTCCTGTCCCACTGCCCCGACGTGCGCGTTTCGCCCAGCTTCTTCAAGTTAGATGACGCGCACGTACCAGGGCTTTGGGGTACTCGGCACCGAGCCCATGGAAGTCTATGGGGAATGTCACGGGTAGCACAGCTCGGTCCGTGCCCTGGGCGCTCACCGTAATGTGGGATATTTACAGGGGATAATGGGATGTTCATATAGTTTATCGTGACGCCACTTGTAGTATCTGGTCAGAGGGACCAGCGCTGCTATGCACATGCTCTGGAAGGGATGGTGTTGTGCAGCTAGATGGTCGGTCTTCTACAAGTAAGACAGTGTCCTTCCAGGGCAGATGGAAATATGAGGATGCAGGACAGATGGGGATCCCGACGTCAGGGACAATAAGGGAAACACACACAGAAGTCAGTTTGGTACCTTTACTGTAGGAATTGCAGGTACTCCCCGGAGCACGGCAGGGCGAAGGATGCACGTCAGGATTCCTCCACTGGTAGGTGTATGGCCTCCTGTCCTCCGTCGTTATATAATGAAGTCCTGACCTGCTTGTAGCTAGGTCTAACTTGGTCTCTATTCTGTACCTGGCTGACTTGGTGGTGGACCTTCTATCTGGAAGAACAGGGTCTTTTATGGCTGATCAGGCCGACTCCGTTCTCCTGATCCTGCTACGTGTCAACTCTGTGGTACTCCTGGGACTTGTAGTCCTCCAGGAACTCCGGTGTTCTCCTAATAGGTCGTGGAGATCCTTATAGGCTCGGGACCCGGTGTCCGGTATTTCTTGCTGAGGGGAGCTATTAATGCTCACTGATCCTTCCACTTCCACGTGCCTTCGGCCTACCTGGGTCCTATTAAGATCACACACGCCGGCAGTTGGTGTGCTGCCTCTTCGCCGCTCTCTAAGCGTCGGCACGCTTCCTCATGAGCTACACTTCAGATTCAGCTCTGACTAGGCTAAAGTGATTCCCTTTTCACTCGTACTAGCCTCCACTTAAGTTCAAATTGAACTGACTGAACAGCTCTGCACTTCTCTCCTCTCCTCTGGTGTCTTGAGGAGATCTGTTCTATTCTCTTCTATTCTGTTCATCTTCTTCCGAGGCAAACTGAAACTAAACTGGTCTTTTATATGCCTAACACAGCTCCCTCTAATGGTCTTTTAGGTAAGCTGAAATATGTGTGTGTGTCATGATCTCTAGTGGGATCTTCCTTTAGTGCATCCTTCTGGAAGATATGGATCCAGTCTCAGCTGGGCTCCACAGACTGATCTCTGCAGTGCAGCGATTGGGTAGCGGCCGCGGCCATCTTCTTTAGGCACGAGGCGGAGAGGAGAGGAGAGAGGTACTGTGTGAGCTGAGCTGTGGCGCTGCCTGGGCCCTGGAGTGGAGCTGGAGGAGTGTGTCTGTGTGGACTGATCTCTGCAGTGCGGTGATTGGGTAGCGGCCGCGGCCATCTTCTTTAGTCACGAGGCGGAGAGGAGAGAGGTACTGTGTGAGCTGAGCTGTGGCGCTGCCTGGGCCCTGGAGTGGAGCTGGAGGAGTGTGTCTGTGTGGACTGATCTCTGCAGTGCGGTGATTGGGTAGCGGTGCGGCCATCTTCTTTAGGCACGAGGCGGAGAGGAGAGAGGTACTGTGTGAGCTGAGCTGTGGCGCTGCCTGGGCCCTGGAGTGGAGCTGGAGGAGTGTGTCTGTGTGGACTGATCTCTGCAGTGCGGTAATTGGGTAGCGCCGCGGCCATCTTCTTTAGTCACGAGCCGGAGAGGAGAGAGGTACTGTGTGAGCTGAGCTGTGTCGCTGCCTGGGCCCTGGAGTGGAGCTGGAGGAGTGTGTCTGTGTGGACTGATCTCTGCAGTGCGGCGATTGGGTAGCGGCCGCGGCCATCTTCTTTAGTCACGAGGCGGAGAGGAGAGGAGAGAGGTACTGTGTGAGCTGAGCTGTGGCACTGCCTGGGCCCTGGAGTGGAGCTGGAGGAGTGTGTCTGTGTGGACTGATCTCTGCAGTGCGGCGATTGGGTAGCGGCGCGGCCATCTTTTTTAGTCACGAGGCGGAGCCGGAGAGGAGAGAGGTACTGTGTGAGCTGAGCTGTGGCGCTGCCTGGGCCCTGGAGTGGAGCTGGAGGAGTGTGTCTGTGTGGACTGATCTCTGCAGTGCGGTGATTGGGTAGTGGCCGCGGCCATCTTTAGTCACGAGGCGGAGAGGAGAGAGGTACTGTGTGAGCTGAGCTGTGGCGCTGCCTGGGCCCTGGAGTGGAGCTGGAGGAGTGTGTCTGTGTGGACTGATCTCTGCAGTGCGGCGATTGGGTAGCGGCGCGGCCATCTTTTTTAGTCACGAGGCGGAGCCGGAGAGGAGAGAGGTACTGTGTGAGCTGAGCTGTGGCGCTGCCTGGGCCCTGGAGTGGAGCTGGAGGAGTGTGTCTGTGTGCACTGATCCCTGCAGTGCGGCGATTGGGTAGCGGCGCGGCCATCTTTTTTAGTCACGAGGCGGAGCCGAGAGGAGAGAGGTACTGTGTGAGCTGAGCTGTGGCGCTGCCTGGGCCCTGGAGTGGAGCTGGAGGAGTGTGTCTGTGTGGACTGATCTCTGCAGTGCGGCGATTGGGTAGCGGCGCGGCCATCTTTTTTAGTCACGAGGCGGAGCCGGAGAGGAGAGAGGTACTGTGTGAGCTGAGCTGTGGCGCTGCCTGGGCCCTGGAGTGGAGCTGGAGGAGTGTGTCTGTGTGGACTGATCTCTGCAGTGCGGTGATTGGGTAGCGGCGCGGCCGTCTTCTTTAGTTACGAGGCGGAGAGGAGAGAGGTACTGTGTGAGCTGAGCTGTGGCGCTGCCTGGGCCCTGGAGTGGAGCTGGAGGAGTGTGTCTGTGTGGACTGATCTCTGCAGTGCGGCGATTGGGTAGCGGCCGCGGCCATCTTCTTTAGTCACGAGGCGGAGAGGAGAGGAGAGAGGTACTGTGTGAGCTGAGCTGTGGCGCTGCCTGGGCCCTGGAGTGGAGCTGGAGGAGTGTGTCTGTGTGGACTGATCTCTGCAGTGCGGTGATTGGGTAGCGGCCGCGGCCATCTTTAGTCACGAGGCGGAGAGGAGAGAGGTACTGTGTGAGCTGAGCTGTGGCGCTGCCTGGGCCCTGGAGTGGAGCTGGAGGAGTGTGTCTGTGTGGACTGATCTCTGCAGTGCGGTGATTGGGTAGCGGCGCGGCCATCTTCTTTAGTCACGAGGCGGAGAGGAGAGGAGAGAGGTACTGTGTGAGCTGAGCTGTGGTGCTGCCTGGGCCCTGGAGTGGAGCTGGAGGAGTGTGTCTGTGTGGACTGATCTCTGCAGTGCGGTGATTGGGTAGCGGCGCGGCCATCTTCTTTAGTCACGAGGCGGAGAGGAGAGGAGAGAGGTACTGTGTGAGCTGAGCTGTGGCGCTGCCTGGGCCCTGGAGTGGAGCTGGAGGAGTGTGTCTGTGTGGACTGATCTCTGCAGTGCGGTGATTGGGTAGCGGCGCGGCCATCTTCTTTAGTCACGAGGCGGAGAGGAGAGAGGTACTGTGTGAGCTGAGCTGTGGCGCTGCCTGGGCCCTGGAGTGGAGCTGGATGTAATACTATTGTAGGAACTCGAGGATTCTGATAGCGTGGGGCAATGAACAATCAGAGACGGGTTTCTTTGAATGCAAATAATGTATTTGTGAAACAGCAAAACACCCAAAAACAATATTCAAACAACCCGTAGTGACATGCAATGAAACGAGTCCATATATATATATATACACAAGTCCAGTTATATGAATCCGGATATATAAGTCCTTGAACCTCTATAGCGAGGGTGGTAAAGTTCTTACGACGGAGTCCTCACACAAATGTGACCACAAGGTAAGTCTGATGCACAGGTAACGTGGCTGGATTTACACACTGCTGGTGTGTGAAGAGTCAGATCCAGGTATGCAGAAAACACAGGGAGGTCCAGGAACAAGTTAATCTCAGTTGTGGCTTAATTCAGTGAAGTCCAACAACAAGTTCATATGTCAGTAAGGTTCCAGTAACAGTTCCAACAGCTCTCACCAGAGGTAATGCACGAAGGGTTAAACAGCAACAGTTCAGAAACACAGTTCTTATCAGATGGAGTGAACCAAGGGTTAAATTCCCAAGTCAACAGTTTAGTGATAACACAGTATTTTGTGCAACTTACATATGCAGAGAATGTCCAGAGCCATGGGTAGAAACTGCTGTGGCTGAGAAACACCTGAAGATAAGGTTATGCACTTTCCTGGTAAATACACAAAAGATCTGTGAGGAACAAAGCAGCTGGGTTGCAGGGAAACGGAAGCAGAATATTCCAGCAGCGAAGCCAGCACCTGAGCCGGGTTTTAAACAAACGAACAGGAAGTAGGGCACAGAAAACAGCAAACTCCATTTTAACAAAGGGCAAAATCATTGACAAAGTTACCTAGAAAACCCGGAATACTGACATTACTCCCCCCCTAAAGACGGCCTCCGGACGGTCCTGGACCAGGCCTGTCCGGGTATCTCCGATGAAACTGAGCAATCTTCAGAGGCGCATTGATGTTACTTACTGGTTCCCAAGAATCATTTTCAGGAGAGTAACCTTGCCATCTAACTAGATACTGAAGCCGGTTTCTATGAAGTCTCGAATTAACAATATCCTGTACCACGAATTGTTCTTCGCCATCAACCAACACTGGTGGAGGGGGAGGTACGATACGTCCCTGAAACGTGTTAGGAGAGACTGGTTTTAATAAGGAAACATGAAATACTGGGTGTACCTTTAAAGTCCGTGGTAGCTTCAACCGACAGGCAACAGAGCTCACAATCCCAGTGATCTTGAATGGACCGATGAATTTCTGTCCCAGTTTCTGCGAAGGAACACCCAATTTTAGATTCTTGGTGGACAACCAAACTGAGTCTCCTACCTTATACATAGGTGCTGGTTTCCGGAATCTATCGGCCGACTTCTTGTAACGCTCCTGTGCTGTGGTCAGGGAGTCCTTCAAAACTTCAAGATTACGTTGCAACGCCGTCACTCTGTCTTCAACCGCTGGTACCGAAATCGTAACCGGAGACCTAGGCAAAATACTTGGATGATAACCCAGGTTGGCAAAAAAAGGCGTTACCTTCGTGGAACTGCTTTGGGAGTTGTTGTACGAAAATTCCGCTAGAGGAAGTAGCTTCAGCCAATCGTCCTGCAAATGACTGACGTAACAGCGTAGATATTGCTCCAAGGTTTGATTTGTCCGTTCGGTCTGCCCGTTGGTCTGAGGATGGTATGCAGAAGACAAGCAAACATTAATGTGGAGCGCAGAACAAAATCCTTTCCAAAATCTAGAGGTAAATTGTATTCCCCGGTCAGAAATGATGTCATCTGGTACCCCATGCAGCCGGAAAATGTTCTGGATAACTAGATCTACTGTCTCTGTAGCTGAGGGAAGACCAGCACACGGAATGAAATGAGCAGCTTTCGTTAAACGATCTACTACCACCAAAATAGTATTTTTACCACCAGAGGTGGGTAACTCCACAATAAAGTCCATCGAAATAGACCCCCAAGGGCGAGACGGTACAGGTAGCGGTTTAAGAAGACCAGTAGGTGAAACGCGAGGAACCTTGTACCGGGCACAAACTTCACAAGAGCGGACATAGTCATTCACATCCTTCAAGCAGGTAGGCCACCAAAAAAAACGAGTTAACAATTCCTGCGTCTTCTGTACCCCCTATGACCAGCCAATTTAGAGTCGTGGACCAATCTGAGAACTCGAAGTCTTACAGCCTCTGGGACATAAATACATCGATCTCTAAGCCACACACCATTCCGAAGGACAAGATTCACATTGTCAGGTGGAGCTGCAAGAAATACGTCACCGTCATAGGCCAGCTTGATCTCCTGCCACAAGTCCCGGTACCGGAGCACTCCAACGAAATTGGCCTCCGACAAGATGGTCTTCGACGGGGTCCCAGGCACGGAATCCACGGTATGGATTCGGGATAATGCGTCAGCTTTCCCATTACGTGAACCTGGGCGGTACGAAATAATAAAATTAAACTGGTTCAAGAACAAACTCCACCTAGCTTGTCGAGGAGAAAGACACCTGGCAGACTTAAGGAATTCCAAATTGCGATGATCCGTGAGTACTACTACCTGCTGAGTTGCCCCCTGCAAATGGTGTCTCCATTCCTTAAAGGCAGAAATAATTGCCAAAAGTTCCTTATCTGCCACATCATAGTTCAGTTCTGCAGAAGATAACCTACGAGAGAAGAAGGCACACGGGTGCAGCAAACCTTTGTCTCCGGTACGTTGTGAGAGGATAGCTCCCAATGCACAGTCAGACGCGTCCACCTCCACGATAAAAGGCTGTGCAGGATCCGGATGCATCAATATTGGAGCCGTGGTAAAACAACCCTTCAGGCGATCAAAGGCTTCCTGAGCTTGCGAAGACCATTCAAACTTCTTCCCCTTCTTGGTGAGGAGAGTGATGGGACGGACAATTTCTGAAAAATTTCGGATAAACCGTCTATAAAAGTTAGCAAAGCCAATGAATCGTTGTACCTCCTTAATGTTTCCTGGTACCGGCCAGTCCAAGATTGCCTGGATCTTGCTGGACTCCATATTCAATCCCTGAGGCGAGATAACATAGCCTAAAAATTGAATTTCAGAACAATGGAACTCACACTTTTCGAGTTTGATGTACAAATGATTATCTCTCAAACGTCTAAGTACGGTCTTGACATGTTCCTGATGTTCCTGTAAGGAGTCAGAAAAGATTAAGATGTCATCAAGGTAAATTACCACATATTGGTCCAATAAATCCCTGAAAATGTCGTTGGCTAAATGTTGAAAAGCAGCAGGAGCGTTACAGAGTCCGAATGGCATCACCAAATATTCAAAATGTCCATACCGGCATCTAAAAGCTGTCTTCCATTCGTCTCCGGGCCGTATACGGAGTAAATTATATGCCCCACGAAGATCTAATTTGGTAAATACTTTGGCCTGGCGAACTCTTTCCAACAATTCTGGAATTAGGGGCAACGGGTACCTGTTACGAATGGTTACCTTATTTAACTCCCGGTAGTCAATGCAGGTCTTAGAGTACCATCCTTCTTCTTTACAAAGAATATTGGAGCTCCCGCTGGTGAAGAAGATGGTCGGATAAACCCCTTGGCTAAATTCTCATCTATATACTCTCGTAAAGATTTTAATTCCGGAGCCGCCAACGGGTAAACATGGCCGAAAGGAATCGCTGCTCCAGGAAGCAATTCTATGGGGCAGTCATACGGTCTATGTGGGGAAGTTGATCTGCCTTCCTTTTATCACAAATGTCTGAGAATTCCTGATATATCAGAGGGAGAGTAGGTACCTGTATCACCTCTTCCAAGTTCTGGGTAACTGGAGCCGCCACAGTTGGACTGATGGTAGAACTGCACTTCGGGAGAAAGGTTATCTCCTTGGTTTCCCAATTGATGATTGGATTTTGTGACCGTAACCAGGGAATTCCTAAAATTACAGGAAAATGAGGAGAAGATATTAACATGAATGAAAGTGTTTCTTGATGGTCTGGTTCCATCTTACACTCCAGAGGCACTGTCTCCCGATCTACTGGTCCAGAAACTAATGGGGAACCATCCACCGTTTCCATAGTGATTGGTGAAGCTCTTAGTTGTGTCTTTATACCATGTTCCTCTGCAAAAGAAGAATCCATGAAATTCCCACCTGCTCCAGAGTCTATCATGGCAGAACTTGATATCCACTGTTCCTCCCACTGAATCTGTATAGGAAGAGAACAATGTGAATATTTCTCCCCTTGATCTTTAGGGGAAGTCGGCATCAGTATTGGGGGAAAAACCGCATCTAGATGTAAACTGGTTTCCGAAACTTCAGACTCAGCGTCTGTGTTATCATAATCCCCTACTACCGCCAACACCTTGTTGGGTCGCCTAGGACATTTAGGACAATTGATGAGGAAATGGTCCGATTGACCACAATAGAAACATAAGCGCTCACGGAGACGGTGTTCGCGGCGTTCATTATTCTCACGTCTCTGCAGTGAGTCCACCTGCATAGGCACCTCCTCAGCCTCTCGCGGGTTTTTGCCTGTGGTTTCCCTGGACGGAAGAGAGTAATTAGTAATGCGATTTACAGGCGCCCATTTTTCTTGTCTGCGTTCAGTTAAACGGATATCAATACGTACACAGTGCTGTATAAACAATTCAAACTCCTGTGGAGACTCTGAACGAGCTAGCTCATCCTTGATTGCATTTGACAAACCTTTTCTAAAGATTGGTAATAAAGCATTGTTTTCCCACTGGGTGTCCACCACTAACCTTTTAAATTCAGTAACATATTCTATGACTGACCGTTTCCCCTGGCGTAAGGAAAGCAAGGCAGATTCAGCGGTAGCACGGCGGTTGGGATCGTCGAACATTTGCGCCATGGCTGCCAGAAAATTGTCCAAATTATTTAGACGGGTATCATGACTTTCAACCATAGGATTTGCCCAAGCCAGTGCACGTGATGTCAACAACATAATAATACATAGAACCTTAGATCTATCAGACCGGTAGTAGGAGGCATGTACATCAAAAAATAATATACATTGATTAACAAACCCACGGAATTGACTTCGGTCACCATTAAAACGGAATGGAGGCAATTTGGGCATACTGGTGGATGAGGTAGGCTCAGTAGGTAAGGCCTCCAGGACTCCTAACCTAGAACGTAGATCTTGGAGAGCCTGACCAAACCCCTGTGCATTGTGGTTAACCCGAGACTCCAAGTCTCTAATCTGATTGTGTGCAGCCGCCACCTCCTGCTGCAAGGAGTTAACTATGGTGAACAATTTGTCTGCCCGTGTCTCCGTCATTGCCCCAGCAGAATCCTCTTTTTTAGGCTGGAATATCCTGTAATACTATTGTAGGAACTCGAGGATTCTGATAGCGTGGGGCAATGAACAATCAGAGACGGGTTTCTTTGAATGCAAATAATGTATTTGTGAAACAGCAAAACACCCAAAAACAATATTCAAACAACCCGTAGTGACATGCAATGAAACGAGTCCATATATATATATATACACAAGTCCAGTTATATGAATCCGGATATATAAGTCCTTGAACCTCTATAGCGAGGGTGGTAAAGTTCTTACGACGGAGTCCTCACACAAATGTGACCACAAGGTAAGTCTGATGCACAGGTAACGTGGCTGGATTTACACACTGCTGGTGTGTGAAGAGTCAGATCCAGGTATGCAGAAAACACAGGGAGGTCCAGGAACAAGTTAATCTCAGTTGTGGCTTAATTCAGTGAAGTCCAACAACAAGTTCATATGTCAGTAAGGTTCCAGTAACAGTTCCAACAGCTCTCACCAGAGGTAATGCACGAAGGGTTAAACAGCAACAGTTCAGAAACACAGTTCTTATCAGATGGAGTGAACCAAGGGTTAAATTCCCAAGTCAACAGTTTAGTGATAACACAGTATTTTGTGCAACTTACATATGCAGAGAATGTCCAGAGCCATGGGTAGAAACTGCTGTGGCTGAGAAACACCTGAAGATAAGGTTATGCACTTTCCTGGTAAATACACAAAAGATCTGTGAGGAACAAAGCAGCTGGGTTGCAGGGAAACGGAAGCAGAATATTCCAGCAGCGAAGCCAGCACCTGAGCCGGGTTTTAAACAAACGAACAGGAAGTAGGGCACAGAAAACAGCAAACTCCATTTTAACAAAGGGCAAAATCATTGACAAAGTTACCTAGAAAACCCGGAATACTGACACTGGAGGAGTGTGTCTGTGTGGACTGATCTCTGCAGTGCGGTGATTGGTAGCGGCGCGGCCATCTTCTTTAGTCACGAGGCGGAGCCGGAGAGAGGTACTGTGTGAGCTGAGCTGTGGCGCTGCCTGGGCCTGGAGTGGAGCTGGAGGAGTGTGTCTGTGTGGACTGATCTCTGCAGTGCGGTGATTGGTAGCGGCGCGGCATCTTCTTTAGTCACGAGGCGGAGAGGAGAGGAGAGAGGTACTGTGTGAGCTGAGCTGTGGCGCTGCCTGGGCCCTGGAGTGGAGCTGGAGGAGTGTGTCTGTGTGGACTGATCTCTGCAGTGCGGTGATTGGGTAGCGGCGCGGCCATCTTCTTTAGTCACGAGGCGGAGAGGAGAGAGGTACTGTGTGAGCTGAGCTGTGGCGCTGCCTGGCCCTGGAGTGGAGCTGGAGGAGGGTGTCTGTGTGGACTGATCTCTGCAGTGCGGTGATTGGGTAGCGCGCGGCCATCTTCTTAGTCACGAGGCGGAGAGGAGAGGAGAGAGGTACTGTGTGAGCTGAGCTGTGGCGCTGCCTGGGCCCTGCAGTGGAGCTGGAGGAGTGTGTCTGTGTGGACTGATCTCTGCAGTGCGGTGATTGGGTAGCGGCGCGGCCGTCTTCTTAGTCACGAGGCGGAGAGGAGAGAGGTACTGTGTGAGCTGAGCTGTGGCGCTGCCTGGGCCCTGGAGTGGAGCTGGAGGAGGGTGTCTGTGTGGACTGATCTCTGCAGTGCGGTGATTGGTAGCGGCGCGGCCATCTTCTTTAGTCACGAGGCGGAGAGGAGAGAGGTACTGTGTGAGCTGAGCTATGGTGCTGCCTGGGCCCTGGAGTGGAGCTGGAGGAGTGTGTCTGTGTGGACTGATCTCTGCAGTGCGGTGATTGGGTAGCGGCCGCGGCCATCTTCTTTAGTCACGAGGCGGAGAGGAGAGAGGTACTGTGTGAGCTGAGCTGCGGCGCTGCCTGGCCCTGCAGTGGAGCTGGAGGAGTGTGTCTGACTGTAACGGGTCTGGTGGGTGGAACTACTGACGAGACAGGTCAGGTTGGTGGAACCACAAAGCTTATTATACAAGAGATTTTACTTGTAAGAGAGCGGGTGGCACCTGGGAAAGGGCAAGGATTCACGGCAGGATATAGGTAGTTTCTGGACAGGCAGTTTGTCACAGTAAGTGACCAAGGAAGTCTCTGGGCAGGCAGGTTGTAACGGTAAGTAACCGAGGCAGTCTCTGGACAGGCAGGTTGTCACGGCAAGTGACCAAGGCAGTCTCTGGGACAGGCAGGTTGTCACGGCAAGTGACCAGGCAGTCTCTGGGACAGGCAGGTTGTCACAGCAAATGACCAGGCAGTCTCTGGGACAGGCAGGTTGTCACGGCAAGTGACCAGGCAGTCTCTGGGCAGGCAGGTTGTCACGGCAAGTGACCAGGCAGTCTCTGGGACAGGCAGGTTGTCACGGTAAGTGACCAGGCAGTCTCTGGGACAGGCAGGTTGTCACGGCAAGTGACCAGGCAGTCTCTGGGCAGGCAGGTTGTCACGGCAAGTGACCAGCAGTCTCTGGGCAGGCAGGTTGTCACGGCAAGTGACAGGCAGGCAGGTTGTCACAACAAGTGACCAGGCAGACTCTGGCAGGCAGGTTGTCATGGCAAGTGACCAGGCAGTCTCTAGACAGGCAGGTTGTCACAGCAAGTGACCAGGCAGGCTCTAGACAGGCAGGTATATACGACCTGATATGGTGGAGCCTCCAGGTAGGCTGCAGTCGGATGGCAGATGATCGCTCCCAGGTGAGCAGGCAAGATCCGGGATCTCTGCAGATGATGTCCGAACTTCCGGATGGAGCTGCAGTCGGATGGCAGATGATCGCTCCCAGGTGAGCAGGCAAGAGCCGGGGATCTCTGCAGATGATGTCCGAACTTCTGGATGGAGCTGCAGTCGGATGGCAGATGATCGCTCCTAGGTGAGCAGGCAAGAGCCGAGGATCTCTGCAGATGACGTCCGAACCTCTGGATGGAACTGCAGACGGATGGCAGACAGGCAAGCCGACAGGTAACAGACAGGTAACTGGAATCAGGAGCTGATGGCTGAAACAGAGTTAGACTGCACAGGAACAACATTGCTCGGGCACCTACATTAAGGAGGAAGCCCTTAATATAGGGTGGAGTCCTCCAGCATTGGCTGGAGACTGATTTGGAAAATGCGCGCGGCTCCTTTAAGAGCGGGGGAGGGTGCGGGCGCGCCCTAAGGCCAGTAGCAGGGAAGGAGCGCGTGGGACCAGCAGGGCGGAAGGAGGACGCCATAGGCGCAGAGGGGGCTGGGAGCACTGAGGACGCTGAGCGCAGGTGAGGAGAGCGACGTCCCTGTCTGGCAGCAGGCAGGGACGCAGGCGCTACAGTACCCCCCCCTCTAGGCCCCCCCTTCTTTAGGCCAGAAAGAAATTTAGCTAGGATAAGAGGGGCATGGATGTTCTCCCGAGGCTCCCAGGTTCTCTCCTCAGGACTAAACCCCTTCCAATCCACCAAAAAATAAGTCTTTCTTCCTACCCTTTTTGTGGCCAGAATGTTCTCTACCTCAAATTCATCATCAGCAGACACTGGAGCAGGAGGTGTACCTGTAGACTTAAAAAAAGAGTTAAGAACCACAGGTTTGAGGAGAGATACATGAAAAGAATTAGGAATTCTCAAATTGGCCGGGAGTTTCAATTTATAGGACACCGGATTGATCTGACTGATGATCTCAAAAGGACTGATGAACCGAGGACCTAACTTGTAGGACGGAATTTTGAGTCGAACATATTTGGACGAAAGCCAGACTTTGTCCCCAGGACGGAATTGAGGAGGATCCAGACGTTTTTTGTCAGCATGTCTTTTCATGCGCTCGGATGACTGAATGAGTGCGGACCGGGGTACTCTCCCAGATGGAGAGAATTCGTTCAACTTTTCCATTGGACTAGTGGTGTGTAAGCGGAGGAAAAATCCAGGGTGACGTCTCTAGCAACTTACAAGTGGCTCTCCAGAAACGTGAGGTGAACTGAACCCCACGATCCGACACAATGTGACGAGGCAGACCATGAAGACGGAAGATGTGGCGGATAAAGTCTTTAGCCAACTCGGGTGCAGACGGAAGACCTGGCAGAGGAATGAAGTGAGCCATCTTGGAAAAGCGGTCAGCGACCACCCAAATGACCGTACAACCGGCAGAGACGGGCAGATCTGTTATGAAGTCCATGGCTATATGCTGCCAGGGGCAGCGGGTACAGGAAGCGGAAGAAGACGGCCGGTAGGCAGGTGTCTCGGAACTTTGTTGCGGGCACAGGAAACACAGGCAGAAATAAAGTCTATTACGTCTTTGTGCAGGGTAGGCCACCAATAATGCCGAGTAATGAGTTGGAGGGTCTTTTTTTGACCAGCGTGGCCAGCGAGTTTAGACGAGTGACCCCAATGTAGGATTCTCTTCCGATCGGTCTCTGATACGAACGTCTTACCAGGAGGGAGACGATTTAGACTCACGGGAGCCACCTGCATCACTCTGGCGGGATCGATGATATGTTTAGGCTCATCTTCGAGATCCGACACCAGGAAAGACCGAGACAAGGCATCCGCCTTGACGTTTTTGTCAGCTGGGCGAAAATGCAAAAGAAAATCGAAGCGGGCAAAAAACAAGGACCACCGGGCTTGGCGAGGATTAAGTCTCTGTGCCTGCTGGAGGTATGCCAGATTTTTGTGATCCGTGTAGATGATTACCGGATGAAGAGCCCCTTCGAGTAGGTAACGCCACTCCTCCAATGCCAACTTAATGGCCAATAACTCTCGATCTCCTATGGAGTAGTTGCGCTCGGAGGAGGAGAAGAGTTTGGAGAAGAAACCGCAGGACACCATCCTCCCGGATGGCGATTTTTGGGTAAGAACCGCTCCGGCTCCAGCAGAGGAAGCGTCCACCTCCAGGAAGAACTGCTTGTTGCCATCCGGGCGATGCAGCACTGGAGCGGAAGAGAAGGCCTGTTTCAGAGAAAGGAAGGCCTCCTCAGCTTCGATCGTCCACTGTTTGGGGTTAGCATCCTTGCGAGTGAGCGCTGAGATTGGAGCAGTCCTGGAAGAGAAGTGCGGTATGAAGAGACGGTAATAGTTGGCGAATCCCAGGAACCGCTGAATGGCCTTCAACCCCTCCGGTCGGGGCCACTTCTCGATGGCAGACAATTTCTCCGGATCCATTCGTAGGCCTGTCTGAGAAATGATGTAGCCCAGAAACGGAAGCGATGTCTGCTCAAAGAGGCACTTCTCATATTTGGCGAAGAGGTGATTCTGCCTGAGCCTGAGCAGAACCTGACGAACATCCCTCCGGTGAGACTGAAGATCCGGAGAGAAGACCAAGATGTCGTCAAGGTACACCACGCAGGAATAGAGGAGATCCCGGAAGATGTCGTTGACCAACTCCTGAAAGACTGCTGGAGCATTACAGAGACCAAAGGGCATCACCAAGTACTCGTAGTGGCCGTCCCGGGTGTTGAATGCCGTCTTCCATTCATCTCCTCGACGGATACGAACCAGGTTGTATGCTCCACGAAGATCTAGTTTGGTGAAGACTCTAGCCCCTCTAAGACGATCAAACAGTTCTGGAATGAGCGGAAGAGGGTACTTATTCTTCACCGTGATCGAATTTAGGCCTTTGTAGTCAATACAGGGACGGAGAGATCCGTCTTTCTTTTTAACGAAGAAGAAACCTGCTCCCGCTGGGGAGGTAGATTTCCGGATAAATCCCTTTGCTAAGTTCTCCTCGATATATTCGGACATCGACCTGGTCTCAGCAGCAGACAACGGGTAAATACGCCCACGGGGAGGCGTAGTACCGGTAACAGGTCAATCGGGCAATCATATGGTCTATGCGGGGGTAATGTCTCTGCTTCCTTTTTATTGAAGACATCAGCAAATGACCAATATGGAATCGGGAGTCCAGGTAGATTAGCAGGTGTAGGAGAAGAATAGACAGGATGAACAGGCACCAGACACGTTTTATGACAGTCCTGTCCCCAGCGAAGAACCTCTCCATTCTGCCAGTCGAGCACAGGTGCATGTTTTTGGAGCCAAGGCAGACCTAGTAAGAAAGCATGAGAGAGTCCAGGCAGAACATGAAATGAGATGCTCTCAGAATGCAACATTCCCACCTGCAGGGTTATGACTTCGGTGATAAGTCGGATGGGACGAGGTAGGAGGCCCCCATCCACAGCAGCAATAGATACAGGTTCAACAAGAGGTTTGGTGGGAATGTGATACTTCTCTACTAGAGCCTGTGACACGAGATTCCCAGCTGCTCCAGAATCAAGTTGGGCCATTTCGAAGTGGCGGTTCTTACCGATCAGAATTGAAACCGACAGCAGCAGGGATGAAGAGGATTTATTTTTGTCTAGATTGACCTCTCCGAGCGAACCTAGACACAGGCGTTTTCCCGACTTCTCCGGACAGGTTTGGATCCAGTGCTCCTTACTGCCGCAGTAGAAGCAACTTTTCTCGGCACGGCGTGAGTCCTGACGGTTTTGACCATCTTGGTCTGGTCGACCTGTATAGGCTCAGCAGTGTGCACCTGAGGAGAAACGGAAGAGGTTATAGATCTCTGACACGAGGGTGCAAGATTGGAAAATCCTTTTTTACGGGTGATCTCTTTGGCTCGTTCCTGGAACCGTAGATCAATTCGATTGGCAAGATTTATTAAATCATCTAGAGAGGTTGGAACGTCCCGACCGGCAAGTTCGTCTTTAATACGGCCGGACAGACCCTCCCAGAAGACCGAAATTAGAGCTTCATTGTCCCAAGCTAGTTCTGAGGCTAAAGTCCGGAACCGTATGGCATATTGACCAACGGTGAGACTCTCCTGACGGAGACGCAGCAGAGATGATGCAGAGGAAGTCTTCCGTCCAGGTTCGTCGAATACCTTCCGGAAGGCCGAGAGAAAAGCAGGCAGGTCAGATACCAGAGGATCCTCTCTCTCCCAGAGAGGATTAAGCCAGGCCAGGGCTTCTCCGGTGAGATGGGACATGATGAAGGCAATTTTGGCCCGGTCAGAGTTAAACTGGTGTGCCAGGAGTTCAAAATGCAGGGTGCACAGATTAATGAAACCCCGAGCCAGAGCAGGATCGCCTCCAAACCTAGGAGGAGCTGACAGTCGGGGTCCGGGAATGGAAACCACGGAATTGGGAATCAGCGGGACTGACGGATTATGAGTCATGGCTCCAGCGATGGTTGCAAGTGATGATTTCAGAGTGTCCAGACGGGATTTGACGTTCCGCAGGTGACCCAGGATGGTCTCCTGTTGAGACTTCTGGCGAGACAGCTCATGACACAGTTCCGGGAGTGAAGGGGTTTGGGTGCCACCGGGTTCCATGGCCCGAGCAAACTGTAACGGGTCTGGTGGGTGGAACTACTGACGAGACAGGTCAGGTTGGTGGAACCACAAAGCTTTATTATACAAGAGATTTTACTTGTAAGAGAGCGGGTGGCACCTGGGAAAAGGGCAAGGATTCACGGCAGAGGATATAGGTAGTTTCTGGACAGGCAGGTTTGTCACAGTAAGTGACCAAGGAAGTCTCTGGGCAGGCAGGTTGTAACGGTAAGTAACCGAGGCAGTCTCTGGACACTCAGGTTGTCACGGCAAGTGACCAAGGCAGTCTCTGGGACAGGCAGGTTGTCACGGCAAGTGACCAGGCAGTCTCTGGGACAGGCAGGTTGTCACAGCAAGTGACCAGGCAGTCTCTGGGACAGGCAGGTTGTCACGGCAAGTGACCAGGCAGTCTCTGGGCAGGCAGGTTGTCACGGCAAGTGACCAGGCAGTCTCTGGGACAGGCAGGTTGTCACGGTAAGTGACCAGGCAGTCTCTGGGACAGGCAGGTTGTCACGGCAAGTGACCAGGCAGTCTCTGGGCAGGCAGGTTGTCACGGCAAGTGACCAGGCAGTCTCTGGGCAGGCAGGTTGTCACGGCAAGTGACCAGGCAGGCAGGTTGTCACAACAAGTGACCAGGCAGACTCTGGGCAGGCAGGTTGTCATGGCAAGTGACCAGGCAGTCTCTAGACAGGCAGGTTGTCACAGCAAGTGACCAGGCAGGCTCTAGACAGGCAGGTATATACGACCTGATATGGTGGAGCCTCCAGGTAGGCTGCAGTCGGATGGCAGATGATCGCTCCCAGGTGAGCAGGCAAGAGCCGGGGATCTCTGCAGATGATGTCCGAACTTCCGGATGGAGCTGCAGTCGGATGGCAGATGATCGCTCCCAGGTGAGCAGGCAAGAGCCGGGGATCTCTGCAGATGATGTCCGAACTTCTGGATGGAGCTGCAGTCGGATGGCAGATGATCGCTCCTAGGTGAGCAGGCAAGAGCCGAGGATCTCTGCAGATGACGTCCGAACCTCTGGATGGAACTGCAGACGGATGGCAGACAGGCAAGCCGACAGGTAACAGACAGGTAACTGGAATCAGGAGCTGATGGCTGAAACAGAGTTAGACTGCACAGGAACAACATTGCTCGGGCACCTACATTAAGGAGGAAGCCCTTAATATAGGGTGGAGTCCTCCAGCATTGGCTGGAGACTGATTTGGAAAATGCGCGCGGCTCCTTTAAGAGCGGGGGAGGGTGCGGGCGCGCGCCCTAAGGCCAGTAGCAGGGAAGGAGCGCGTGGGACCAGCAGGGCGGAAGGAGGACGCCATAGGCGCAGAGGGGGCTGGGAGCACTGAGGACGCTGAGCGCAGGTGAGGAGAGCGACGTCCCTGTCTGGCAGCAGGCAGTGACACAGGCGCTACACTGTGTGGACTGAGGTGGTCTGACCAGCAGCCATCTTCTTTAGTCACGAGGCGGAGAGGAGAGAGGTACTGTGTGAGCTGAGCTGTGGCGCTGCCTGGGCCCTGGAGTGGAGCTGGAGGAGTGTGTCTGTGTGGACTGATCTCTGCAGTGCGACGATTGGGTAGCGGCGCGGCCATCTTCTTTAGTCACGAGGCGGAGAGGAGAGAGGTACTGTGTGAGCTGAGCTGCGGCGCTGCCTGGGCCCTGGAGTGGAGCTGGAGGAGTGTGTCTGTGTGGACTGATCTCTTCAGTGCGGTGATTGGGTAGCGGCGCGGCCATCTTCTTTAGTCACGAGCCGGAGAGGAGAGAGGTACTGTGTGAGCTGAGCTGTGGCGCTGCCTGGGCCCTGGAGTGGAGCTGGAGGAGTGTGTCTGTGTGGACTGAGGTGGTCTGACCGGCGGCCATCTTCTTTAGTCACGAGGCGGAGAGGAGAGAGGTACTGTGTGAGCTGAGCTGTGGCGCTGCCTGGGCCCTGGAGTGGAGCTGGAGGAGTGTGTCTGTGTGGACTGATCTCTGCACTGCGGCGATTGGGTAGCGGCGCGGCCATCTTCTTTAGTCACGAGCCGGAGAGGAGAGGAGAGGAGAGAGGTACTGTGTGAGCTGAGCTGCGGCGCTGCCTGGGCCCTGGAGTGGAGCTGGAGGAGTGTGTCTCTGTGGACTGATCTCTGCAGTGTGGCGATTGGGTAGCGGCCGCGGCCATCTTCTTTAGTCACGAGCCGGAGAGGAGAGAGGTACTGTGTGAGCTGAGCTGTGGCGCTGCCTGGGCCCTGGAGTGGAGCTGGAGGAGTGTGTCTGTGTGGACTGATCTCTGCAGTGCGGCGATTGGGTAGCGGCGCGGCCGTCTTCTTTAGTCACGAGCCGGAGAGGAGAGAGGTACTGTGTGAGCGGCGCTGCCTGGGCCCTGGAGTGGAGCTGGAGGAGTGTGTCTGTGTGGACTGATCTCTGCAGTGCGGCGATTGGGTAGCGGCGTGGCCATCTTCTTTAGTCACGAGGCGGAGCCGGAGAGGAGAGAGGTACTGTGTGAGCTGAGCTGTGGCGCTGCCTGGGCCCTGGAGTGGAGCTGGAGGAGTGTGTCTGTGTGGACTGATCTCTGCAGTGCGGGGATTGGGTAGCGGCGCGGCCATCTTCTTTAGTCACGAGGCGGAGCCGGAGAGGAGAGAGGTACTGTGTGAGCTGAACTGTGGCGCTGCCTGGGCCCTGGAGTGGAGCTGGAGGAGTGTGTCTGTGTGGACTGATCTCTGCAGTGCGGCGATTGGGTAGCGGCGCGGCCATCTTCTTTAGTCACGAGGCGGAGCCGGAGAGGAGAGAGGTACTGTGTGAGCTGAGCTGTGGCGCTGCCTGGGCCCTGGAGTGGAGCTGGAGGAGTGTGTCTGTGTGGACTGATCTCTGCAGTGCGGTGATTGGGTAGCGGCGCGGCCATCTTCTTTAGTCACGAGGCGGAGCCGGAGAGGAGAGAGGTACTGTGTGAGCTGAGCTGTGGCGCTGCCTGGGCCCTGGAGTGGAGCTGGAGGAGTGTGTCTGTGTGGACTGATCTCTGCAGTGCGGCGATTGGGTAGTGTAGCGTCGGCGTCCCTGCCTTCTGCCAGGCAGGGACGCTGTTCCCCTGCAGCAGCGTCCTCTGCCAGGCAGGGACGTCGCCCCCCTTACCCTTCCTCAGCGTCCTCCTTCCGCCCTGCTGGGGCCGCGCGCTCCTTCCCTGCTGCTGGACTTAGGGCGCGCGCCCGCGCCCTCCCCCGCTCTTAAAGGAGCCGCGCGCATTTTTCAGATAAGTCCCCGGCCAATGCCGAAGGACTCCACCCTATATTAAGGGCTTCCTCCTTAATGGAGGTGCCTGAGCAATGTTGTTGTTGCACTGTTTCACTCTGCTTCAGCCCTCAGGTCCCGTTACCAGTTACCTGCCTGTTTCCTGCCCGTTTGCTGTATGCTACCTGTCCGCAAGTCTACCCGGAGGTTCGGACGTCACAAGTGGTGATCCACGGCTATTCCAGAGACTCTTGCCTGCTCACTTGGGAGCGATCATCTGCCATCTGACTGCAGCCCTACCCGGAGGTTCGGACGTCACAAGCGGTGATCCCCGGCTGTTCCAGAGACTCTCGCCTGCTCACTTGGGAGTGTCCATCCGCCATCTGCCTGCTAGCCTACCGGGAGGCTTCACCATCTCAGGTCGTATATACCTGTCCATCTAGAGACTGCCCCGGTTACTTGCTGTGACAACCTGCCTGTCAATCCAGAGACTGCCCCGGTCACTTGCCGTGACATCCTGCCTGTCTATCCAGAGACTACCCCTGTCACTTGCCGTGACAACCTGCCTGTCAATCCAGAGACTGCCCCGGTCACTTGCCGTGACAACCTGCCTGTCTATCCAGAGACTGCCCCGGTCACTTGCCGTGACAACCTACCTGTCAATCCAGAGACTGCCCCGGTCACTTGCCGTGACAACCTGCCTGTCAATCCAGAGACTGCCCCGGTCACTTGCCGTGATCCTTTCCCGTATAACCAGAGACTGCCCCGTCACTTGCCGTGACTTCCTGTCCGTCTCCCTGGGCGCCACCCGCTCTCTTACAAGTATAACCTTCTTGTATAAATAAAGCTCAGAGGTTCCACCTACCTGACCCGTTACAGTTTGCTCGGGCCATGGAACCCGGTGGCACCCAAACCCCTTCGCTATCTGACCTGTATCATGAACTGTCTCGTCAGAAGTCTCAACAGGAGTCCATCCTGGGTCATCTGCGGTGTGTTAATTCCCGCCTGGACACTCTGAATACTTCCCCGACAACCACCGCGAGCACCATGACTCGCAATCCGGCAGTTCCGCTGCTTACCAACTCCGTGGTTTCTATTCCAGGACCTCGACTTTCAGCTCCTCCTCGGTTTGGAGGCGACCCTGCTCTGGCTCGGGGTTTCATCAACCAATGTACCCTGCATTTTGAACTCCTGGCACACCAGTTTAACTCTGACCGGGCCAAAATTGCCTTCATCATGTCACATCTCACCGGAGAGGCCCTGGCCTGGCTAAATCCTCTTTGGGAAAGAGAAGATCCTCTGGTGTCTAACCTGTCTGCTTTTCTCTTAGCCTTCCGGAAGGTATTCGATGAACCCGGACGGAAGACCTCCTCTGCATCATCTCTGCTGCGTCTTCGTCAGGAGAGTCTCACCGTGGGTCAATATGCCATAAGGTTTCGTACCCTTGCCTCAGAGCTGGCTTGGGATAATGACGCTCTGATAGCTGTCTTCTGGGAGGGCCTGTCCGGCCGCATTAAAGATGAACTTGCCGGTCGGGACATTCCAACCTCTCTCGATGACCTAATAACTCTGGCCAATCGAATTGATCTACGGTTCCAGGAACGTGCCAAAGAGGTCACCCGTGAGAGAAGGTTTCCTCGCCTAGCTCCTTCATTTCAGAGACCTGTAACTCCTTCCGTATCTCCTCAAGTGCCCCCGGCAGAGCCCATGCAGGTCGACCAGACCAAGATGGTCAAAGCCCGTCAGGACTCACGCCGTGCTGAGGGGAGTTGCTTCTACTGTGGCAGTAAGGAGCACCGGATCCGTACCTGCCCAGAGAGGTCGGGAAACGCCTGTGTCTAGGTTCGCTCGGAGAGGTCCACCTAGACAAGAATAAATCCTCTTCATCCCTGCTGCTGTCTGTCTCAATTCTCCTCGGTGAGAACCGTTACTTCGAACTAGCCCAACTTGATTCTGGAGCAGCTGGGAATCTCGTTTCACAGGCTCTGGTAGAGAAATATCGCATTCCCACCAAACCTCTGCTTGAACCAGTATCTGTTGCTGCTGTAGATGGGGGTCTTCTACCACGTCCCATCCAGCTTATCACCGAGGCTAAAACCCTGCAGGTGGGAATGTTACATTCTGAGAGTATCTCATTTCATGTTCTACCTGGACTCTCTCACGCTTTCTTACTAGGTCTGCCTTGGCTCCAAAAGCATGCACCCGTGCTCGACTGGCAGACTGGAGAGAGTCTTCGCTGGGGACAGGACTGTCATCAAACGTGTCTGGTGCCTGTTCATCCTGTCCGTCCTTCTCCTGCACCTGCTAATCTACCAGGACTCCCGATTCCATATTGGTCTTTCGCTGATGTCTTTAATAAAAAGGAAGCAGAGACATTACCCCCACACAGACCGTATGATTGCCCGATCGACCTGCTACCTGGTACTACGCCTCCCCGTGGGCGTATTTACCCATTGTCCGCTGCTGAGACCAGGTCGATGTCCGAATATATCGAGGAGAACTTGGCCAAAGGATTCATCCGGAAATCTACCTCCCCAGCGGGAGCAGGTTTCTTCTTCGTAAAAAAGAAAGACGGATCTATCCGTCCCTGTATTGACTACAGAGGCTTAAATTTGATCACGGTGAAGAATAAGTACCCTCTTCCGCTCATTCCAGAATTGTTTGATCGACTTAGAGGGGCGAGAATCTTCACCAAACTGGATCTTCGTGGGGCATACAACCTGGTTCGTATCCGTCGGGGAGATGAATGGAAGACGGCATTCAACACCCGGGACGGCCACTACGAGTATTTGGTGATGCCCTTTGGTCTCTGTAATGCTCCAGCAGTCTTTCAGGAGTTGGTCAATGACATCTTTCGGGACCTCCTCTACTCTTGCGTTGTGGTGTACCTAGACGATATCTTGGTCTTCTCTCCGGACCTCCAGTCTCACCGGAGGGATGTTCGTCAGGTTCTGCTCAGGCTCAGGCAGAATCACCTCTTCGCCAAATATGAGAAGTGCCTCTTTGAGCAGACCTCGCTTCCGTTTTTGGGCTACATCATTTCTCAGACAGGCCTACGAATGGATCCGGAGAAACTGTCTGCCATCGAGAAGTGGCCTCGACCGGAGGGGTTGAAGGCCATTCAGCGGTTCCTGGGATTCGCCAACTATTACCGCCTCTTCATACCGCACTTCTCTTCCAGGACTGCTCCAATCTCCGCGCTCACCCGCAAGGATGCTAACCCCAAACAGTGGACGCCCGAAGCAGAGGAGGCCTTTCTTTCCTTAAAACAGGCCTTCTCTTCCGTTCCAGTGCTGCATCGCCCGGACGGCAACAAGCAGTTCTTCCTGGAGGTGGACGCTTCCTCCTCTGGAGCCGGAGCGGTACTCACTCAAAAATCTTCATCCGGGAGGATGGTATCCTGCGGCTTCTTCTCCAAACTCTTCTCCTCCTCCGAGCGCAACTACTCCATAGGAGACCGAGAGTTATTGGCCATCAAGTTGGCATTGGAGGAGTGGCGTTACCTACTCGAGGGGGCTCTTCATCCGGTAATCATTTACACGGACCACAAGAATCTGGCTTACCTCCAGCATGCTCAGAGACTTAACCCTCGCCAAGCCCGGTGGTCCTTGTTTTTTACCCGCTTCGATTTTCTCTTGCATTTTCGCCCGGCTGACAAGAACGTCAAGGCTGATGCCTTGTCCCGGTCTTTCCTGGTGTCAGATCTCGAGGAAGAACCTAAACATATCATCGATCCCGCCAGAGTGATGCGGGTGGCTCCGTGAGTCTAAATCGTCTCCCTCCTGGTAAGACGTTCGTATCAGTAACCGACCGGAAGAGAATCCTACACTGGGGTCATTCGTCTAAACTAGCTGGCCACGCTGGTCAGAAAAAGACCCTCCAACTCATAACCCGGCATTATTGGTGGCCTACCCTGCACAAGGACGTAATAGACTTTGTATCTGCCTGTGTCTCCTGTGCCCGCAACAAAGTTCAGAGACACCTGCCTGCCGGCCGTCTTCTTCCGCTTCCTGTACCCGCTGCCCCCTGGCAGCATATAGCCATGGACTTCATAACAGATCTGCCCGTTTCTGCCGGTTGTACGGTCATTTGGGTGGTCGCTGACCGCTTTTCCAAGATGGCTCACTTCATTCCTCTGCCAGGTCTTCCGTCTGCACCCGAGTTGGCTAAAGACTTTATCCGCCACATCTTCCGTCTCCATGGTCTGCCTCGTCACATTGTGTCGGATCGTGGGGTACAGTTCACCTCACGTTTCTGGAGAGCCACTTGTAAGTTGCTAGACGTCACCTTGGATTTCTCCTCCGCTTACCACCCGCAGTCCAACGGACAAGTTGAGCGAATCAATCAGAATCTGACCAGTTATCTCCGGCACTTAGTTAATGCCCACCATTCTGACTGGGTGGAGCTCCTGCCTTGGGCCGAATTCTCTTACAATAATCACGAGAGCGAATCTTCCTCCAAGTCTCCGTTTTTTGTAGTCTTCGGTCAGCACCCTCGAATCCCTGTTCCTGTCACCATCTCTGTGGACAATCCAGCTGCGGAATCTCTGGTTAGAGAATTTTCCTCCATATGGGAGAGTACCCGATCCGCACTCATTCAGTCATCCGAGCGTATGAAGAGACATGCTGACAAAAGACGTCTGGATCCTCCTCAATTCCGTCCTGGGGATAAGGTCTGGCTTTCGTCCAAGTATGTCCGGCTCAAGATTCCTTCCTACAAGTTAGGCCCTCGGTTCATCGGTCCCTTTGAGATCATCAGTCAGATCAACCCGGTGTCCTATAAATTGAAACTCCCGGCCAATTTGCGCATTCCTAACTCTTTCCATGTATCTCTCCTCAAACCGGTGGTACTTAACTCTTTTTTCAAGTCTACAGGTACACCTCCTGCTCCAGTGTCTGCTGACGATGAATTTGAGGTAGAGAACATTCTGGCCACCAAAAGGGTACGAAGAAAGACTTATTTTTTGGTGGATTGGAAGGGGTTTGGTCCTGAGGAGAGAACGTGGGAGCCTCGGGAGAACATCCATGCCCCTCTCATCCTAGCTAAATTTCTTTCTGGCCTAAAGAGGGGGGGCCTAGAGGGGGGGGTACTGTAGCGTCGGCGTCCCTGCCTTCTGCCAGGCAGGGACGCTGTTCCCCTGCAGCAGCGTCCTCTGCCAGGCAGGGACGTCGCCCCCCTTACCCTTCCTCAGCGTCCTCCTTCCGCCCTGCTGGGGCGCGCGCTCCTTCCCTGCTGCTGGACTTAGGGCGCGCGCCCGCGCCCTCCCCCGCTTTTAAAGGAGCCGCGCGCATTTTTCAAATAAGTCCCCGGCCAATGCCGAAGGACTCCACCCTATATTAAGGGCTTCCTCCTTAATGGAGGTGCCCGAGCAATGTTGTTGTTGCACTGTTTCACTCTGCTTCAGCCCTCAGGTCCCGTTACCAGTTACCTGCCTGTTTCCTGCCCGTTTGCTGTATGCTACCTGTCCGCAAGTCTACCCGGAGGTTCGGTCGTCACAAGTGGTGATCCATGGCTATTCCAGAGACTCTTGCCTGCTCACTTGGGAGCGATCATCTGCCATCTGACTGCAGCCCTACCCGGAGGTTCGGACGTCACAAGCGGTGATCCCCGGCTGTTCCAGAGACTCTCGCCTGCTCACTTGGGAGTGTCCATCCGCCATCTGCCTGCTAGCCTACCGGGAGGCTTCACCATCTCAGGTCGTATATACCTGTCCATCTAGAGACTGCCCCGGTTACTTGCTGTGACAACCTGCCTGTCAATCCAGAGACTGCCCCGGTCACTTGCCGTGACAACCTGCCTGTCTATCCAGAGACTACCCCGGTCACTTGCCGTGACAACCTGCCTGTCAATCCAGAGACTGCCCCGGTCACTTGCCGTGACAACCTGCCTGTCTATCCAGAGACTGCCCCGGTCACTTGCCGTGACAACCTACCTGTCAATCCAGAGACTGCCCCGGTCACTTGCCGTGACAACCTGCCTGTCAATCCAGAGACTGCCCCGGTCACTTGCCGTGATCCTTTCCCGTATAACCAGAGACTGCCCCGTCACTTGCCGTGACTTCCTGTCCGTCTCCCTGGGCGCCACCCGCTCTCTTACAAGTATAACCTTCTTGTATAAATAAAGCTCAGAGGTTCCACCTACCTGACCCGTTACAGGTAGCGGCGCGGCCATATTCTTTAGTCACGAGGCGGAGAGGAGAGAGGTACTGTGTGAGCTGAGCTGTGGCGCTGCCTGGGCCCTGGAGTGGAGCTGGAGGAGTGTGTCTGTGTGGACTGATCTCTGCAGTGCGGCGATTGGGTAGCGGTGCGGCCATCTTCTTTAGTCACGAGGCGGAGCCGGAGAGGAGAGAGGTACTGTGTGAGCTGAGCTGTGGTGCTGCCTGGGCGCTGGAGTGGAGCTGGAGGAGTGTGTCTGTGTGGACTGATCTCTGCAGTGCGGTGATTGGGTAGCGGCGCGGCCATCTTCTTTAGTCACGAGGCGGAGCCGGAGAGAGGTACTGTGTGAGCTGAGCTGTGGCGCTGCCTGGGCCCTGGAGTGGAGCTGGAGGAGTGTGTCTGTGTGGACTGATCTCTGCAGTGCGGTGATTGGGTAGCGGCACGGCCATCTTCTTTAGTCACGAGGCGGAGCCGGAGAGAGGTACTGTGTGAGCTGAGCTGTGGCGCTGCCTGGGCCCTGGAGTGGAGCTGGAGGAGTGTGTCTGTGTGGACTGATCTCTGCAGTGTGGCGATTGGGTAGCGGCACGGCCATCTTCTTTAGTCACAAGGTGGAGAGGAGAGAGGTACTGTGTGAGCTGAGCTGTGGCGCTGCCTGGGCCCTGGAGTGGAGCTGGAGGAGTGTGTCTGTGTGGACTGATCTCTGCAGTGCGGTGATTGGGTAGCGGTGCGGCCATCTTCTTTAGTCACGAGGCGGAGAGGAGAGAGGTACTGTGTGAGCTGAGCTGTGGCGCTGCCTGGGCCCTGGAGTGGAGCTGGAGGAGTGTGTCTGTGTGGACTGATCTCTGCAGTGCGGTGATTGGGTAGCGGTGCGGCCATCTTCTTTAGTCACGAGGCGGAGAGGAGAGAGGTACTGTGTGAGCTGAGCTGCGGCGCTGCCTGGGCCCTGGAGTGGAGCTGGAGGAGTGTGTCTGTGTGGACTGATCTCTGCAGTGCGGTGATTGGGTAGCGGCGCGGCCATCTTCTTTAGTCACGAGGCGGAGAGGAGAGGAGAGAGGTACTGTGTGAGCTGAGCTGTTGCGCTGCCTGGGCCCTGGAGTGGAGCTGGAGGAGTGTGTCTGTGTGGACTGATCTCTGCAGTGCGGTGATTGGGTAGCGGCGCGGCCATCTTCTTTAGTCACGAGGCGGAGAGGAGAGAGGAGAGAGATACTGTGTGAGCTGAGCTGTGGCGCTGCCTGGGCCCTGGAGTGGAGCTGGAGGAGTGTGTCTGTGTGGACTGATCTCTGCAGTGCGGTGATTGGGTAGCGGCGCGGCCATCTTCTTTAGTCACGAGGCGGAGAGGAGAGAGGAGAGAGATACTGTGTGAGCTGAGCTGTGGCGCTGCCTGGGCCTGGAGTGGAGCTGGAGGAGTGTGTCTGTGGACTGATCTCTGCAGTGCGGTGATTGGGTAGCGGTGTGTTGACCCGCACCACAATTGTGGGTTACCAGGGCTATGGGGTACTCGGAGCCGAGCCTGTAGATTTCTATAGGGAATGTCACTGGTAGCGTGGCTCGGTCCGTGGCCCTGGCGGTCAGGCGTATGATGGGGGGGGGATTATTTACAGGGGATTAGTAGATAACAGTTCGTGACGCCACCTGTAGTTTTCTAGTCACTAAGACCAGCGCTGCTGTAGATCTCTGAGGGGATGTTGTGGCAGCTAGATGACGGGTCCCCCACAGGTGGGACTGGTCCCTCAAAGTCTATGGTATTAATGATGTGGGGTGCAGATAAATGAATCAGTCTCACACCATCCAGCGTCTTTCCATACCTTTTACTTGTCAGATGTTAGGCAGGTCCCGGGGAGCTGGTCAGGGTGGAGAATGTGCTTCGAGATAACAGCTGAACAGGTTAGAGGCCTCCTTTACTTCCAATATGATGAGTCCAACTAGCATAGAGCTAAGTTAACTCCGAATACTCCAGCTAACTCCATAGCTGTACTGCCCGGTCAGCATTGTGGTGGAGCCTTCCAGTGATGAAACTAGGTTCTTCTATGCTTGGCCTAGCTCAAAGTCCCTATTCCACCTGACTCCGGTTACGTACCGACTCTCCGAGGGCTGCTTTCTGCGACCTAAGGTCCAGTAAGACTCTGGTTGTTCCGTTACTATGCGTGAAGCGATAGCAACACTTCGGTCCCCAGTGACCGGGTAAATTGTGCAGGTAATTCTATACCTAAGGCACTTCTCTAATTCCTTCCACTGCGCCCTTCGCCCTGTTCGCGCTCTTAACATAAGCACTCCACACTTCCTAGGATGGTAGTAAAAGTCAATCCTTTCTTACTTCTTCCTTGGAGCTCGCTGACAGATTCTCAGTATTCTCCTAGTTCAGGAACTGTGTCGACCCGCCACCACAATTGTGGATTACCAGGGCAATGGGGTACTCAGAGCCGAGCCCATGGAAGTCTATGGGGTTTGTCACAGGTAGCTGTGGCTCGGTCTGTGGCCCGGGCGGTCTGGCGTATGTTGGGGATATATTTACAGGGGATAGGTTTATATACAGTTCGTGACGCCACCTGTAGTCTTCTGGTAATTAGTACCAGCGCTGCTGTAGATCTCTGAGGGGATGGTGAGGCAGCTAGATGTCGGGTCCCCTACAGGTGGGACTGGTCCCTCAAAGTCTATGAAGTTAGTGAAGTCAGGTGCAGATAAATAACACAGTCTCACACGGTCAGCGTCTTTCCATACCTTTACTTGTAAGATGTTCAGGCAGGTCCCAGGGAGGCTGATCCAAGGAGAGTGTATCTTGAGACAGCAGCTGGACAAGTTAGGGGCCTCCTTTACTTTCAATACAATGAGTACAACCAGCCTGAAGCGTAGTTCCCTCAATAACTCCAGCTAATCCATAGCTGTACTGCCCAGTCAGTTTTGTGGTAGGAGCCTTCCAATTGATGAAACTAGGTTCTTGCTTTTGTCTGCGCTTGACTCAAAGTCCCTATTCCACCTGACTCCAGTTACGTACTGACTATAAGGGGCTTGTTTGCCGCGACCTAAGGTCCGGTAAATTCCTGGTTTTCTTACCACTATGCTTGAAGCTAATAGTGATCCTTCGGTCCCCAGTGACCGGTTGCAATGTGCAGGACTTCTTCAATCCCAAACGCACCTTTCCAATAATCCACTGTGCCTTTCGCCTTGTCCTCGCTGGTAGCATAAGCACTCACACTAGCATAAAGTCGGGTAGTCACTTCCTTCATTCACTTTCTTCAAAGTTAGTTACAGATGCTCAGTTATCAATAGGCAGGAGCACGTCTCTGAACCTTTCACTGTCCTTTAGACAGGTGACTGAAGTCTTTCTGCACTATGCTTCTTCTTTCTCTCAATGTAGTCTGATGAGGTACAGCTCTGACTAGACTAAGGTGAATTAAACCACCTGTACCAGCCTCCACGTTCTGAACTGATGATAGAGCAGGCTGGACTGCTTCCTCCCTCCAGCTAAACTCCAGACGTCTGCTCTGTCCGAAGACAGGAAACTGACTAAAATCACTCCACAAACATACACCCTGACCACTCCCTCACAAGTAAACTACACTACCCTAAGGGTGTGTCCAGTGTATGTTGAGTGAATGGTTATTTAGCATTAAACTGCTGTCTCGCCACACACTCTCCAGGGTACTGCGTGTGCCTAACACCAGGGCTACACATTCCCCCATGGTAAAAGACAGCACCCGGGCTGTAAAATACAAAAGAGACATTTTGTTTATGCATGAAAACATTAACAATAACATTAATTCGTCCCATCCGGGAGGTGAGGATATCTTGAACGTTGCAAACAATAACATTATATATAGAAATACAAAAGTATTAAATAGCATTCAATAAATATACAGTATATTTGTGAAGGACCCGCACCAAACCTTCAACGTGGGTCCTGGGTGGGCTGCAGGACATCCGAATGCAGACCTCACTCAGTGCCACACCACACGGGTTTTTGTATTCAGAGGTAGTTGTGCTGGTTTATGTAAAACCAAGATAAGGCACCGAAGCGCAACTATGTACAAATAAGTTCTGGGTTGGCACAGTCCTCAACCTCACAGTCCATTGTAAAACCAAAGACATAGATATAATATCACATTATTATACTAAAGTGCAAACTTTTTCTGATTACCCAGCCGGGCATTCTACGGTTAGCAAAATATATATGCATCATACTCTTCAACTTATGCAAAATTTTGTAAAACATTCTTAAACTTTCTACAATATTACTTGTGGTAGATCCTATAGGGATCTCACCGATTCTTCTTTACTATTTATTCATTTACTTCAAATACACTTTCCACCCCGGGGGCTGGAACAATGCGATGGTCGCACAGGACCGTTCCTATTCCTGGGCCCAGTGCCCAGCACCAAGATCATCGACTCCACCATCGGGGTCTGTGTGGCTGGTGTGCACTGGGCTGGTGGGGATGTTGGGGGTTCCAGCAGGGTGTCATCATCGCTGGTTACCTGCAGGGCCGGTTCACTCCGGTCCTCTAGGCCGCAGGGCCCGTCCTCCTCTGGGGACGCTGCTGCAGCATAAGATACTGGGCAAAAAGCAGGCTTTTGTAGTGGCTCAATTGAGATCGCATCAGACTCTTGCGATGTAGATTGGGTCGCCGATTGCGATGCAGAGTAGATCGCCGATTGCGATACGGAGGTGTACGCAGGGGGCGATGCCGATGCACAATGCTGGTGTGATGCAGAGCAGGAAGCAGGTGTGCGCAATGGCTCAGTTGGGGACGCACTAACCTGCTGCTGTTGCTGCTCCATCATTGACGGCTGAGTCCCCGACGGTGTCCCTACCGGGGATCGATCATCTGCTGCGGCCTCTTGGCCGGGCGGGCGTTCCGGAACTGGCGGTACCTCCTCAACCTCCTTCGCCTCCACCGCTTCACCGGTGGGATCAGGATTGGTACTTTCGGGGGCAGCCTCCGGTTGCTCCTTTGCCTTGGGCAGCAGAATTTTCGGTAACTCGAACCGTGCATTTTCTTCTTTGATTTCCAGCAATGCTTGCTGCAGGTGCAGGACCACGGATAACTCCGGTGCTGGTGGCAGCTTGGCTGGGGCACGGGGCCTGCCTTCCTCCGCTTCCCTGCTCGGCTGCACACGTCCTGCTTCCATGATGTTCCAGAAGATTCTTCCTTCTTCCTGCAGAGACATCCGGTCTCTTCCGTGGAGGTGGGGTTTGCGTCTCCTCCTCCTCGCAGGGAAGGTGAAGAGGAGGCGGACCTCCTTTGCTGTAGGGCAGGATCGCATGTTGTAATAGCACTTTGAGAGGGCAGGCATTTTCTTCGCGCCACTGGGGGGTAGACGCCCACGAAGGTACGCCCACCTTCTTCTCCAGCGCCTGAGGGCGCGAATATGGCGACAAAAATGGCGATTTTGGCGCCAAAAGTGCAAACAGTCCTTTTTCACAAAAACAATTCCTTAGGCACACAGGGCTCGCAATTCCGCGAGTTTCGCATCCTGTTCGTGACGCCAAGTTGTGTCGACCCGCCACCACAATTGTGGATTACCAGGGCAATGGGGTACTCAGAGCCGAGCCCATGGAAGTCTATGGGGTTTGTCACAGGTAGCTGTGGCTCGGTCTGTGGCCCGGGCGGTCTGGCGTATGTTGGGGATATATTTACAGGGGATAGGTTTATATACAGTTCGTGACGCCACCTGTAGTCTTCTGGTAATTAGTACCAGCACTGCTGTAGATCTCTGAGGGGATGGTGAGGCAGCTAGATGTCGGGTCCCCTACAGGTGGGACTGGTCCCTCAAAGTCTATGAAGTTAGTGAAGTCAGGTGCAGATAAATAACACAGTCTCACACGGTCAGCGTCTTTCCATACCTTTACTTGTAAGATGTTCAGGCAGGTCCCAGGGAGGCTGATCCAAGGAGAGTGTATCTTGAGACAGCAGCTGGACAAGTTAGGGGCCTCCTTTACTTTCAATACAATGAGTACAACCAGCCTGAAGCGTAGTTCCCTCAATAACTCCAGCTAATCCATAGCTGTACTGCCCAGTCAGTTTTGTGGTAGGAGCCTTCCAATTGATGAAACTAGGTTCTTGCTTTTGTCTGCGCTTGACTCAAAGTCCCTATTCCACCTGACTCCAGTTACGTACTGACTATAAGGGGCTTGTTTGCCGCGACCTAAGGTCCGGTAAATTCCTGGTTTTCTTACCACTATGCTTGAAGCTAATAGTGATCCTTCGGTCCCCAGTGACCGGTTGCAATGTGCAGGACTTCTTCAATCCCAAACGCACCTTTCCAATAATCCACTGTGCCTTTCGCCTTGTCCTCGCTGGTAGCATAAGCACTCACACTAGCATAAAGTCGGGTAGTCACTTCCTTCATTCACTTTCTTCAAAGTTAGTTACAGATGCTCAGTTATCAATAGGCAGGAGCACGTCTCTGAACCTTTCACTGTCCTTTAGACAGGTGACTGAAGTCTTTCTGCACTATGCTTCTTCTTTCTCTCAATGTAGTCTGATGAGGTACAGCTCTGACTAGACTAAGGTGAATTAAACCACCTGTACCAGCCTCCACGTTCTGAACTGATGATAGAGCAGGCTGGACTGCTTCCTCCCTCCAGCTAAACTCCAGACGTCTGCTCTGTCCGAAGACAGGAAACTGACTAAAATCACTCCACAAACATACACCCTGACCACTCCCTCACAAGTAAACTACACTACCCTAAGGGTGTGTCCAGTGTATGTTGAGTGAATGGTTATTTAGCATTAAACTGCTGTCTCGCCACACACTCTCCAGGGTACTGCGTGTGCCTAACACCAGGGCTACACAGAACACATCGACTGAACTTCACTGTCCTTGGGACAGGCGACTGAAGTTTCTGCTGCAAACTTCCCTTTCTCCAAAGCTGTCTCCGTCTGTCTGACTTTAGCTCACACAGAGCTCTGACAGGAAAATGCAATCTGATCTCCTCTCCTCCTGCACAGACTGCACACTGGTGGGATGACTCACTCCTGAGCCACCCGAGCTAGACTGACTCCTCTGTCCGAAGACAGGAAACTGACTGACTGAGCTCAGCTTATATACCCTATGGGCGTGTCCAAGTGTGTGATGGAGTGAATGGATATCAAGCATTAAACTGTTACCTCTCCGAACATCCTCCAGGATACTGTGTGCCTTACACACCAGGGCTACACAGCGGTCGCGGCCATCTTCTTTAGTCACGAGGCGTAGTCGGAGAGGAGAGAGGTACTGTGTGAGCTGAGCTGCGGCGCTGCCTGGGCCCTGCAGTGGAGCTGGAGGAGTGTGTCTGTGTGGACTGATCTCTGCAGTGCGGTGATTGGGTAGCGGCGCGGCCATCTTCTTTAGTCACGAGGCGGAGAGGAGAGGAGAGAGGTACTGTGTGAGCTGAGCTGTGGCGCTGCCTGGGCCCTGGAGTGGAGCTGGAGGAGTGTGTCTGTGTGGACTGATCTCTGCAGTGCGGTGATTGGGTAGCGGTCGCGGCCATCTTCTTTAGTCACGAGGCGTAGTCGGAGAGGAGAGAGGTACTGTGTGAGCTGAGCTGTGGCGCTGCCTGGGCCCTGCAGTGGAGCTGGAGGAGTGTGTCTGTGTGGACTGATCTCTGCAGTGCGGTGATTGGGTAGCGGCGCGGCCATCTTCTTTAGTCACTAGGCGGAGAGGAGAGAGGTACTGTGTGAGCTGAGCTGTGGCGCTGCCTGGGCCTGGAGTGGAGCTGGAGGAGTGTGTCTGTGTGGACTGATCTCTGCAGTGCGGTGATTGGGTAGCGGCGCGGCCATCTTCTTTAGTCACGAGGCGGAGAGGAGAGGAGAGAGGTACTGTGTGAGCTGAGCTGTGGCACTGCCTGGGCCCTGGAGTGGAGCTGGAGGAGTGTGTCTGTGTGGACTGATCTCTGCAGTGCGGTGATTGGGTAGCGGCGCGGCCATCTTCTTTAGTCACGAGGCGGAGAGGAAGAGAGATACTGTGTGAGCTGAGCTGCGGCGCTGCCTGGGCCCTGGAGTGGAGCTGCAGGAGTGTGTCTGTGTGGACTGATCTCTGCAGTGCGGCGATTGGGTAGCGGTGCGGCCATCTTCTTTAGTCACGAGGCGGAGAGGAGAGGAGTACTGTGTGAGCTGAGCTGTGGCGCTGCCTGGGCCCTGGAGTGGAGCTGGAGGAGTGTGTCTGTGTGGACTGATCTCTGCAGTGCGGCGATTGGGTAGCGGCGCGGCCATCTTCTTTAGTCACGAGGCGGAGCCGGAGAGGAGAGAGGTACTGTGTGAGCTGAGCTGCGGCACTGCCTGGGCCCTGGAGTGGAGCTGGAGGAGTGTGTCTGTGTGGACTGATCTCTGCAGTGCGGTGATTGGGTAGCGGTCGCGGCCATCTTCTTTAGTCACGAGGCGGAGAGGAGAGAGGTACTGTGTGAGCTGAGCTGCGGTGCTGCCTGGGCCCTGGAGTGGAGCTGGAGGAGTGTGTCTGTGTGGACTGATCTCTGCAGTGCGGTGATTGGGTAGCGGTCGCGGCCATCTTCTTTAGTCACGAGGCGTAGTCGGAGAGGAGAGAGGTACTGTGTGAGCTGAGCTGTGGCGCTGCCTGGGCCCTGGAGTGGAGCTGGAGGAGTGTGTCTGTGTGGACTTGTCTCGACCACGCACCACAATTGTGGGTTTCCAGGGATATGGGGTACTCGGAGCCGAGCCTGTAGATTTCTATAGGGGATGTCACTGGTAGCGTGGCTCGGTCCGTGTCCCTGGCGGTCAGGCGTTAAAGGGGATTTATTTACAGGGGATTTGGTAGATAACAGTTCGTGACGCCACCTGTAGTTGTCTGATCACTAAGACCAGCGCTGCAGTAGATCTCTGAGGGGATGTTGTGGCAGCTAGATGACGAGTCCCCCACAGGTGGGACTGGTCCCTCAAAGTCTATGGTATTAATGATGTAGGGTGCAGATAAATGAATCAGTCTCTCACCATCCAGCGTCTTTCCATACCTTTTACTTGTCAGATGTTTAGGCAGGTCCCGGGAAGCTGTTGGGGTGGATGGAGGATGCGTTTCGAGGTAACGGCTGAGCAGGTTAGAGGCCTCCTTAACTTTCAATATGATGAGTCCAACCTGCATAAAGCTAAGTTCACCCAAAACTCCAGCTAATTCTGTAGCTGTACTGCCCGGTTAGCATAGTGGTCGGAGCCTTCCATATAATGTGAGAGAGCTGAGTTCCTACTGTTGTCCTGCATCGACTCAAGGTTCCCACTCTCCAGACTCCAGTTACGTACCGACAATAGGCTTGTTCCTGTGACCTGAAGTCCAGCGAACCTCTGGTTTTTCTTATCACTACGCCTGAAGCTGTAGCGACACTTCGGTCCCCAGTGACCGGTGATCAATGCAGGATAGTTCAATCCTTAAGGCACTTCTAGAATTCTTTTCCACTGCGCCTTTCGCCCTGCTCGCACTCTTAATATCAGCACTGACTAGACTAGGATAATATTCGGTTATCCGTACTAGCCTCCACTTTTGTACCGTCTCTCTGTATTGACAGGAATCTCGGCTCTCCAACAGGCACCAGTCCTGACTCCCTCCACACTCAGGAGAAACTTTCAGACTCTACTGTGCTACAGGACACTCCCCTATACACCCCTACTGGGTGTGTCCGAAATGTGTATGAGTCATGTCGAGCCTTAACCGTTACCTCTCCACTCATCCTCCTGGTATTGTGTGCCTTACATACCAGGGCTACACATTCCCCTTGGTAAAATACAGCACTCCCGGGCTGTGAAATATAAAAAGAAAGACATTTTGTTCTGCATTAACAATAAACATTAAACTCTTCCCAGCAGGGAGGTGAGAAATTCTTAAACGTTGCATTATGTACAATGGACATAGAAAAATACAAAAACATACTTTCAATAAATATGTCATATCAAACAGTATTCTTGTGAAGGACCCGCACCAAACCTTCAACGTGGGTCCTGGGTGGGCTGCAGGACATCTGACTGCAGACCTCGCTCAGTGCCACACCACACGGGTTTTATGTTCAGAGGTAATTGTTACAGTTAGATATAGAACCACGAGAATGCATAAAGTGCAACTATATACATTATCAGTTCTGGGGCTGGCATAGTCCACAGCCTCGAAGTCCATTATTCCTCCTATTTAGTAATGCACAATACCATAACAATACTTTTTACAATATTCACATAAGGTAACCTTTTTCTGGGTTAAATTACATTATTTTGCTAGAATTACTGTTGATATCGAATAGGTATCTTCCCTTTCGTGGTTCGCTCTGATCTACGTGGAGTAGCTTCAGGTATATTAGTCTGTGATCTGCCTGCTCTGCGTAACGGCAAACTACAGAACTGTCTCAATCTTTCTATGGATCTGGCAAGTGTACTGATGGCTGGGCGGTGTGAGTCAGCTTCACCAGGGGATCCCATAGCATGGGGCGCTGCTTCTGATGATCCTTCTTGAGATTCTGTAGGCTGAGGTGTTACTGGAATAGGTAACTCCTGAACTGGCTCAACTGGCACCATGGGCACAACTGGAGGTAGAACTTCCTCTTGTGGCTGATAAAACTGCAACACCGGAATGATTACAGCATCTCCCAGTCTGGGCCAATCCGCAGGGAAATCTCCCAGATCCGTGTGTATGACCTCTTCTTTTCTTTCTTCTCGATTGACGACAGGGTTCTCTTCACGAAGCTTTAAGGGTTCTGGACACAATTTCAAATGGTCTCTGGACACAGTGGATATTGTTCTTCCTCCGTCCTTACTGATGATACAAACTTTTCTGTTGTCATATTTGGAATCTTGTACGACGTAGGGTTCTTGTTCCCACTGGTTGTCCAATTTGTGCATCTTCCTTTTTCTTTTCAATACCACTTCTCCAGGCATCAAAGGCTTGGCAGGAGCATTCCTGTTGTAAATATCTTCCTGTTTTTCCCGTGCCTTGTTGAGACTTTCTTCTACACAGACTTGCACTCGTCTGTATTGCTCTTGCCGATTGATGTCCCAGTTTTCAACGGCGTCATCTGCCTCCGGTTCTACCACTCCAAGTTCTAAATCCATTGGTAGTCTCCCGGGCCTTGCTCTCATAAGATAGGCTGGAGTGCAGTTAGTGGAACTTACAGGTATATGGTTATACAAGTCAACCAAATCAGGTAGTAAGTCCGGCCACCGATTTCTGTCTTCCAACGGTATAGACTTCAACAAATCAAGGACAATGTGGTTCATTTTCTCGCAAAGGCCGTTGGTTTGAGGATGGTATGGTGTTGTTCTAATTTTCTTACACCCATACATGTGACAGAATTCTTTGAATAGGTCAGCCTCGAAAGCAGGTCCTTGATCAGTTAATACTTGCACCGGATACCCATGCGGTCTGCAGAAGCTTGCTTGAAAGGTTCTTGCTGCCGTCACTGCTGTCTGATCCTTAACTGGAACAACCACCAGAAATCTAGAGTAATGGTCCACTATGGTCAAGGCGTATGAGTATCCAGATCTACTTGGCGACAATTTGACGTGGTCCAAGGCCACAATCTCCAAGGGACGAGTCGTCCGGATAGGCTGCAGGGGTGCCTTCTGACTACCGTAGTCCTTTCTTCTGAGACCACAGGGTCCACAGTTCCGACACCACCTCTCGATGGAGCTGCGCATCCCTACCCAGTAGAATCGGCACCTCAACAGGGTCTCCAGCTTTCTCCAGCCAAAGTGTCCTGCTTGATCGTGGTATGCTTCCAACACCATTTGGACGTCTGCCTTGGGAACCACTATCTGCCAGACCATCTCATGGGTCCTGGGGTTGACGTATCTCCTGCACAACTTCTCACGGTATAGGAACAACCGGCTTCTCTCGTTCCACAGGAGCTTTGCTGACATAGGTGCATCTTTTTCCAAGGAGGAACCTTCCTGTCGTAACAACTCCTTGATACGGCTGACCACTGGATCGCTGTCCTGAGTCTCTTTCCAGCTGTGATGGGGTAAGGGATTTAACGTTGCACCATACTGCTTTCTGTAGACTCGCTGCTCGTGGACTATCCCATTTCGATGGAACACAGGTAGCTCAATTTCTTCCAGGTCGTCCGATTCTTCTTCCGTGTCAGATTCATGCGGCATTCGGGACAATGCGTCAGCATTAGCATTCTTTCGGCCTGCCCGGTACTTGATGGTAAACTGGTAATTGGACAACCGAGCCATCCAACGCTGCTCCATGGTGCCCAGCTTGGCGGTTTCCAGATGCGTTAAGGGTTGTTGTCTGTAAACGCAGTGAACTGGTTGGAGGCCAGATAGTGCTTAAATCTTTCAGTAATGGCCCAGACCAGCGCCAGGAACTCCAGCTTGAAGCTGCTATAATTTTCCGGATTCCTCTCAGTTGGCCTGAGTTTTCTGCTGGCATATGCGATGACTTTTTCTTGGCCATTCTGCTTCTGACTGAGAACTGCTCCTAAACCTTCATTACTTGCATCGGTGTACAGCAGGAACGGTTGGCTGTAATCAGGGTAGGTCAAGATCTCATCACCTGTAAGAATCTCTTTCATCTTTTGGAATGCTTCAGCCTTTTCCTTACCCCAATTAAAGGGAGGGTTTCTGCTCTTTAAGGATTGTCCTACTAGGAGGTCCTGTAAAGGGGCTGCCTTCTTCGTGTAATCTTTCACGAACCTTCTGTAGTAACCGTGAGTCCCAGGAACTGTCGCACTTCCTTGAGGTTCTTCGGCTCCGGCCACTTCTGGATAGCAGTGACTTTCTCTGGGTCCGGCGCTACTCCTTCCGAACTGACGATGTGCCCCAAGTATTGTACCTTCTGTTTGAGGAGATGGCATTTTGAGGGTTTCAACTTCATCCCGTACCTGGACAGGGACTCAAATACTTCTGCCAGGTGCTTCAGATGGTCCTCATATGTCTTGGAGTACACGATGACGTCGTCTAGGTATAGCAGCACGGTTTCAAAATTGAGATGACCAGGCAGTTCTCCATCACTCTCTGAAATGTTCCTGGGGCACTGCTGAGCCCAAACGGCATTCTGTCGAACTCACAGAGCCCCATTGGGGTGGTGAAAGCCGTTTTCTCACGATCCTCCTCAGCCACAGCCACTTGCCAGTACCCACTAGTCAGATCGAGGGTAAAAAAGTAGTTAGCCGTTTTCAGAGCAGCTAATGATTCCTCTATACGTGGTAACGGGTACGCATCTTTATGTGTTATGCGGTTCACCTGCCTGTAATCCACACACATTCTCAAGCTACCATCTTTTTTTCTAACCAGGACTAGAGGTGCTGCCCAGGGACTACAACTATCCCTGATTACCCCGGCTTCTTTCATATCTCGCAACATTTCTTTAGCCTTCTGATAATGGGCTGGGGGTATAGGCCTGTACCGCTCCTTGATGGGAGGATGACTGCCTGTAGGGATATGATGTTGTACTCCCTTAATTATCCCAAAATCAAGTGGGTGCTTGCTAAACACTTGAGCGTACTCCTGTACCACCCGTAATACCCCTTGTTTCTGGTGAGCGGGAGTGGTGTCCGTCCCAACATGGAGTTGCTGACACCATTCCGCCACCTGGGTTGCCGGGTCATTGTCCTCCGCTATTTGGCGGGAGTCTAAGGACTCAGCCGGGAGAATAGAGTTATTGTCGACAGCATGTAGTTTAGCAATGGTTGCATAACGGGGTAAGTTTACCTCATCATCTCCCCAGTTGAGGAGCCGTACCGGTACTCTTCCATTCACCACTTCCACTACTCCCCTAGCAGTCATAAGTGTAGGTCTATGTTCTGAATGGTGGGGTTCTACTACAGCTTGGTAGTTCTGTCCTCTCAGACCTATGGCTGCCCTGCACCAGATTATCATTTCACTCATTGGGGGTATCACAATGGGATTCGAGTCAGTGACCTGTACATTACCAATTTCGCCGTCTGTAAGCTTCGCTTGTGTCACGCGGTCTTATGATATGTGTACGATGTCAGTAAACTATTCTTAAAAGAACAACACTCTATACAACATATAGATCAGCAACATCAGCATGTAAATATAGAATAGATTTACCTGACACGACATCCGATGAACTCAGGGTTAATCTTGAGGACTTGATACACTGTCACAGGAAAGAGGAGGACCGGGGGTCTAACCTGACCCTAAACTGGGGTCCTAACTAATCCCTCACCTTGGAGGTACTGATAATGGTTCAGAGGTCCAAGTCTCCAGCCTAACCCTGTCTCTATCAGTCCCTGAACCCTGTAATCAGTCCTAAGAAGGATTCTGATTACCACCAAAGGGATATGGGCTGATCTCTGCTAAATACACAGGTTAGACATATAAGACAGACTGGAGAAAACACAGACTTGCATACACACTCAAACACAGAAGGAACATAAATGATCTGGGATATTAAACTTTAAGCAAGGTGAGCTTAAAACAACTAAGGAGCTCTTTAACTTAAGTCTATACAGATACAATCCTATCTGTGGTCTGCATGAAGAATTTCACTGGCAACTCCCAAAACAGACAACAAGAGATTTAAAGGAAACCAATCAACAAATAATTAATTGCAGCCGGGAGAAACTGCACCCAGTCCCAGAACTGAGCACAGACAGAATTAACTCCCTAACTGCCAAACACAAAGAAACAGCAACTCAGCTGTGAGAAGTCAGAATGTGCAACCGCGACGATCTTCGTGGCGATGCACACATGACAGTACCCCCCCTTCTACGAGGGGCCTCCAGACCCTCAGGGCCAGGTTTGCCCGGGTGAGTTCTGTGGAAGGTCCGCACCAAACGATCTGCGTTAAAGTCAGACGCAGGAACCCACGTCCTCTCCTCTGGACCATACCCCTTCCAATGCACCAAGTACTGAAGGGACCGGCGATTCAGACGTGAGTCAATGATCTTTGACACTTGAAACTCCAAGTTACCATTGACCACCACTGGAGGAGGAGGTAGAGGTGATGGTATGACTGGTGCCACGTACCTCTTAAGTAATGACTTGTGGAACACATTGTGGATTTTAAACGTAGGAGGGAGGTCCAGACGAAATGCCACAGGATTAATTATGGAACTGATCCTGTACGGCCCGATGAATCTGGGACCCAGCTTCCAGGAGGGAACTTTAAGTTTTATATTCCTGGTAGACAACCATACCAGATCGTTCACATTAAGATCTGGACCAGAAACTATCCTCCTATCAGCCATACGTTTATAACGGTTCCCCATAGCACTCAGATTATTCAATACACCTCTCCACACTGAAGCAAGTGACGACGAGAAACGCTCCTCCTCAGGAACCCCAGAAGGGCCCCCCCCCATTGAAAGTACAAAACTGGGGATGAAAACCATATGCCCCAAAAAACGGGGACTTACCAGTGGACTCGCTCCGCCTGTTGTTAAGAGCGAACTCTGCCAGAGGCAAGAAAGAAGACCAGTCCTCCTGGTTCTCTGAGACAAAACACCGAAGATAAGTCTCTAGGCTTTGATTCAGACGCTCTGTCTGACCATTGGTCTGCGGATGAAAAGCCGAGGAAAACGACAACTGCATCCCCCGACGTAAACAAAATGCCCTCCAAAACCTGGACACAAACTGAGACCCCCTATCTGACACCACATCAGAAGGCAACCCATGAAGTCTCACAATCTCCCAATGAACACCTGCGCCAGAGTTTTAGCATTAGGGAGGGCAGGAAGAGCAATGAAATGTGCCATCTTACTGAACCTGTCAACAACCACCAGTATGACAGTCTTCCCTGACGACTGAGGAAGGTCCTGTCATGGGTGCATCGCCACGAAGATCGTCGCGATTGCACATTCTGACTTCTCACAGCTGAGCTGCTGTTTCTTTGTGTTTGGTAATGAGAGAGTTAATTTTACCTAGCTCTTTGCTAAGACTAGGTTCAGCCTCGCCCGGCTGCTTTGGATTATGTTCTAATTAGTTTCCTTTATATTCCTGCCAGTCTGGGTGTTGGAGGCCGGTGAAAGCATTCATATAGTTTAGCAGACTGGATCGGTTCTGGGAATACTTAAGCTAAGAGCTCCTTAGTTGTTTTTACTCTTACAGCTTATAGTTTATCTCTGAGACCTATGGTGTTCCTACTGTGTGTGAGTGTTGTATGTAAGACTTTATTTACTTTATTTCTTATCTTTCTTGTATGTCTTTCTGTTCATTAACCGTTACCTGGTCATTCCTTTGGTGGTATTCAGGGTCCTTCTTAGGACTAGAATACAGTTGGCAGGGATTGATAGGAGACAGGGTTTACGCTGGTGGCCTGGACCTCTGTACCTTTAACAGTACCTCCAGGTTGAGGGATTAGTTAGGACCCCAGTTAGGGTCAGCTTAGACCCCGGTCACCCTCTAGCCGGAGACAGCGTATAACGGATTCCGTTTTGACCCACTGGACTTTCTGTCAGGTAAATCTATGTTATCATATAGCTATGCACATGTTATATAGTATGTTGCCCTTTTGATATAGATTATTGTCATCACATATATATATCTGCTATACAGCGTGACATTTTCACCGGCCATACTAAAGATTCTCCCCAGCTATCATGGATCCAGTAGCCCAGCTGGCCCGGCAGTTGCAGGGATTGTCCATGGAGTTGGCAGACATTAAGTCCAAGGTTTTGTCCCCCCCGGAGCAAACCAGATCTGAACCTAAGGTTGCTCTCCCGGACAGGTTCACTGGTGGGCGGGACAAATTTTTTACTTTCCGGGAGGCATGTAAATTGTACTTTCGGCTGCGGCCTCGGTCATCTGGGAGTGAAGAGCAGAGGGTGGGAATTGTTATCTCGCTCTTACAAGGGGATCCTCAATCTTGGGCGTTCTCTATTCCTCCAGGCTCCCCAGATCTCCAGTCAGTGGATCGATTTTTTACTGCCCTGGGTCTGGTATATGATGATCCGGATCGAGTCTCCCTTGCTGAAACAAGGTTACGTAAAATACGGCAAGGAAATCGTCCAGCGGAGGAATATTCTTCTGAGTTCCGTAGATGGGCAACAGATACTCAGTGGAATGACCCTGCTCTTAGGAGCCAGTTTTGTCAAGGGTTGTCTGACAAATTAAAAGATGTGTTGGCTCAGTATGATTCTCCTCCATCACTGGAGGCTGCTATGGCCCTCGCTATTCGCATTGATAGACGTCTTCGGGAAGACGCGAGGTAACTCCGCCCCCCGTGATGACTCCACCTACTACTAAAGTCCCTTATACTGAGGTTCCTCTGGTCTGTTCTGAGGAACCCATGCAGTTGGGAGGGACATCATTTTGTAGGAGGGAATCAGCGGTGCGCCGCAAGACTAGAAGGTGTTTCTTTTGCGGGAGAGAGGGACATTTTGTTGGGGGGTGTCCATCCCGGACCTCTTTGAACCAAGGAGTTAACCTGGGAGTGTGTATTTCGTCCCAAATCCCTCTCAGTTTCTCGTGCCTGCGGAGGTGGTGATTGGTACTAGAACTGAGAGGATTTCTGTTTTTCTTGATAGTGGGTCCGGGGCTAATCTGGTGGACACTCGGTTTGCCCAGGTGCATGGTATGCAACTGAGTGTATTGGCCAAACCAGTCCCTATACTCTCTATTGATTCTAGACCTCTTGGTCAAGGTAGCTTGGTACAAGCTGTTCATAACATAGATCTTCGAGTAGGGGCAATACATAAAGAGCAATTGTCTTGTTATGTGTTGGAGGGTCTGCCTGCTCCTATTGTGTTGGGACTTCCTTGGTTGGCTAAACATAACCCAGTGATTGATTGGCAATCCAGAAAGATAAGCCAGTGGGGTGAATTTTGCAAGAATAACTGCATGAGCACGGTCATCGGTGCGGTTGTGCCTAGGACTTTGCCTCCTTTTCTGGAGGATTTTGGGAGAAGTTCTCAGAGGAGGGGTGTAAAGAGTTACCTCCTCATCGCACATATGGACTGCTCAATAAAGTTGCTTCCTGATGCCTTATCTCGTACTTTCCCAGGGGTCGGGAAGACTGATGATCCGGTTCCTATTCCTCAGGAGGGAGTTGTAGTGTCAGCTGTATGCTCTGAGCTTGAGGGGGAGGTATTGGGGGCTCAGGGGGACGCCCTGTGGGACTTCCAGGGAGACTGATAGTTCCAGATCGCTTAAGACTGAAGGTTACGGAGAACCCTTACAAACGGATGGCTGATAGGAGGAGAGTTTCTGGTCTAGATCTGAGGGTGAACGATCTGGTGTGGTTTGTCTACCAGGAATATAAAACTTAAAGTTCCCTCCTGGAGGTTGGGTCCCAGATTCATCGGGCCATACAGGATCAGTTCCATAATTAATCCTGTGGCATTTCGTCTGGACCTCCCTCCTACGTTTAAAATTCATAATGTGTTTCACAAGTCATTACTTAAAAAGTATGTGGCACCAGTCATACCGTCACCTCTACCTCCTCCTTCAGTGGTAATCAATGATAACGTGGAAGTTCATTGGAGGGGGTATGGTCCTGAGGAGAGGACGTGGGTCCCTGCGTCTGATGATAACGCAGATCGATTGGTTCGGACCTTTCACCCCAACTTACCCGGACAGACCTGGTCATGAGGGTCCGGAGGCCCCTCGTAGAAGGGGGGGTACTGTCATGGGTGCATCGCCACGAAGATCGTCGCGATTGCACATTCTGACTTCTCACAGCTGAGCTGCTGTTTCTTTGTGTTTGGTAATGAGAGAGTTAATTTTACCTAGCTCTTTGCTAAGACTAGGTTCAGCCTCGCCCGGCTGCTTTGGATTATGTTCTAATTAGTTTCCTTTATATTCCTGCCAGTCTGGGTGTTGGAGGCCGGTGAAAGCATTCATATAGTTTAGCAGACTGGATCGGTTCTGGGAATACTTAAGCTAAGAGCTCCTTAGTTGTTTTTACTCTTACAGCTTATAGTTTATCTCTGAGACCTATGGTGTTCCTACTGGTGTGAGTGTTGTATGTAAGACTTTATTTACTTTATTTCTTATCTTTCTTGTATGTCTTTCTGTTCATTAACCGTTACCTGGTCATTCCCTTTGGTGGTATTCAGGGTCCTTCTTAGGACTAGAATACAGTTGGCAGGGATTGATAGGAGACAGGGTTTACGCTGGTGGCCTGGACCTCTGTACCTTTAACAGTACCTCCAGGTTGAGGGATTAGTTAGGACCCCAGTTAGGGTCAGCTTAGACCCCGGTCACCCTCTAGCCGGAGACAGCGTATAACGGATTCCGTTTTGACCCACTGGACTTTCTGTCAGGTAAATCTATGTTATCATATAGCTATGCACATGTTATATAGTATGTTGCCTTTTGATATAGATTATTGTCATCACATATATATATCTGCTATACAGCGTGACAGGTCCGTGATGAAGTCCATAGACAAATGAGTCCATGGACGCTCCGGAAGTTTCAAGGGTAAGAGGGTCCCAGACGGACGGGTATGAGGGGTCTTAGAGCGAGCACAAACCCCACAGGACGCGACAAAAGTTAAAACATCTTTATTAACGTTAGGCCACCAAAACCGGCGAGAAAGGAGATCTAAAGTAGCCTTACTCCCTGGATGTCCTGCTAAAGCAGAATTATGATGTGCCTCAATAACCTTTTGTCTCAACTGATTTGGGACAAACAGTCTCCCTGGAGGTCCTGCAGGGGCGTCCCCCTGAACCTCTATAACCTCCTCCTCAAGCTCAGAACATACAGCCGACACTACCACCCCCTCCTGAAGGATAGGAATCGGGTCATCCATTTTCCGGCCCCTGGGAAACTGCGAGGACAAGGCATCCGCCTTAACATTCTTAGATCCAGGGCGATAAGTGACAACAAAATTAAACCTGGTAAAAAACAACGACCATCGAGCTTGTCTGGAATTCAGACGCTTAGCAGATTCCAAATACAGCAGGTTCTTGTGATCAGTAATGACGGTGACCGGGTGGACTGCCCCCTCCAAAAAGTGACGCCATTCTTCAAAAGCCAACTTAATGGCCAAAAGTTCCCTATTGCCGATATCATAATTCCTTTCGGCGGACGACAATTTCTTAGAAAAGAAAGCGCACGGATGCATTTACCAGGGGACGGACCCTGGGACAATATAGCAACCCACCCCTACGTCAGACGCATCCACCTCCACAATGAACGGCTGAGATGCATCTGGTGGATGAGAACGGGTGCCGAAGCAAAACATCTCTTCAAAGAGGAAAAAGCTTGGCAAGCTTTGTCCGACCATTTAGAAAATCCGTCCCTTTTCTTGTCATGTCAGTGAGAGGTTTGACAACAGATGAGAAATTACAAATAAATTTCGGTAGTAGTTAGCAAACCCCAGAAAACGCTGCAGAGCCTTAAGATCCTCTGGCTGATCCCATTCAAGCACTGCTCCACCTTTTCAGGGTCCATACGGAAACCGGAGGCTGACACCAAGAAACCCAAAAACTGAAGTTCCTGTACGGCAAATACACACTTTTCCAGTTTGGCGTATAGTTTTTTGTCTCGCAAGATCTGCAACACCTGTCTCACATGCTCCTGGTGAGACACAAGATCTGGTGAGTAAATTAAAATGTCATCCAAATATACAACCACAAACAGCCCCACCAGATGACGAAAAATGTCATTAACAAAATGTTGGAATACTGCTGGTGCAGTAGTCAGACCAAAAGGCATGACAAGGTTTCTCATAATGCCCTCCGGCGTGTTTAAACGCCGTTTTCCACTCATCCCCCTCTTTTATCCTAATCAGATTATACGCCCCCCTGAGATCCAATTTAGAGAACCATTTGGCGCCAACAATTTGATTGAAGAGATCAGGAATCAGAGGGAGTGGATACGGATCTCGAACAGTAATCCGATTAAGTTCGCGGAAATCCAAGCAAGGGCGTAGGCCTCCATCTTTTTTCTTCACAAAGAAGAACCCCGCGGCCACTGGGGAAGATGAAGGTCTAATATGCCCTTTGGCCAGACTTTCCGAAATATAATCTTTCATAGCCTGCCTCTCAGGACCGAAAGGTTATATAACCTAGCTTTAGTTAACTTTAGCATCAGGAAGTAAATTAATAGAGCAGTCATACACGCGATGAGGAGGCAACTCCTGACACCCCTCCTCAGAGAACACATCCCCAAAGTCCTCCAAAAAAGGAGGCAAAGTACTAGGCACGACCGCACTGATGACTGTGTTCATGCAGTTACTTTTGCAAAACTCACCCCATTGGGCTTATATCTCTGGACTGCCAATTAATCACAGGGTTATGTTTAACCAACCAAGGAAGTCCCAACACAATAGGAGTAGGTAGACCCTCCAACACATAACAAGATAATAGTTCCCTAGTATTGCCCCTACCGAAGGTCAATGTTTGAACCTCATGAACAAAGCTACCTTGGCCGAGAGGCCTGGCGTCAATGGAGAATATAGGGATCGGTTTGACCAATACACTCAGATGCATACCTTGAGCCTGAGCAAAAATGAGCGTCAACCAGATTAGCCCCGGACCCACTATCAAGAAGAACAGAAAATCTCTCCACTCTCGTACCAACCACACTCCATGGTACAAGGAACTGAGAAGAACTAGCGGACCGAAATACATACTCCCAGGTTGTCGCCACCACACAACTGGGATTAACAGTTTTCCGGCGACTTTTTTCTCAACAAGGCACGGGATGGACATCCCCCAACAAAATGTCCCTCTTTCCCACAGAAGAAACACCTTCTAGTCCTGCGGCGTACCGCCAATCCCCTCCTACGAAATGATGTCCCTCCCAACTGCATAGGCTCCTCCCAACAGACAAGGGAACCTCAACATAAGGGACTTTAGTAGTAGGTGGAGTAACAACAGGGGGCGGAGTTACCTCGCACCTCTCCCGAGCCGTCTATCAGTACGGATAGCGAGGGCCATAGCAGCCTCCAGAGAAGGAGGAGACTCATACTGAGCCAAAACGTCTTTTAATTTGTCAGAAAGCCCATGACAAAACTGGCTTCTAAGAGTGGGTCATTCCACTGAGTATCTGTGGCCCATCTACGGAACTCAGAAGCAAATTTCCTCCGCGGACGATCTCCCTGCTTTTATCTTACGTAATTTTGTCTCAGCAAGAGAGACCCGATCTGGGTCATCATATACCAAACCAGGGCAGTAAAAAATCGATCTACTGACTGTAGAGCCGGGGATCCCGGAGGAAGGGAGAAGGCCCAGGATTGAGGGTCCCCTTGTAGGACGAGATAACAATTCCCACTCTTTTTGCTCTTCACTCCTGATATCGAGGCCGAAGCCGAAAATACAATTTACATGCTTCCCTGAAGGTAAAAAATTTGTTCGCCCACCAGTGAACCTGTCCGGGAGAGCACTTTGGTTCAAATCTGGTTTGCCCCGAGGGAGACAAAATTTGGACTTAATGTCCGTCAGCTCCATGGATAATCCCTGCAATGCGAGCCAGTTTGGGCTACTGGATCCATGGAAACCGGGAATAATTTTATGGGCCGTGAAAATGTCACGCGGTCTTATGATATGTGTACGATGTCAGTAAACTATTCTTAAAAGAAAACACTCTATAAAACATATAGATCGAAAATCGCTGTAAATTAGAATAGATTTACCGAACGATATCCGTTGAACTCGGGGTTTAAATCTTGAGGACTTGATACACTGTCACAGGAAAGAGGAGGACCGGGGGTCTAACTGACCCTAAACTGGGGTCCTAATAATCCCTCATTGGAGGTATAAAATGGTTCAGAGGCCAAGTCTCCAGCCTAACCCCTGTCTCCTATCAGTCCCTGAACCCTGTAATCAGTCCTAAGAAGGTTCTGATTCCCCACAAAGGGATATGGGCTGATCTCTGCTAAATAACAGGTTGACATAAAGAAGACTGGGAAAACACAGACTTGCATACACATCAACACAAAGGAACATAAATGATCTGGGATATAAACTCTAAGCAAGGTGGCTTAAAACAATAAGGAGTCTTTAACTTAAGTCTATAAGATGCAATTATCGTGGTCTGCAGAAGAATTTCACTGGCAACCCCAACACAGCAACCAGAGTTTTAAAGGAAACAATCAACAAATAATTAATTGCAGCCGGGAGAAACTCCCACCCGGGTCCAGAACTGAGCACAGACAGAATTAATCCCTAATCCCAAAACACAAAGAAAAGAACTCAGCTGTGAGAAGTCAGAATGTGCAACCCCGCGATCTTCGTGGCGATGCACACATGACAGCTTTGCTGAACCCGGGCCCGGATTCTCTTTGGTTTAAATCCTTTCTGCCTTGGTCGGGCAATCTCAGCGAGTGTTGGAGTAAGAACAAAAACTTTCCCAGACAGTTACTGATAATGTTAGTACCCAAAATTATATTTAAACCGTTCTTTCATTTACAGTCTTTACTATAGAAGCCCCTGGTCTTTAAATCCCTCTGCCCACTTTCACATCCACAACATTTTTGTTCCGAGTACTTTCTACAGGAAGACCTTTTGAAGCATCCGGGTAAAGTCAGGGCTCGGGGGTTTTAGACTGTCATTGCCAGAACTTAGTATTTAGGGCAAGGTATTAGGGTTACCCGGGGACCCAGTGTTAAACAATGCCGGACTGCAATACCACTAGAATGATAGAAGGTAGGGTCGCCCACCCACATACCTGGGTTCCAGTCTAGGGGGCTGACGGATTCCTCCCGGGTGTTGGCCCTCGGCCCAGGTTTTTGCCGTTTAAAGGCACTGTGGAGACATATGACCTTTCCGGTTGCAACGGTAACAGGTGATCTCGACGAGGAGGGTGTTGCAGAGGTCGCTCTGGGGGTGGCGTTTTTCCTCCTCCGGGGGGGCGACGTCTTCCTTTTCTCCGGTTCATCCACGGGACGTCTTCTGGGCAATCAGCTAATAAGATCTTCCCTTCTTCCTCTTTCCGCGCTGCAGGGCACTCAAACAGCAGCCAGATTTTTGTCAGCTGGCGCCCTCTGAGCACAGACAGTCCAATTTTACTAGGGGGTGTTACCTGCGTTTTGGCTTCTGCCACTAGCGGGGGGGGAAAAGGGGTTACGCCGGTTCCAGGTGACTTCACCCCGGTGATGTTTGTTGAACCTCAGGTTTGCCCAGGGGGGCAGCCCTTTTATTGCCTGTCCTTAGGGGCATCAAAGGAGCATGGTGATCTAAGGACCCCGTTTACAGTTCGCGTTCCCCTTGGATCTCAATCCCCGGATAAATTGTTCCTTCAGATTTTATTTCATCGATTGCATTTAAATTATTAATGCTTTAAGAGCTCTCAGGGCTCCTTGTAGTCGGCAAGCGTTGTCCCTGATGCTGTCACCTGGCTGTTGTGAACGTGGTAAAGCCATCCGGGATCCGTTTTTGCGGTTTTTAAAACATGGCATGTAGCTTAAGGAAGATCGCAGGCCCGACTCCTGACAACGGTATCCCAAGTCTCCACTTCCCTCTCAGCAGCGCCAGTTAGCTGCCCTATTGCACAAACAGTTTTTGTCTTCAGGCATGGAATACATTTCTAGGATGCTGCATAACTTCCCTTGAAGCCTGAATGTCCTTGGTACCGCTTTTTTAGGGAAAGCCTTTCGCCCCAGGCATATGGGAGGTTAGTGGCACGAGCGGGATACCGGACTGGGTGCTGGCCGCGCCCCCTTCTGGCCTAAAACGCCACGCGGTGCGGGGGTCGGGGCCTCCGGCTGGGGCGCACGTGGGGCCGGTTGTTGTGCTTATTAGCACCCACTTGGTTAAACGGAGCTACCGGTTTCAGAAGCTGCTATTTCCCAGGCACAGCAGTGGGAACGGACCTTCGTCCAGGCGCTCTGATGTCAGAGGTCCACTTCCTGTCGCGGACCTGCCCGAGTCAGAGCCGGGGGCGTGTCCAAGACTTTGCGGCTTTTTCCCGGTACGCCCACCTTCTTCTCCAGCGCCTTAGGGCGCGAATATGGCGGCAAATATGGCGGTATTTGGCGCCAAACAACAGAACGTCTTTTTCACCAAAACACTCCACAGCACACGGGCCGCAATTTTTGAAGTTTGGACCCTGTTGTGACGCCAAGTTTTTGTCTCGACCACGCACCACAATTGGGGGTTTTCCAGGGATTGGGGTATCAGGCCGAGCCTGTAGATTTTTGGGGGATGTCACTGGTAGCGTTGGCTCGGTCCGTGTCCCTGGGGGTCAGGGGTTAAAGGGGTTTATTTACAGGGGATTTGGGTAGAAAACAGTTGTGACGCACCTGTAGTTGTCTGATTTAAAGACCGCGCTGCGAGATCTTGAGGGGATGTTGTGGCAGCTAGATGACGAGTCCCCCACAGGTGGGACTGGTCCCTAAAGTCTATGGTTTTTAATTGTGTAGGTTGCGATAAAGAATCAGTCTCCACCATCCGGTCTTTCCAACCTTTTACTTGTCAGATGTTTAGGCAGGTCCGGGAAGCTTTGGGGTGGTGGAGGATGCGTTTCGAGGTAACGGCTGAACAGGTTAGGGCCTCCTTAAACTTTCAATATGATGAGTCCAACCGCATAAAGCAAGTTCACCAAAACTCCAGCTAATTCGTAGCTGTACTGCCCGGTAGCATAGGGGTCGGAGCCTTCCATAAAATGTGAGAGAGGGAGTTCCTACTGTTGTCCTGCATCGATCAAGGTTCCCACTCTCCAGACTCCGTTACGTACCGACAATAGGTGTTCCGTGACCTGAAGTCCGGGAAACCCTCTGGTTTTTTTATCATACGCCTGAAGCTGTAGCGACACTTGGGGTCCCCAGGAGGTGATCATGCAGGATAGTTCAATTTTAAGGCATTTTCTAGAATTCTTTTCCACGCACCTTTCCCCTGCTACACTCTTAATTCAGATGACTAGTAGGATAAATTCGGTTATCCGTACTAGCCTCCCTTTTGTACCGTTCTCTGTTTTGACAGGAAATCTCGGTCTCCAACAGGCCCCGTCCTGACTCTTCCACACTCAGGGAAAAACTTTCAGACTCCACTGTGTACAGGCATCCCTATCACCCTACTGGGTGTGTTGAAGTGTATAGAGTGTTGTCAAGCCCCTTTAAACCCTTACCTCCTCATCATCCTCCTGGTATTGTGGCCTTACATACCGGGCTACACAGACTGATTCTCATGCGGCGTTGGGTAGCAGCGCGGCCTTTCTTTAGTCACGAGGCGGAGAGGAGAGAGGTACTGTGTGGAGCTGAGTGTGGCGCTGCCTGGGCCCTGGGTTTGGAGCTGGAGGAGTGTGTCTGTGTGGACTGATCTCTGCAGTGCGGTAATTGGGTACGGTGCGGCCATCTTCTTTAGTACGAGGCGGCCGGAGAGGAGGAGGTACTGTGTGGCTGAGGCGATGCTTGGGCCCTGGAGTGGGCTGGAGGAGTGTGTCTGTGTGGACTGATCTCTGCGTGCGGCGTTGGGTGCGGTCGCGGCCATCTTCTTTAGTCACGAGGCGGAGAGGAGAGAGGTACTGTGTGAGCTGAGCGTGGCGCTGCCTGGGCCCTGGAGTGGGGCTGGAGGAGTGGTTTTGTGGATGATTTGCAGTGCGGCGATTGGGTAGCGGTGCGGCCATCTTCTTTAGTCACAAGGCGGAGAGGAGAGAGGTACTGTGTGAGCTGGCTGTGGCGCTGCCTGGGCCCTGGAGTGGAGCTGGAGGAGTGTGTCTGTGTGGCTGATCTCTGCAGTGCGGTGATTGGGTAGCGGCGCAGCCATCTTTTTTAGTCACGAGGCGTAGTGGAGAGGAGAGGGTACTGTGTGGCTGAGCTGTGGCGCTGCCTGGGCCCTGGAGTGGAGCTGGAGTGTGTCTGTGTGGACTGATTTGCAGTGCGGCGATTGGGTAGCGGTGCGGCCATCTTCTTTAGTCAAAGGCGGAGAGGAGAGAGGTAGTGTGAGCTGAGCTGCGGCCGCTGCCGGGCCTGGAGGGAGTGGAGGAGTGTGTCGGTGTGGACTGATCTCTGCAGGCGGGATTGGGTAGCGGCGCGGCCATCTTTTTGTTTACGAGGCGGAGAGGAGAGGGGGGGTACTGTGTGAGTGAGCTGTGGCACTGCCGGGCCCCTGGAGTGGAGCTGGAGGAGTGTGTCTGTGTGGATGATCTCTGCAGGCGGTGATTGGGAGTGGTGCGGCCATTTCTTTAGTCACGAGGCGGAGAGAAAGAGATACTGTGTGAGCTGAGCTGCGGCGCGCCTGGGCCCCGGAGTGGAGCTGAGGAGTGGTCTGGTGGATGATCTTGCAGTGCGGCGATTGGGTAGCGGTGCGGCCATCTTTTTAGTCACGAGGCGGAGGGAGAGGAGGAGGTAGTGTGAGCGGGCTGTGGCGCTGCCTGGGCCCTGGAGTGGAGTGGAGGAGTGTGTCTGTGTGGACTGATCTCTGCAGTGCGGTTTATTGGGGGAGCGGCCGCGGCCATCTTCTTTAGTCACGAGGCTGAGCCGGAGAGGAGAGGGTACTGTTGTGGCTGAGCTGTGGCGCTGCCTGGGCCCCGGAGTGGAGCTGGAGGAGTGGTTGTGTGGACTGATCTTGCAGTGCGGCGATTGGGTAGCGGCGCGGCCATCTTCTTTAGTACGAGGCGGAGCGGAGAGGAGAGAGGTACTGTGTGAGTGAGCTGCGGGCTGCCTGGGCCCTGGGGGGTGGAGCTGGAGGAGTGTGTCTGTGTGGACTGATTCTGCAGTGCGGTGTTGGGTAGCGGTCGCGGCCATCTTCTTTAGTCACGAGCCGGAGAGGAGAGAGGTACTGTGTGAGTGAGTGTGGCGCTGCTGGGCCCTGGAGTGGAGCTGGAGGAGTGTGTCTGTGTGGATGATCTCTGCAGTGCGGCGATTGGGTAGCGGTGCGGCCTCTTCTTTAGTCACAAGGCGGAGAGGGGGGAGGTACTGTGTGAGCTGAGCTGCGGCGCTGCCGGGCCCTGGAGTGGAGCGGAGGAGTGTGTCTGTGTGGACTGATCTCTGCAGTGCGGTGATTGGGTCGGCGCGGCCATCTTCTTTAGTCACGAGGCGGGAGAGAGGGAGAGAGGTACTGTGTGAGCTGAGCTGTGGCACTGCCTGGGCCCTGGAGGGGGAGCTGGAGGAGTTTTGTCTGGGGTGGACTGATCTCTGCAGTGCGGTGTTTGGGGTAGCGGCGCGGCCATCTTCTTTAGCACGAGGGCGGAGAGGAAAGAGGTACTGTGTGAGGGGGCTGTGGCGCTCCGGGGCCCCTGGAGTGGAGCTGGAGGGGGTGTGTCTGTGTGGACTGAGGTGGTCAAAGATAGTAGACCCCGGGTCAGAGTAGAAAAGGCCTCCAGGGAAAGAAAGTTTTTTTTCCCCCCTTTCATTGTCTTCTTCTCTGGAGAGCGGGAAGGAAAAATGCTCAGAGTGTCTGTAGGGCACAGCTGTAAAAAACCCCCCCCAGTGGAGACAGACCACCACCCCCAAAATTCGGTCCCTTTCTTAGAAAAATTTTCCCGAGAAGCTTAAAACCCACTTGCCCTTGTCTTGGAGGGTGGTTCTCTTCAGACCTTAGGAACTTCCCGGGGGCGATATCCATCCAACCTGACAAGCCAAATTTTTTTTGGGGGCACGTTCTGGAGCCCCATTTTAGAGACTCCCTTGCATCCAAGCTTTGTAAACTCCTCTGCTGCAGTCTCATCATCATTAACCCTCTCCTTGTAGTGGACAGGCACTGGCACAGTGTGAAAATAAACCCGCCTTTTGGGTCTGGTGGAAAGGTAAAAAAATTCCTCAGGATAAAGTCACTCCAATGCAGCCAGCCCCCAAATGAGATGTGAAGGACATAT
>JARQOD010000003.1:407891372-407980608 GCA_033576555.1 Oophaga sylvatica
AGGAGCAAGGGACAGGGAGCAGCCTACTAACTAGTCCTCTGTCTGCTCCTAACTGACTAATCATAGGATAGAGGAGGAGAGACAGGGAACAGCCTACTAACTAGTCCTTTGTCTGCTCCTGACTGACTAATCCCAGGATAGACGAGGAAGGGACAGAGAGCAGCCTACTAACTAGTCCTCTGTCTGCTCCTGACTGACTAATCCCAGGACAGAGGAGGAGGAGAGACATGGAGCAGCCTACTAACTAGTCATCTGCCTGTTCCTGACTGACTAATCATAGGATAGAGGAGGAGAGACAGGGAACAGCCTACTAACTAGTCCTCTGTCTGCTCCTGACTGACTAATCCCAGGATAGACGAGGAAGGGACAGAGAGCAGCCTACTAACTAGTCCTCTGTCTGCTCCTCACTGACTAGTCCCAGAATACAGGAGGAAGGGACAGGGAGGAGCCTACTAACTAGTCCTCTGCCTGTTCCTGCCTGACTAATCCCAGGACAGGAGGAGGAGAGACAAGGAGCAGCCTACTAACTAGTCCTCTGTCTGCTCCTCACTGACTAATCCCAGAATACAGGAGGAAGGGACAGGGAGGAGCCTACTAACTAGTCCTCTGCCTGTTCCTGACTGACTAATCATAGGATAGAGGAGGAGAGACAGGGAGCAGTCTACTAACTAGTCATCTGCCTGTTCCTGACTGACTAATCCCAGGACATAGGAGGAGGAGAGACAGGGAGCAGCCTACTATCTAGTTCTCTATCTGCTCCTCACTGACTAATCCCAGGACAGAAAAGGAGGAGAGACAGGGAGCAACCTACTAACTAGTCCTCTGCCTGCTCCTCACTGACTAATCCCAGTATAGAGGTGGAGGAGAGACAGGGAGCAGCCTACTAACTAGTCCTCTCCCTGCACCTCACTGACCAATCACAGGCTAGAGGAGGAGGAGAGACAGGAAGCAGCCTACTAACTAGTCCTCTGCCTGCTCCTTCCTGACTAATCCTAGGATAGAGGAGGAGGAGAGACAGGGAGCAGCCTACTAAATAGTCCTCTGCCTGCTCCTGACTGACTAATCCCAGGATACAGGAGAAAGGGACAGGGAGCAGCCTGCTAACTAGTCCTCTGCCTGCTCCTGACTGACTAATCCCAGGATACAGGAGAAAGGGACAGGGAGCAGCCTGCTAACTAGTCCTCTGCCTGCTCCTGACTGACTTATCCCAAAATAGAGAAGAGACAGGGAACAGCCTACTAACTAGTCCTCTCTCTGCTCCTGACTGACTAATCCCAGGATACAGGAGAAAGGGACAGGGAGCAGCCTGCTAACTAGTCCTCTGCCTGCTCCTGACTGACTAATCCCAAAATAGAGGAGAGACAGGGAGAAGCCTGCTAAATAGTCCTCTGCCTGCGCCTGACTGACTAATCCCAGGATACAGGAGAAAGGGACAGGGATCAGCCTGCTAACTAGTCCTCTGCCTGCTCCTGACTGACTAATCCCAAAATAGAGGAGAGACAGTGAACAGCCTACTAACTAGTCCTCTGTCTGCTCCTGACTGACTAATCCCAGGATACAGGAGGAAGGGACAGGGAGGCGCCTACTAACTAGTCCTCTGCCTGCTCCTGACTGACTAATCCCAAAATAGAGGAGGAGGAGAGACAAGGAACAGCCTACTAACTAGTCCTCTGTCTGCTCCTGACTGACTAATCCCAGGACAGAAGAGGAGGAATAGTCAGGGAGCAGCCTACTAACTAGTCCTCTGCCTGCTCCTCACTGACTAATCCCAGGACAGAGGAGGAGGAGAGTCAGGGAGCAACCTACTAACTAGTCCTCTGCCTGCTCCTCACTGATTAATCCCAGGATATAGGAGGAGAGACAAGGAGCAGCCTACTAAATAGTTCTATGTCTGCTCCTCACGGACTAATCCCAGGACAGAGGACAGACAGGGAGAAATCTACTAACTAGTCCTCTTTCTGCTCCTCACTGGTAGTCTCTAGTTTGCCATGGCTGTTACCTCTGACTGGTAAATTGCTATCTCCAATCAGGAGATTACAGGTCAGCGCCGTCCACTTTGTAGGTGCGTAATTATCGGCTCTCAAACTAAAAGACACAGTGAGACTTGTGCACCGTCCGCTCCACACAGACCTGTGGTGGCAGCGTTTACAGGTGACAGCACCCACAGGTGGCAGCACTCACAGACGGCAGTATTTATAGGCAACAGCATTCACACGTGACAGCATTTACAGGCATTAGCACTCACAGGTTGCAGCACCCACAGGCGGTAGTATTTACAGGTGGCAGTACCTACAAACGACAATAACAAAGAAAAAAATGGATGGCACTCACCAATGCGGTTTTCACTTGCTTTATTGAACACTGTGCGGCTCAGGCACGGGAGACATGTGCAAGGTACGGACTACAACTGTTTTGCGCTTCAGCGCTTCATTGGGTCCTGCCAGGATCACCCACATGCAGCAGTATTTAAAGGCAGCAGCACCCACAGGTGGCATCATCCACAGGCAGCAGTATTTACAGGCTGCATCATCCACAGGCGGCAGCACCCACAGGCAGCAGTGTTTACACTCTGCAGCTCCCACACGTGACAGTTTTTACAGGTGGCAACACCCACAGGCAGCAGTATTTAAAGGTTGCAGCACCCACAGGCAGCAGTATTTACAGGTGACAGCACCCACAGGCGACAGTATTTACAGGTGGCAGCATCCACAGACAGCAGTATTTACAGGCATCGGAACCCACAGGCAGCAGTATGTACAGTCAGCAGTATTTCAGGCGGTAACACCCATAGGCAGCAGTATTTACAGGCGGCAGCGACCACAGGCGGTGCACCCACAGGCTGCAGTATTTACAGTCGGCAGGTCCCACAGGCGGCAGCACCCACAGGCAGCAGTATTTACAGGTGGCAGCACCAACAGGCAGCAGTATTTACAGGCAACAGCACCTGCAAGCGACAGCACCTACAGGCAGCAGCACCCACAGGCAGCAGTACTTATAGGTGGCAGCACCCACAGGCAACAGAATTTACAGGTGGCAGCACTCACAGGTAGCAGTATTTACAGTAGGTAGCACTTAGAGATGGCAGTATGTACTTGCAGAAGCTCCAAGAGGTGGCAGCATCCACAGGCTACAGCACCAACAGGTGCATTTACAGACAGTACCACGTACAAGGCGGCAGTATGTACAGGCGGCGGTATTTACGGGCTGCAGCACCTACAGGTGGCAGCACCCACAGGCAGCAGTAGTATTTACAGGTGGCTCCACATGCAGCAGTATTTACAGGTGGCAGCGACTACAGGCGGTGCACCCACAGGCTGCAGTATTTACACTCGGCAGGTCCCACAGGCGGCAGCACCCACAGGCAGCCGTATTTACAGGTGGCAGCACTAACAGGCAGCAGTATTTACAGGCAACAGCACCTGCAAGCGGCAGCACCTACAGGCAGCAGTACTTATAGGTGGCAGCACCCACAGGCAACAGAATTTACAGGTAGCAGTATTTACAGGAGGCAGCACTTAGAGATGGCAGTATGTACTTGCAGAAGCTCCAAGAGGTGGCAGCATCCACAGGCTGCAGCACCAACAGGTGGCAGCATTTACAGACAGTACCACGTACAAGGCGGCAGTATGTACAGGCGGCGGTATTTACGGGCTGCAGCACCTACAGGTGGCAGCACCCACAGGCAGCAGTAGCATTTACAGGTGGCAGCATCCACAGGCAGCAGTGTTGTGAATGGGTTTGAGATGAGTTCTGAGCAGAGGCTCCCTCTGGTGGTTACAAGCGGTGCTAGTCTGTCCAGTGAAGATTGTGAGGACTGGGAATCAGGTGTTACTGATTGGTCTTATATAAGGGAGTCACCTTCCCATCAGGGTTGCCGGTGATCAATTGTTCTGGTCTGGATCCCTTTTTCCTGTTTCCCTTGTAGCCTGCTGTGTTGTGTCTGCATCTCCTGCTAACAGATAAGACATTTTCTTCTTTTGTGTTTGTGCTATATTTTTGCATTTTGTCCTGCACTTCTGTGGGGGCCTTCAGGGTCCCCTCCGGGGGCTTTTGCCCTCTCAGTTTAGTTCAGCCACTGATGTTTGTACTTTTGCTTTTTCCAGTTTTTTCAGTGGCTGCTGTTTTGATTTTGTTACACCAGAGAACTAATTTAGGTGGAAGAGGTCGTGTGATCTCAGGTGTTTTTGAAATTAGTAGAGTTGGTGCCTTTCAGGGTTTTCTGGGATTGCAGTAAGTACCCTTCCTATCCTTTTCTATTTAGTTAGTTTGGGCCCCAGCGTTTGCTCTTACTATTTTCTTTCTGTGTCAGTATTTCTTCTTGTCTAACCGCCATTACATGTTTGGGGGCTTTCTATTATCTTTGGGGTTCTGCTCCGGGGCAGATAGCTTTCCTATTTCTATCTTTAGTGTAGTTAGTTTCTCAGGCTGTGACGAGGCGTCTAGGACCAACGTAGGAACGCTCCACGGCTGCCTCTAGTTGTGGTGGTTAGTCAGGGTACTGCAATCTCATAGATTCCAACTGCTCTGGTGTATTGCCTTTTTTACCTGCACTCCTCAGCTACCGAAACATAACAGTATCACCGGCCAAAAAATTGAAAATTGTATGGTACTCACAGAAGGGAAAAAATATTGTGAAAGAAAAAAGGTTGTCAGAGTTGTCAGAGATATTTTCCTGTTTGTTGCATTTTTTTCCCTCTGTATCTCTGGGTGCTGGGGAGGATCTTTTCTCTCAATGGAGTTTGCACAGTTGTCTGGCCGTGTGGATCAGCTTGCCACTGAGGTTCAGAGTATTGCTATCTATCTTGCTGGGTTGCCTGTTGTGGAACCTAGGATTCCCATGCCAGATTTGTTTTTAGGGGATCGAGCTAAGTTTCAGAATTTCAAAAATAATTGTAAATTGTTTTTTGCCTTAAAATCTAAGTCCTCAGGGAACGCAGCGCAGCAGGTTCAAATTGTCATCTCTCTCCTGCGCGGCGATCCTCAGGATTGGGCTTTTTCCCTGACACCTGGGGATCCTGTTTTGAGTGATGTTGATGCGTTTTTTTCAGGCCTTGGGGTTATTGTACGATGACCTAATGTCACTGATCAAGCTGAAAAAGCCTTGTTGGCATTAAATCAGGGGCTTGATGACGCTGAGTTATACTGTCAGAGATTCCGTAGGTGGGCAGTCCTGACCAAATGGAATGACGACGCTTTGGCAGCCCTTTTCCGGAAGGGTCTGTCTGATAATGTAAAGGATGTTATGGTGGGATTCCCTGTCCCCTCTGGTCTCAATGATTCTATGTCATTAGCGATTCAAATTGACAGACGTTTGCGTGAGCGGAGAAGTATGCGTGGAATGGTGTTGCCTTGTGAACCAGCTTCTGAACCCATGCAGTGTGATAGAGTGGTGTCTGGGGCACAGCGTCATGAGTTTCGAAAGCGCAATGGGTTATGTTTCTACTGTGGTGATGCCTCTCATGCTATTTCAGTCTGCCCTAAGCGGGGAAGACGTTTTGCACGCTCAGTTGTCTTGGGTAGTGTTCAGACTAAGTTTTTATTAACTGTCACTCTGATATGCTCTCTGTCCTCATTTTATGCTCAGGCTTTCGTTGATTCTGGAGCAGCTATTAACCTGATGGATTATGATTTTGCTAAACGTTGTGGATTTCCCTTGATACCCCTACAGAAGTCTATTCCTCTACTGGGGATCGATTCTACCCCTTTGGCTGAGAATAAACCCCAGTTTTCTACTCAGGTGATAATGAGGGTTGAACCTGATCACCAGGAGTGCTGCAAATTTTTGGTTCTGTATAATCTGCATGACATTATCGTGCTGGGTTTTCCTTGGTTACAGTCTCATAATCCTGTTTTGGATTGGAAATCTGTGTCTGTAACCAGTTGGGGCTGCCAATGTGTTAATACCAACACTCCTGTTTTTTCTGCCTCCCCCCAGGCTCAGGATGTTCCTGACTTTTTGATTGATTTTTCTGATGTGTTTAGCGAAAGTAAATCTGCATCCTTGCCTCCCCATAGGAGCTATGACTGCGCTATTGAATTAGTGCCGGGTAGTAAATTCCCTAAAGGTCGCCTTTTTAACTTGTCTGTACCTGAACATGACGCTATGCGGTCTTATATCAAGGAATCATTGGAGAAGGGTCATATCAGACCATCCTCTTCACCCTTAGGTGCCGGTTTTTTCTTTGTGGCCAAAAAGGATGGTTCATTAAGGCCGTGTATTGATTATCGTCTCTTGAACAATATTACTGTGAAATATCAATACCCGTTACCCTTGATTTCTGACCTGTTTTCCAGGGTGAAAAACGCTACTTGGTTTACCAAGCTTGACCTCAGGGGGGCGTATAACCTTATTCGCATTAAGCACGGGATGAATGGAAGACGGCATTCAATACCCCTGAAGGGCATTTTGAGTACCTGGTGATGCCCTTTGGGCTCACTAATGCTCCTTCCGTCTTCCAGTCCTTCATGAATGACATTTTCAGGGATTTTGTGGACAAATTTCTGATTGTTTATTTGGATGATATCTTGATTTTTTCTAATGACTGGGACTCTCATGTGAAACATGTTCGAACTGTATTCCAGATTTTGAGAGAGAATGCTCTGTATGTGAAGGGATCAAAGTGTCTTTTTGGCGTACAGAGGATCTCATTTCTGGGATTCATTTTGTCCCCATCTGTTATTGAAATGGACCCGGTCAAGGTTCAGGCCATCTGTGATTGGGTCCAACCTACTTCATTAAAGGCTCTTCAGAGATTTTTGGGTTTTGCCAATTTTTATCGTAAATTTATTGGTAATTTCTCGGTTATTGTTAAACCATTAACTGATTTGACCAGAAAGGGTTCTGATGTGGTGAATTGGCCTCCTGAGGCAGTCTCTGCATTTCAGGAACTTAAGCAGAGATTCACTTCTGCTCCTGTTCTACGGCAGCCTGATGTTTCTCTGCCATTTCAGGTGGAGGTTGATGCCTCTGAAATTGGGGCAGGTGCCGTTTTGTTCCAAAAAGATCCAGAGACCTCTAAAAGTAACCCTTGTGCCTTTTTCTCTCGAAAATTTTCTCCTACTGAACGTAATTATGACGTGGGTAATCGGGAGTTATTGGCCATGAAGTGGGCTTTTGAAGAGTGGAGACATTGGCTGGAGGGAGCCAAACATCAGGTGGTGGTCCTTACGGACCATAAGAATCTGGTCTATCTGGAATCTGCCAAGCGACTCAATCCTAGACAGGCCAGGTGGGCCTTGTTTTTCACACGTTTTAATTTTGTGGTTTCCTTTCTTCCTGGCACTAAGAATGTTAAGGCGGATGCCCTCTCGAGGAGTTTCCTTGCGGACTCTCCTGAGTTATCTGATCCTTCTGTTATTTTGAAAGAGGGTGTAGTTCTTTCCGCCATCTCGCCCAATTTGAGACTTGCTCTGGAGGGGTGTCAGGAGGATAGGCCCGAGCGCTGCCCTGTTGGAAAATTGTTTGTCCCGGACCAGTGGAAAAAGAGTGTGATGTCTGAGATTCATTGTTCCGCATTGGCTGGGCATCCCGGAATTTTTGGTACCAGAGACTTGGTTAGTCGGTCCTTTTGGTGGCCTACCTTGTCTCGTGATGTCAGGGAATTTGTGCAGTCCTGCGGGACTTGCTTTCGCTCCAAGCCTTGCTCTCGCTCTAGTGGTTTGTTGATGCCATTGCCTGTGCCCAAGAGACCATGGACCCATATCTCTATGGATTTCATTTCCGACCTTCCTGTTTCTCAGAGAATGACCTATCTGGGTGATTTGTGATAGGTTTTCCAAAATGATACATCTTGTGCCATTACCTAAGTTGCCTTCCTCCTCTGAATTGGTGCCGTTGTTCCTTCAGCACGTGGTTCGTTTACACGGCATTCCTGAGAACATTGTGTCTGACAGAGGAGTCCAGTTTGTTTCCAGATTTTGGAGGACTTTTTGTTCTAAACTGGGTGTTCAATTGTCTTTCTCCTCGGCATTTCATCCTCAGACCAATGGTCAAACTGAGAGAACAAACCAGACATTGGAGACTTATCTAAGATGCTTTGTGTCTGCTGATCAGGATGACTGGGTCTCTTTTTTGCCTTTGGCTGAGTTTGCTCTTAATAATAGGGCTAGCTCTGCCACTTTGATGTCTCCATTTTTTTGCAATCCTGGGTTTCACCCTCGATTTTCTTCAGGACAGACGGAGGCTTCTGTCTGTCCAGGTGTTGACTCTGTTGTGGAGCGTATGCAACAGATTAGGGACCAGGTAGTGGAGAGGTTGTCCCTCTCTCAGGAGAGGGCCCAGCGGTTTGCTAACCGGCATAGGACTGATGGTCCTCGGTTTAAAGTGGGGGACTTGGTCTGGTTGTCCTCAAAGAATATTCCTATGAGAGTAGCATCTCCTAAATTTAAGCCTAGGTTCATTGGACCTTATAAGATCATGGAGATTCTTAATCCTGTTTCTTTTCGTTTGCTTCTTCCAGGGACATTTAAGATCCATAACGTGTTCCACAAGTCCTTGTTGAAGAGGTTTGTTGAGCCAGTGGTTCCTGCTGCTGTGCCTCCTGACCCTGTTTTGGTTGAGGGCAATCTGGAGTATGTGGTTGAGAAAATATTAGATTCTCGTTTTTCTAGACGGAAACTCCAGTATTTGGTTAAATGGAGAGGTTATGGTCAGGAAGACAATTCTTGGGTGTTTGCTTCGGACATCCATGCTAGGAGACTTATCCGTGCGTATCATAGAACTCATCCTGACCGACCTGGTTGCTCAAATGAGGGTTCGGTGACCCCTCTTCAAAGGGGGGTACTGTTGTGAATGGGTTTGAGATGAGTTCTGAGCAGAGGCTCCCTCTGGTGGTTACAAGCGGTGCTAGTCTGTCCAGTGAAGATTGTGAGGACTGGGAATCAGGTGTTACTGATTGGTCTTATATAAGGGAGTCACCTTCCCATCAGGGTTGCCGGTGATCAATTGTTCTGGTCTGGATCCCTTTTTCCTGTTTCCCTTGTAGCCTGCTGTGTTGTGTCTGCATCTCCTGCTAACAGATAAGACATTTTCTTCTTTTGTGTTTGTGCTATATTTTTGCATTTTGTCCTGCACTTCTGTGGGGGCCTTCAGGGTCCCCTCCGGGGGCTTTTGCCCTCTCAGTTTAGTTCAGCCACTGATGTTTGTACTTTTGCTTTTTCCAGTTTTTTCAGTGGCTGCTGTTTTGATTTTGTTACACCAGAGAACTAATTTAGGTGGAAGAGGTCGTGTGATCTCAGGTGTTTTTGAAATTAGTAGAGTTGGTGCCTTTCAGGGTTTTCTGGGATTGCAGTAAGTACCCTTCCTATCCTTTTCTATTTAGTTAGTTTGGGCCCCAGCGTTTGCTCTTACTATTTTCTTTCTGTGTCAGTATTTCTTCTTGTCTAACCGCCATTACATGTTTGGGGGCTTTCTATTATCTTTGGGGTTCTGCTCCGGGGCAGATAGCTTTCCTATTTCTATCTTTAGGTGTAGTTAGTTTCTCAGGCTGTGACGAGGCGTCTAGGACCAACGTAGGAATGCTCCACGGCTGCCTCTAGTTGTGGTGGTTAGTCAGGGTACTGCAATCTCATAGATTCCAACTGCTCTGGTGTATTGCCTTTTTTACCTGCACTCCTCAGCTACCGAAACATAACACAGCAGTATTTACAGGCGGAAACATCCACAGGTGGCAGCACCCACGGGCAGCAGTATTTACAGGTTGCAGCATCCACAGGCAGCTGTATTAACAGGCGGCAGCAACCACAGGTGGCATCACCCACAGGCAGCAGTAATTACAGGCTGCAGCACCCACAGGCGGTGGCATACACAGGCAGCAGTATTTACTGGTGGCAGCACCCACAGGCAGCAGTATATACAGGCGACAGCACCCACAGGCGGCAGCACCCACAGGCAGCACCATCCACAGGCTGCAGTATTTACAGGTGGCACTGTCAATGCCCACAGGCGGCATCACCCACATGCAGCAGTATTTACAGGCGGCATCATTCACAGGCGGCAGCATCCACAGGCAGCAGTATTTACAGGTGGCAGCACCCACAGGCAGCAGTATTTACAGGTGGCATCACCCACAGGCAGCAGTATTTACAGGTGACAGCACCCACAGGCGGCAGTATTTACAGGTGGCAGCATCCACAGACAGCAGTATTTATAGGCATCAGCACCCACAGGCAGCATTATTTACAGGCGGCAGCATATACAGGCAGCAGTATTTACAGGCGGTAATACCCACAGGCGGTGCTCCCACAGGCAGCGGTATTTACAGGTGGCAGCACCCACAGGCGGTGCACCCACAGGCAGCAGTATTTACACTCAGCAGCTCCCACAGGCGGCAGCATTCACAGGCGGCAGCACCCACAGGCAGCAGTATTTACAGGTGACAGCACCAACAGGCAGCAGTATTTACAGGCAACGGCACCCACAAGCGGCAGCATCCACAGGCCGCAGTTTTTACAGACGATAGCACCCACAGGCACCAGTATTTACAGGCGGCAGCACACACAGGTGGTATCATCTACAGGCGGAACCACAGGCAGCAGCATTTACAAGCGGCAGCACCCACAGGTTACAATTTTTACAGGCGGCAGCACCCACAGGCAGCAGTATTTACAGGCAGCAATAGTTACAGACTGCATCATCCACAAGCGGCAGTACTTACAGGCGGCAGCATCCACAGGCAGCAGAATTTACAGGTGGCAGCACCCACAGGTAGCAGTATTTACAGGCGGCAGCACTTACAAACGGCAGGATGTACTTGCAGCAGCACCCACAAGTGGCAGCATCCACAGACAGCATCACGTACAAAGCGGCAGTATGTACATGCGGCGGTATTTACGGGCTGCAGCACCTACAGGTGGCAGCACCCACAGATAGCAGTAGTATTTACAGGTGGCAGCATCCACAGGCAGCAGTATTTACAGGCGGCAGGATCCACAGGCAGCAGTATTTACAGGTGGCAGTATTTACAGGCAGCAGCACCCACAGGTGGTAGCATACACAGGCAGCAGTATTTACAGGTGGCAACACCCACAGATGGCATCACCCACATGCAGCAGTATTTACAGGCGGAAGCACCCACAGGCGGCAACATCCACAGGCAGCAGTATTTACAGGCGGCAGCATCCACAGGCAGCAGTATTTACAGGTGGCAGCACCCACAGGCGGCAGCATCCACAGGCAGCAGTATTTACAGGCGGCAGGATCCACAGGCAGCAGTATTTACAGGTGGCAGCACCCACAGGCGGCAGCATCCACAGGCAGCAGTATTTACAGGCGGCAGGATCCACAGGCAGCAGTATTTACAGGCGGCAGCACCCACAGGTGGTATCATACACAGGCAGCAGTATTTACAGGTGGCAACACCCACAGATGGCATCACCCACATGCAGCAGTATTTACAGGCGGAAGCACCCACAGGCAGCAACATCCACAGGCAGCAGTATTTACAGGTGGCATCATGCACAGGCGGCAGTACCCACAGGCAGCAGTATTTACACTCTGCAGTTTCCACAGGCAGCAGTATTCACAGGTGGCAGCACCCACATGCAGCAGTATTTACAGGTGGCAATACCCACAGGTAGCAGTATTTACAGGCGGCAGCACCCACAGGCAGCACTATTTACAGGCGGCAGCATCCACAGACAGCAGTATTTACAGGTGGCAGCACCCACAGGCGGCAGCATACACAGGCGGCAGTATTTACAGGCGGCAACACCCACATGCAGCAGTATTTACAGGCGACAGCATCCACAAGCAGCAGTATTTACACTCGGCAGCTCCCACAGATGGCAGCATCCACAGGCAGCAGTATTTATAGGTGGCAGCACCCACAGGCAGCGGTATTTACAGGTGGCAGCACCCACAGGTAGCAGGATTTACAGGCAGCAGCACCCACAGGCACCAGTATTTATAGGTGGCAGCACCCACAGGCGGCAGCATCCACAGGCAGCAGTATTTACAGGTGGCAGCACCCACAGGCGGCAGCATACACAGGCAATAGTATTTACAGGCGGCAGGATCCACAGGCAGCAGTATTTACAGGTGGCAGTATTTACAGGCAGCAGCACCCACAGTGGCATCATACACAGGCAGCAGTATTTACAGGTGGCAACACCCACATGCAGCAGTATTTACAGGCGGAAGCACCCACAGGCGGCAACATCCACAGGCAGCAGTATTTACAGGCGGCATCATGCACAGGCGGCAGTACCCACAGGCAGCAGTATTTACACTCTGCAGTTTCCACAGGCAGCAGTATTCACAGGTGGCAGCACCTACATGCAGCAGTATTTACAGGTGGCAATACCCACAGGTAGCAGTATTTACAGGTGGCAGCACCGACAGGCAGCACTATTTACAGGCGGCAGCATCCACAGGCAGCAGTATTTACAGGTGGCAGCACCCACAGGCGGCAGCATACACAGGCGGAAGTATTTACAGGCGGCAACACCCACAGGCGGCATCACCCACATGCAGCAGTATTTACAGGCGGCAGCATCCACAAGCAGCAGTATTTACACTCGGCAGCTCCCACAGACGGCAGCATCCACAGGCAGCAGTATTTACAGGTGGCAGCACCCACAGGCAGCAGGATTTACAGGCAACAGCACCCACAGGCACCAGTATTTATAGGTGGCAGCACACACAGGTGGCATCATCTACGGGCAGAAGTACCCACAGGCAGCAGTATTTACAGGCCGCAGCATCTGCTGGCAGTAGTATTTACAGGTGGCAGCACCCACAAGCAGCAGTATTTACAGGCGGCATCATCCACAGACGGCAGCATCCACAGGCGGCAGCAGTCGTTACGGACGGCATCATCCACAGATGGTATCATCCACAGTAGGCAGCACCCACTAGCAGCATTATTTACAGGCGGTAGCACCCACAGGCAGCAGCATTTACAGGCCACAATATTTACAGGCGGCAGCACCCACAGGCAACTATTTACAGGCAGCAGCATCCTCAGGCGGCAACAGTCGTTACAGACGGCATCATCCACAGATGGCATTATCCACAGGTGGCAGCACCCACAGGTGGCAGTATTTACAGGTGGCAGCACTCACAGGCGGCAGCACCACCCACATGCACTGACCCCCTAGAGAATCCGCATCTTTTGGCAGAAAACGCAGGGCAAAAAGCTTGCGGATTTCTTGCGGATTTTAATGTGTTTTTGGTGTGCGGATTTGTTAGGTGATAGTGGGATTGGATCCGGTCTGTGAATTTTCTCCCTTGTGCCTCTGGAGGAGAGTAAGAAAGAGAGAGAGAGTGAGAGAGAATATGAATTTGCCACACTAGAAAACTCTTATGCGGATCTGCAAAAAGAATTGACATGCTGCGGAAAAAAAAAAAAACGGCTGCAAATCTGCGCGGATTTTTCCTCAGCATGTGCACAGCAATTCTTAATTTACCATTCACTAACATTGGCTGTGCACTACACTGCGGATTTGATGCAATTCCACGCGTCCAAAATCGCTGCGGATCCGCATCAAAATCCGCATCGTGTGCACATACCCTTACATCCCGCAGTGCGGTATTGCTGTGCACGGCTGGGAGCTATATTGTCGCCATATTGTTGTCACACAGATATAATTCAGAGGTAAAATTTCTGACAGACGGCGTCTCTGGGAGTAATGGTTATTGAGTCGTCTGTGCAGCCTGACGTGTGTGCCCTGGAGATACGGTGGCATGCCGGGCATGCGGCGGAGCCTCTTTTTTTGGATGAGAGTTTATGAGCAGCGCTGCAGCAGCTGTCTGCGGTGACATACCCAGACCATGCGCTGTATTATCTCTGCAGCGGTCACATTTCCCGGGTGACTGACCCCCTCCCCAGGAATCCGGGGCCATCGCCCCACATCACCCGGACCGGACACCTGTTCACTTCACGGCCCTGTGAGATAATTTGCTCATAGCAGTCAAGGTGAAATCCACCCCTAACCTATGAGCTCCGAGCAGAGGGAGACGCCACCACCTGACGCCTGTCCATCATTGCTAGCTCCTGCTTCCTTTTTACCGGTGCGGACACTTTTCTCACTTTAATATCATTGGTAAAGGAGATTAAATTCACAGCACTTCTTGCTGCGCTAGGGCTGAGTTCACACCAGCACTTGGAGTTTGTTTTTCAGCTGTTATAGGAACAGATGAGCAGAATTCCAAATGTCTCCATCAACAGGACCAGGAGGACTCCGACATGGACGGACTGGGACTAAAATTCAGCCCAGGCATTTGAAAGCACACAGACTAATGCCGTACCCATCTTTACTACTTATAGCACCGTGCCTACTGGAAATCAAGACAACTATCTATATTTCCAATAATAACTTTATGTATGATTTAATAACATTGCAATTTGATAGATAAATATCACCAGATACACAGTGGTGGTGACACCGCCATACTGTTCATTAACCAAATCCTCTGTACTGGAACTGATATCACCACCATACAAAGACCATATATTGGTACTATCCGTTCTACACCAGTGCTCTGCAGACCATACATATGTGTACTGTAGAGGTTCTCACCAGTTACGCTTTTACCGATTGTTGTCATTAATTTTCCTTTTATATTTTTTTATTCGACCCAGACCGCCATGACCTCTTCTTCCATCCATAACTAATTTCTGCAAAATGTAACACAGCCCCCTTCTCACATTCCCCCACTTCTACACATGCCAGATATGCTATAACCAGTGCCCTAGACAGTAATAATTCCCTTATGTGCTGTACAGTACTCTCCTTTTGTGCCTCACACAATAACAGAGGCTCCTCTGTGTCTCTACACAGTAATATTCTCTCTAGAGTTCCTCATAGTAACAATGCTCCTCCTTACAGTTATACAGCACCCTATAGTAATAATGTCCCCGTGTGCCTCTTAATAATAATTCCCCTTGACCCCTTATAGTACAAACACGCCTGTGCATTCTTATAATAATATTACTTCCTGTGCTCTCCCTATAATGATATTGATTCTCCAGTGTGCCTCCTTAAAATCAGTGGCGCACATAGAAATCAGGAAACCTTTGCAAAAGTCCTGTCATGGAACATAGGCTCCGTCACAGAAGAGCAGACTTTCCAACTTTAGGAGAAAGAAACGTATTGCAGCCCTTACATAGTTATTTTGCTCCTACTGAATCCCGTTAATGTTCTTGCCCACAATGTTATCCGTTCCATTGCTACCGTGAAGCATGATACCTCCAAAAATGCCTCAACACAGAATAAAGTTCCCACATTCCTCCACATGCACCACACAGTAAGATGGTCACCCCGCCCCCCACACAGTATGATAGTCACCCCAGCCCCCACACAGTATGATGGTCTTCACAACCTCCATCACAGTATGATGGTTCCCCCACACATTATAATGGTTAACCCACAGCCCCCCACACAGTTTAATGGTCACTACAAACAGTATGATGGTCACCACACACATTATGGTGGTCCCATCCACAGCCTTCCATATAGTATGATCCCCACACACAGTAAAATGGTCCCACCATGGCCCTTCACATAGTACGATGGTTCTTCAAAACCCAATATATTCTTATAGTCCCCCTCAGGCCTCTATATAGTATGATGGTCCCCCATAGCCCCAATACAGAATGAGATTCTTCCATAGACCCCCCATATCGTATGATGGCCCCTATATAGTACGATGATCCCCCACAGCTTTCCATATAGCATGATCTTACCCATATAGTCCCCTATATAATATGCTGTTCCCCCAACAGACCCCTATATGGTATGATCGTCCCTCACAGCTTTCCATATAGTATGATGATCCCCACAGGGGCCTTTATAGTTTAATGATCCCCCACAACTTTTCATATAGTATGATGGTCCCACCCATAGGCTTCTATATAGTATGATGGTCCTCCTATAAGACCCTATATAGTATAATGGTCCCCCACAGCTTTCCATATAGTATGATGCTCCACCTCACAGGCCCTTATATAGTGTGATGATGTTCCACACAGTATTAGCGGCACCACAGCCCACAAAAATAAATATAAACTAACACCTAATCCAGCCTTTGCTTCCACCACAGCCACTGTCCTTTCTTCAATCTTGTTTAGTAGTAGATGTCAGTGTCATGATGTAGTGACAGAATCGCGCCGCAGGATTACACCTGTGTGGGGCAGGCCTCCAGCAGGCAGGAAGCAACTTGAGGCCTTCCGGAGTCAGTGATGAAATATGGAGCCGACGGCTCTGTGCTCCACCACAGTTGCTAAAAGTACCTAAGTAACTAAGTCACAATTCATGTAGCCCACACCAGGACCAGCCCAGCTGGCATTTGCCAGATGTCCAGTCTGGCCCTGGACCCCTCTAACTATAATGGGGTCTATCTAAACTTAGTTTGGGTGGTCGGCTTGTTATCAGAGAAAATAATGCAGCATGCAGCTCTTTTTTTTCTCAGCAAAACATGGCGCAAAGTGCACTAGAACCTCAGTGTGTTCCAAAACGCATGTGAGCCGAGCCGTACTAATAAGTCCAGGATTAGCACCAGTCCTAGCGGAGCCATAGGGCCTGTGTGTGAAGGACTAAATTAAGAAAGATCAAAACTGAATGCTCCATTTTGTGCTTGTAACTCCATCTTGTGGTTTATGAGATAAATTCTGTTACTTAACAAGGCTATAGTTCCTGGCCGTTATAAAGAAGTAGAGTAAAGGTTATGGGCTGTAATAAAACCAGACCGCTCCAGTTTGGACAAGATATAAGATACTATTGTTCCCTTCTATGGTCACGTGGATATGACTATATATGTGTTGTGATCTGCTACAAGCACTAAGGAAAGAGGGATATCTGTCCCTACAATAGAACTAAGCTAGATCCCTACGATGTAACGGGCAACCTGATCCTGCGATCAGACCCGCTAAAGTCCTCAGCTAGTCTGTACGAAGACCTATAGATGCGAGGGAGGGATCCCTACAAGTACTAGGGACTGGGAGAAAAGATGGACACCTCCTAACAGAAATTGTAGCAGTAAAAGACAAACAAACAACAAAGAACATAGAGGTCCGAAGACCAAGCAAAACTAATTGAGTAAGGTAACAAAGCACCTGGCTAGCTTAAGAGTAGAAATTACAATGAAGTCCAGCAAAGCCAGAAGGGCGGAGCAGGATTAAATAGGCAAAAAAGGTCATGTGACCAACAAGATAGAAAAAAACTAACAGGAGAGTTCTAACAGTACCCTCCCCCCTTCTAAGAGGATCCTCCGGATCCCCTAGGCCCAGGCTTACCCGGAAACCTCTTGTGAAACGCTCTGACAAGTCTGGACGCAGAAACATCATCCGCCCTCACCCATGAGTTATCCTCGGGTCCAAAGCCCTTCCAAGCGACGAGATACTGCAAACTCCCTCTATACCGTCTAGAATTTAGGATGCGGGAAATTTCATATTCCCCGTCCTCCACCACCGGAGGAACCGTGGCAGAGGCGTCTCCATCCGACACATCAGCTCTTTTCAACAGAGAAACATGAAACACCGGATTAATCTTCCAGGAGGTAGGAACCTCCAACCTAACAGCCGATTGGTTAACAACCTGAAGCACCTTAAAGGGTCCTACAAACTTGGGACCCAATTTTTTAGAAGGAATAGTCAAACGCAGATTCTTAGAGGACAACCAAACCATGTCACCAATCGCAAACAAAACCTCTTGCCGTTTCCTATCAAAGTACCTTTTAGATTTTCTGTTAGCCTCCTAAAGATTACCACGCACATCCGTCCAAACTCTCTCCAAATCACCAGAAAAATTCTCCTCTTCAGGCACGGCCGATACCAATTTTGAGAATTACCCAAACGACGGATGTCTCCCAGTACAACAAAAAAAAGGCGAACAACCAGCAGAAGAGGATGTATGGTTGTTAAGAGCAAATTCGGCAAGTGGCAGAAACTCAGACCACCCCTCTTGATTGTCTGCCACAAAACAACGCAAGAACTGCTCAACATCCTGGGTTTTCCTTTCTGTCTGGCCATTAGACTCAGGATGATATCCGGATGAAAACGACAAATGAATTCCCAACCTGTCACAAAAGGCGCGCCAAAAACGAGCCACGAACTGAGGTCTCCTATCAGAAACAATGTCAGTAGGAACGCCATGTAGTCTGACAATTTCATTGACAAAGGCCTTAGCGAGGGTCTTAGCGCAGAGCAGTTTGATGAAAGGAACCAAGTGACACATCTTGCTAAAACGGTCCACGACCACCCAGATGACAGTGAAACCCTCAGAGGAGGGAAGGTCAGTAATAAAGTCCATAGCCAAATGTGTCCAAGGTGCACAAGGGATCTCCAGAGGGCAAAGCAACCCCGCAGCAGGAGTATGTGAAGACTTAGATCTAGCACACACAGTGCATTGACGCACCCACTTAATGACTTCCTTCTGCCATCCAGGCCACCAAAAACTGCGACCCACAAGTCTCTTGGTCTCAAAGATTCCAGGATGACCTGCCAACCGAGACTCATGACACTTAACAAACAAATCTCTCCTAAAGGTCCCAGGCACAAACAGCCTCCCATGGGGAGTGTTAGATGGGGCATTCTCCTGTGCTTTAAGAATCTCATCTTCCAACACAGAGTCCAAAGCAGCAATCACAACCCCTTCTTGTAAAATGTTCTCCTCCTCAGCACCAACCATGGGAGAAAAGCTGCGAGACAAAGCATCGGCTTTAACATTCTTAGTACCTGGGATGTAAGTAACGGAAAAATTAAACCGCGAGAAAAACAGTGCCCACCTAGCCTGACGGGCATTCAAGCGTTTGGCAGCATCAAGATAGATCAGATTTTTATGATCAGTGAAAACCTGAACGGGAAATTCAGCACCTTCCAAGAGATGACGCCAGTGTTCAAATGCGAGTTTAATCGCCAACAATTCCCGATTACCAATATCGCAATTCAGTTCAGTCTCAGAAAATTTTTTTGAAAAAAAGGTACAGGGATGTACTCCATCCCTGTTTTCCTGAGACAACACCGCGCCGACCCCCACAGAAGAAGCATCAACCTCAACCAAAAACGGTTTAGTCACATCAGGCTGCATAAGGATGGGAGCAGAGCTGAACCTCTCCTTTAGAAACACAAAAGCTTCAATGGCCTCAGTAGTCCACTGAACCGCATTAGCACCTTTCCTGGTGAGATCGGTCAGTGGTTTGACCATAATAGAAAATTTTTTAATGAATTTTCTATAATAATTGGCGAAACCCAAAAACCTCTGTAACGATTTCAAACCAATAGGCCTAGGCCATTCCTGCACAGCTTGAACTTTCACCGGGTACATCTCAAAATCTTCGCTGGAGATAATGTAGCCCAAAAAACTAATTCTCTGTACAGCGAACTCACATTTCTCCAGCTTAGCAAAAAGCGAATTGTCAATCAATAACTGTAATACCTCACGAACGCTCCGCCAAAGAGACTCCAGATCCGGCGAATAAATCAAAATGTCATCCAAATACACAACCACATTTTTGCCGATCAAAGGTCCTAAGGATGTCATTAATAAGATTCTGAAAAAAATGCAGGAGCATTGGTAAGACCAAAAGGCATAACCAGATTCTCAAAATGACCCACAGGAGTGTTAAAAGCAGTCTTCCATTTGTCACCCTCCTTCATGCCCAACAAATTGTATGCCCCCCGAAGATCAATTTTAGAGAACCACTTGGCCCCCGCTAACTGGTTAAACAAATCAGGAATCAATGGCAGTGGGTAAGGATTGCGTACAGTAATTTTATTAATCTCACGAAAGTCCAGCCAAGGACGTAAACCGCCGTCCTTTTTTTTAACAAAAAAAAATCCAACAGCCACAGGAGACTTGGAAGGCCTAATGTGACCAGTGGCCAAGCTTGTCTGTATGTATTCCTCCAAAGCCTTTCTCTCAGGAATAGTAAGATTAAATAAACGACTTTTAGGAAGAGTCACTCCAGGGACAAATTCAATAGTACAATCTTAGTCTCTATGGGGAGGTAAAATCTGCGATTCCTTCTCAGAAAAAAACTTTCCAAAAATCCTGAATAGGTACAGGTAGTTCCCCTTTATCCACAGCAGCAATACGCCCGTTACAACACTTGTCATAACACTTAGGGCTCCAGGACTTAATTTCATTGGTAGACCAATCCAGTACAGGATTGTGCAATTTCAACCAGGGCAACCCCAAAACCACCGGAGAAGGCAAATTATTCAATACTACCAAATCCAAATTCTCTTGGTGAACACCATTAATAGTGAGGGGAAATTCACAGACCTTGTGAGTAACATTCTTCAAGGGAGAGCCATCAACAGAAACCACAGCAATAGGGGATGACAAAAGTTTGGGTTTTAATTTAAGTTTTTCCAAGAATCCCCCATCAATCACATTCAGAGTAGAACCACAATCGACAAATACCCGAAATTCCATTAATTCTTCCTGAGCAGCAGTAGAGGCAGAAAGAATGACACCCTTAGTGTTTAAACAGGCTATACGGGCGGAACTGACCTTTTTTTTTATTCTTTGTTCATACGAAGCACACAGTTCTTAATGAAATGGTCAGATTTGCCGCAATAAAAGCACAAACCTTCAGAAAACCTGCGGTCTTTTTCCTGAGAGTCGGGTGCCATCGCTCCAATCTCCATCGGCTCTCCAAATGTCAGTACAGACCCTCTCAAGACTTGGAGCTGACATGGCAGAGGATTTACTCTCATTAACCCTTGCACGCAGTCTCCTATCCACCCGCATAGCTAATTGCATAGCCTCCTGCAAGTTACCAGGTATGGGATAAGCAATCAGCAAATCTTTAACCCTTTCACCTAGCCCTGCAAGAAACAAACTTTTCAAAGCTGAATCGTTCCACCCCACCTGAGTAGACCAACATTGGGAGTACAATATTTTTCCGCATTACATGATCCCTGCCTCAAATGTCTCAATTCTGTCTCAGCTGATGAGACACGATCAGGATCATCATACAATAACCCCAAAGCAGAAAAAAAAACTATGCACTGATCTAAAGCATGGATCACTAGGTTGCAGAGAAAAGACCAAATCCTGAGGTTCTTTGCGCAAAAGTGACATTATGAACCCTATGAGCTGCGATTCATCACCAGAGGATCTGGGTCTCAAACGAAAATACAACAAGCAAGCATTTTTAAAAGAAAAAAAATCTTGTTGTTCACCAAAAAATAAATCAGGCAAACGTATCTTTGGCTCCACGAAATGTGCTCCAGAACAGCTACTCACGTGTTGCTGGAGCTCGGCCACCTCCAGAGAGAGACCCAGCAGGCGTTGAGCCAAGTCCTGAACAGACACCATGATGGAAACTGGAAATCTTTCCTTAGAGATTTATTTATTTTTTTTGGGCTGGACTTACTGTTGTGATCTGCTACAAGCACTAAGGAAAGAGGGATATCTGTCCCTACAATAGAACTAAGCTAAATCCCTACGATGTAAAGGGGAACCTGATCCTGCGATCAGACCCGCTAAAGTCCTCAGCTAGTCTGTACGAAGACCTATAGATGCGAGGGAGGGATCCCTACAAGTACTAGGGACTGGGAGAAAAGATGGACACCTCCTAACAGAAATTGTAGCAGTAAAAGACAAACAAACAACAAAGAACACAGAGGTCCGAAGACCAAGCAAAACTAATTGAGTAAGGTAACAAAGCACCTGGCTAGCTTAAGAGTAGAAATTACAATGAAGTCCAGCAAAGCCAGAAGGGCGGAGCAGGATTAAATAGGCAAAAAAGGTCATGTGACCAACAAGATAGAAAAAAACTAACAGGAGAGTTCTAACAATATGTAGTTTCCAGTCTCCCTGTATTTTCATTGGTTAAATGTTGTAGGTGTGGTTTTATACTATTGGTCGAAGTACAAACTCACTAAATACTATAAAAGATGATGATGTAATACATGAGATAGGAATCTTGCTCGATTCTCCCAGACGGAAAAACGTGTCAGTTTGGTTATTTATATTGCTAGCAACGTTCTATGAATTAATTTGGAAATCACTAGGTCAACCGTGAAGGGTCACTTAGATCCTACCTCAACAGATGGCGCCAAACGTGGGGCCCCCATATAGGGACGCCTCTGCCCCCCCGGAGGACAACAAGACAAAGGACCCTCGGACCGGACACAGACACTGGAAAATTGGGACTGATCACCCCCCACAAACCACGGTAAGTTGGCAGTTATACTGCTCAGACTGACCGTTTGGTGTGGTTTTCCTGTGTTTGTTGCTGGAAAGAGGATCTGAGGTTTGTCCCCGATGGTGGGATGATTCTCGGGTGGAATCATATAGAGGTGTAGTTCCGTTGGGGGCCCAGTGTTCGAACCGTACCTCATAAGGGACGGACACCCCAGATTGACCAGTGATTGTAACTCTCTTTTTAGTCAAAATATCCTGAAATCCTGATCACTGTTAGAATCGGGCACGATGAAGTGATCGAAGGTGGGAAGGGTACCGGAAATATATTTATATTTTTATATATATATATAACCAGAGGTGCCCGGAGGGATAGTCTAAGACACCCTACTCCTTTCACTAAGTATCGTGTTGTGGGGCCATCCCTGTGGGAGATAGATAGGCCCAGTGCGACAGACTATACGGCCGCTCTAGGACTGGGCACAATTTAAGTAAGGATATTTAACTTTAAAGGAGTATCATGTTTTCTGTGGAATAAAGAAGAAAAAGAAGAGTTTGGATTTTTGTGTTGGATTGGATACTGTCTTTCTTATGGTTCAGAGAAAAAAAAAATCTGTGAGAAATGTAGAGGAATTCTTGAGGGCGGGAGGATAAAGCCTACGCTATGGGACGAAGGTATTAGAAAGAAAAAAGGCAGGTTGATGGTGGTTTATTTAAAGATGCTGAAAATTCTGTGGCTTGGCACATGAATTGTGTGATGAAGGTTGATATGGAGGTAGAAAAAGTGAATTCTGATTGCTTCTGTTATGGTTATAATGAAAAAAGGAAAGCTGTCTATTACTATAAGAGAGATTGGATGTTTTGTGGAAGGAACTGAGAAAGTGACAGAATAATATGCTAGAAAAACAAATAATTAAAAATGATGATTTGAAACAAGGGGTCTCTCTGCTAGATAATAAGATCTTTTCCCAGGAAATTAAGTCTCTCCTTCCGATTGTAAGCTCTGTGCCCCTCAACCCCAGGGCACCAATATATCCTGAGTTGCCAAAAGCCAGTGCGCCCCATCCTATGATCCTGTTTGGTGGATTTGTGATGTATGCGGGGTTACTAATCCTCAGTGGAGAGAGACCTGTTACAGTTGTGGAGCTAGGAGACCGGGAGTTGTAGTCCCAACTTTTCCCTTGATAAATGCTGACGGCACTTATCAGCCACCGCCAGCACCAGTCCCTGCTATCCACCCCCTTTATTCACCCGGTCAGTCTTATGGTAGTATTTAAAGATGTGGGATTCTCATTATATAATAAAGCCCACTCATGTCTTTTTGTAGCAGCTTTGATGCCCGGCCTTAAACCCGAATTGAAGGAGGCGATAATGTCAGTTAGACCTGATGTCGAGAATTCCACTCCGCACAATGTATTAAAAGTAAAAAAAAAAAAAGAATTCAGCTTGTTCTGTATCAGCAAAAAAAAAAGCCAGGAGCAATTCTAGCCCCCACCTCTGCAAGCAGGCAGCTGCAGCTAGGTTCCTTATCAGTGGCCTTGACAGTAAACTCCAGCTACAGCCCCCCCTTCAACTTAACCCCCTGTGTACCGGCTGGTACAAGAACTATGGGCAGTTAATACAGTTACTGATCTGGAAACTCCAGTGGTGTCTAATATATATACTCTTTTGTTCCAGATATCTCAGGATGCTGCTTGGTTCACAGTTATCGATTTTGCCAATGTGTTTTTTAGTATTCTATTATACCAAGATTGTCAATTTCTGTTTGTATTTATTTATCAGGGAGGACAATTGATGTGGACAGTTCTGCCACAAGGGGCCCAAAACAGTCCCAATTAGTTTGTAAAAAAATATGGGCGAGTGTCTTTTACCCTGGCAAAGGACCACCCCCATGTCACGCTGCTTCAGTATGTAGATGATTTTTATTGTGTGTATGGACGGAGCAGGAAGCCATGTTGCTATTGTTAGTTTTCGCAAGTACCGTATTTTTCGGGCTATAAGACGCACTTTTTCCCCAAAAAAATTGTGAGGAAAATGGGGGGTGCGTCTTATAGCCCGACCGCAGCTTACCGGGGGGTTACGGCAGCGGTGTGGCGGTGGCGGTGGCAGAGATGCGGCGTTGCAGAGGTGCGGTGGGCGGCGTGCACCTGAGCAGGTTCCCTTCCTCAGGTGGTGAGGTGACGCCGCGGCACCGAGAGCAGACAGGACAGCAGAGCCGGGATTGCCGGTGGTGGCGGCCATCTTCCTGAGGCGGCGCGTGCGCAGATACAGTACTCTTCTTCCTGTGGCTTTTCTGAAGCCCCAGGAAGCAGAGTACTCTGCGCACGCGCCGCCTCAGGAAGATGGCCGCCACCACCGACAAACCCGGCTCTGCTTTCTTGTCTGCTCTCCGTGCCGCGGCGTCACCTCACCACCTGAGGAAGGGACCCTAATCAGGTGCACGCCGCTCACCGCGCCTCTGCCACCGCCGCATCTCTGCCACCGCCGCACCTGTGCCACCGCCACACCTGCCACAAACCCAGCTCTGCTCTCTGTGCTGCGGCGTCACCACACCTGAGGAAGGGACCCTGCTCAGGTGCACGCCGCCCATCGCGCCTTTGCCACCGCCGCATCTCTGCCACCGCCACACCTGCCACAAACCCAGCTCTGCTCTCCGTCCTGCGGCATCACCACACCTGAGGAAGGGACCCTGCTCAGGTGCAAGCCGCCCATCGCGCCTCTGCCATCGCCGCATCTCTGCCACCGCCGCATCTCTGCCACCGCCGCACCACAGCCACAAACCCGGCTCTGCTCTCCGTGCCGCGTCACCTAACCTGAGGAAGGTGAGTACAGTATCAGCATCACCGCACCTATGCCACACCACTGCCGCAACCCCTGCTGTACCACCGCCGGCCCACAGGTACCTTAAAATTCGGACAATAAGACGGACCCCATATTGTAAAAATCTTTTTTTCTGCTATTTTCACCCCAAAATTTGGGGTGCGTCTTATGGTCCGGTGCGTCTTATAGTCCGAAAAATACGGTATCTCACAGATCTGAACTGTCGGGTTTCGGCCTCGAAACTTTAGTTCTGTCTTGGTCAAGTGATATTTTTGGGTCACTGTCTCCTTCAGGGTGTCAGATACCTCACAGAAGAAAGAAAAATAGCTGTCAGCTCCCTTCCTTTCCCAAAAGATGAAAATGAACTATGTACTTATTGTTGTCAGTGGATACCAGATGTATCCCGCATAATGCAACCCCTTTACAATGCCTTAAGAGACGGTATAATGAACTATAAGGAAAGATCACCGGTTCGTATGGAAAGCCTTTATCATGCCTTTTCTGAATTAAAGTGGCTTATTGTTTCTGCCCCTGCCTTGGGCATCCCGGACTATACTCGACCGTTCCATTTGTATGTGTCTGAGAATGAAGGACACGCAGCAGGTCTACTTATACAATCACATGTCAATAGGCAACGACCAGTGGACTATTGTCTCGACCACGCACCACAATTGTGGGTTTCCAGAGCAATGGGGTACTCAGAGCCGAGCCCATGGAAGTCTATGGGGTTGTCACAGGTAGCGGTGGCTCGGTCTGTGGCCCTGGCGGTCAGGCGTATGTTGGGGGGAATATTTACAGGGGATAGGTATATATACAGTTCGTGACGCCACCTGTAGTTCTCTGATCACTAAGACCAGCGCTGCTGTAGATCTCTGAGGGGATGGTGAGGCAGCTAGATGTCAGGTCCCCTACAGGTGGGACTCTTCCCTCAGGTCGATAGTTATGGTGGGGTTGTGCAGGGATGCAATCAAATAACTCAGTCTCACACATAGAAGCTTCTTCCCATACCTTTTACTTGTCAGATGATAAGGCAGGTCCCAGGGAGGCTGATCGGATGGAGGATGTGCTTTGAGGCAACAGCTGAACAGGTTATGGGCCTCCTTGACTTTCAAAATTATGAGTTCAACCAGCATAAAGCGTAGTTCACTCCAGAATCTCCAGCTTCTCCAAGCTGTACTGCCCGGTCAGTTTTGTGGTCGGAGTCTTCCTTTGAGAGAGCTGGGTTCCTAATGTGGTCCTGCAGTGACTCCAAGTTCCCACTCTCCCTGACCCCAGTTACGTACCGACACTCCAAGGGCTGCTTTCTGCTACCTAAGGTCCAGTAAGCCTCTGGTTTTTCTATCACTATGCCTGGAGCTATAGTGACGCTTCGGTCCCCAGTGACCGGTGACAATGTGCAGGATAATCCAATCCTAAGGCACTTCTGAATTCCTTCCACTATGCCTTTCGCCCTGTCCACGCTTGTAGCATAAGCACTCCACACTTCCAAAGGCTATGCAGACTAGTCCCTTCTTTCTTCTTTCCAGAGCTTGCTAACAGGTGCTCAGTAATCTTCTAGTTCAGGAGCACGTCTCTGAACTCCACTGTCCTTGAGACAGGAGACTGAAGGTCCTGATGCTCACTCCTCTCTCTTCCTGAACGGACTGCACACTGGTGGGATGACTCACTCAGGAGCCACCCGGGCTAGACTGACCTCCTCCCTCCAAGTCCAGACTAGACTGACTGACTGGCTAAATCTGACTAGCTATATATATCCTATGGGTGTGTCTAAGTGTGTGATGGAGTGAATGTTTATTGAGCATTAAACTGTTACCTCTCCACACATCCTCCAGGGTACTGCGTGTGCCTTCACACCAGGGCTACACATTCCCCCATGGTAAAATACAGCACTCCCGGGCTGTGAAATACAAGAAGACATTTTGTTTTTCATTAACAATAAACATTAACTCTTCCCTTCCGGGAGGTACGGGTTTCTTGAACGTTGCATTATAACAATAGGCATAGAAAATTACAAAATACTAAATAGACATTTTCATATAAATATATGACAATATTCTTGTGAAGACCCGCACCAAACCTTCAACGTGGGTCCTGGGTGGGCTGCAGGACATCTGAATGCAGACCTCACTCAGTGCCTCACCATACGGGTTTTATATTCAGAGGTAGTTGAGGTGGTTTCATGTAAAACCAATACAATGCACCTTAGTGCAACTATTTACAGGATACAGTTTTTGGGCTGGCTCAGTCCTCAGCCACGCAGTCCATTATAAGACACATTATATCAAATTCTATTTACTCAAAATTCTTTAACTTTTTCAAATTTTTATCTTGTACCCAGCCGGGTATTCTACTCATTATAGTAAAACTATGTAAACATTATGCATAACCATAAAGTGCAAAACAGCAAATATTCCTTTTATCAAAACTTTCTACATTTTCTTTGTTGCGGTAAACCCTGTCTGGGTCCTACCGTTCTTCACATTTTCTTGCAGGCTTCCATTATACTTTCCATCCCGGGGGCTGGAACAATACGATGATCCTTAGATCCCATGACCAACAAGTCGTGACCTGCTATCAGAGTTTGGGTCGCTACAGTCCTTGTGCGAACCACTAGGGGCGCGCCGGGCGCTTCCGCTTTGTGAGACGCTGTCTGCGTCACTGTAATAGCCACTTTCTCTCGCGATGCAGAAATAGTCGCCGTGCGCGACGTCGTGTAGACCGCTGATTGCGATGTGGAATGGGTCGCAGGTTGCGATGTAGAGTAGGTCGCCGATTGCGATACGAAGATGTACGCAGGGGGCGATGCCGATGCACAATGCTGGTGTGATGCAGAGCAGGAAGCAGGTGTGCGCAATGGCTCAGTTGGGGACGCACTAACCTGCTGCTGTCGCTGCTCCATCACAGACGGCTGGGTTTCCTCCGGTGTCCCTACCGGGGATCGATCATCTGCTGCGGCCTCCTGGCCGGGCGGGCGTTCCGGAACGGGCAGGACCTCCTCAACCTCCTTCGCCTCCAGCGCTCCATCGGTGGGATCAGGGTCGGTACTTTTGGGGGTAGCCTCCGGTTGCTCCTTAGCCTTGGGCAGCAGAAGTCTTGGTAGTTCAAATCGTGGGGGGTCGTCGAGGGGAGAGAACACCGCGTCCCACAGCCGCCGCTGCATCTGGGTACGCCGGCGTCTCTCGATCTCCTCCTTGCCAGGTTGTTGCAAAACCATCTTCTTCAATCTGGCATTTTCCTCTTTAATCTCCAGCAATGCTTGCTGCAGGTGCAGGACCACGGATGGTTCCGGTTCTAGTGGCAGCTTGGCTGGGGAACGGGGCCTGCCTTCCACCGCTTCCCTGCTCGGCTGCACACGTCCTGCTTCCATGATGTTCCAGAACAGTCTCTCTTCTTCTAGAGCCGTCCGGTCTCTTCCGTGGAGGCGGGGTTTGCGTCTCCTCCTCCTCGCAGGGAAGGTGAAGAGGAGGCGGACCTCCTTCGCTGTAGGGCAGGATCGCATATTGTAATAGCACTTTGAGAGGGCAGGCATTCTCTTCGCGCCACAGGGGGGCACACGCCCACGAATCCACGCCCACCTTCTTCTCCAGCGCCTGAGGGCGCGAATTTGGCGGCAAAATGGCGGATTTTAGCGCCAAAAATAGCAAACAGTCCTTTTTCACAAAAACACCTCCACAGGCACACAGGGCTCGCAATTTTGCGAGTTTCGTATCCTGTTCGTGACGCCAAGTTTGTCTCGACCACGCACCACAATTGTGGGTTTCCAGAGCAATGGGGTACTCAGAGCCGAGCCCATGGAAGTCTATGGGGTTGTCACAGGTAGCGGTGGCTCGGTCTGTGGCCCTGGCGGTCAGGCGTATGTTGGGGGGAATATTTACAGGGGATAGGTATATATACAGTTCGTGACGCCACCTGTAGTTCTCTGATCACTAAGACCAGCGCTGCTGTAGATCTCTGAGGGGATGGTGAGGCAGCTAGATGTCAGGTCCCCTACAGGTGGGACTCTTCCCTCAGGTCGATAGTTATGGTGGGGTTGTGCAGGGATGCAATCAAATAACTCAGTCTCACACATAGAAGCTTCTTCCCATACCTTTTACTTGTCAGATGATAAGGCAGGTCCCAGGGAGGCTGATCGGATGGAGGATGTGCTTTGAGGCAACAGCTGAACAGGTTATGGGCCTCCTTGACTTTCAAAATTATGAGTTCAACCAGCATAAAGCGTAGTTCACTCCAGAATCTCCAGCTTCTCCAAGCTGTACTGCCCGGTCAGTTTTGTGGTCGGAGTCTTCCTTTGAGAGAGCTGGGTTCCTAATGTGGTCCTGCAGTGACTCCAAGTTCCCACTCTCCCTGACCCCAGTTACGTACCGACACTCCAAGGGCTGCTTTCTGCTACCTAAGGTCCAGTAAGCCTCTGGTTTTTCTATCACTATGCCTGGAGCTATAGTGACGCTTCGGTCCCCAGTGACCGGTGACAATGTGCAGGATAATCCAATCCTAAGGCACTTCTGAATTCCTTCCACTATGCCTTTCGCCCTGTCCGCGCTTGTAGCATAAGCACTCCACACTTCCAAAGGCTATGCAGACTAGTCCCTTCTTTCTTCTTTCCAGAGCTTGCTAACAGGTGCTCAGTAATCTTCTAGTTCAGGAGCACGTCTCTGAACTCCACTGTCCTTGAGACAGGAGACTGAAGGTCCTGATGCTCACTCCTCTCTCTTCCTGAACGGACTGCACACTGGTGGGATGACTCACTCAGGAGCCACCCGGGCTAGACTGACCTCCTCCCTCCAAGTCCAGACTAGACTGACTGACTGGCTAAATCTGACTAGCTATATATATCCTATGGGTGTGTCTAAGTGTGTGATGGAGTGAATGTTTATTGAGCATTAAACTGTTACCTCTCCACACATCCTCCAGGGTACTGCGTGTGCCTTCACACCAGGGCTACACACTATTATTCGGCCCGCCTCGACCCTGTGGCCCGAGTATCACCAAGTTGCATTGCTGTATTACAATCAACCCCACTACTTTACTGCCGGTCCCCAAGAAAGATGGCAGTGATGAGGATTATATATGATTGTCTCCAACTTCTGACTGAAGAAACAGCTTCTCCGCCAAATGTCAGTGAGAATCCACTTCCAAATCCCGATCTGGTGTTATACACGGATGGTTCAAGATATGCTGATGAGTTTGGAAGATTCCACACGGGATATGCTGTTACCACAGAGGACACTGTAGTGCATGCAGCTGCGCTCCCGCCATCACAGTCAGCACAAGATGCAGAACTTCAGGCTCTGTCTACTGCATGTACTTTGGCCAAAGACGGGCTAATATATACACGGACTCATGGTATGCATTTGGTATTGCTCACGATTTTGGAGCTCTATAAGCCAATCGAGGGTTTATTACTACTGCCGGAACCCCAGTGAAAAATGCTGAAGCAGTTAAAACCCTTATGGATTCGATCAAATTGCCTACTCAAGTGGCCATTATTAAAGTCAAGGCACACGGTCCTAGGAACAGTCCACAGACTATTGGCAACATATTTGCTGATATGCAAGCAAAGGCCATTGCTCTTCTGCCCGTTGAACTAACCATACCAACTATGGTGACCACACGCTCTCAGCGTAAACAGTTGCAAGAGATCCTGACTCTACAAGAGCCTGGTGATTTACAACAGACTGAGGTTTTCTGTCTGACCCCGTGAGACCGCTTAATGACAATGCAGAGAATGTCTCCAAAAGAAGAGGTGAAGCAGTGGAAAGCTGATGGGGCACGTATGGACAATGGTCTCTGGAAAAAGGACCAACTTGTGTGTTTCCCTAAGCGGATGTACCCTGCTATTGCCATATGGGCACATGGACCTATATATCAAGAAAAGAAGCATTCCCCGTTACCAACATGACAGCAAAGACTACAGCGAAGAAACTGGTGATGAAAGTCATCTGCAGATATGGAGTTCCAGAAGTCGTTGAAAGTGACCAAGGTCCGGCTTTTTCTTCTCATGTGTATCAGGAGGTTTTAACAATGCTTGGATCCACTGTAGCCCTCCATACTCCGTACCATCCACAATCCAGGGGGAAAGTTGAGAGGTTGAACGACACACTGAAGGGACAATTGACCAAAAATGCAGGAGACTACTGCTCTATGGCCAGAGCTCCTACCCATTGTACTATACCACATTTGTATTACCCCTATTGCAAAACATGGCCTGTCCCTATATGAGATATTGTTTGGTGCTAGGTCCCCAGTTGCAAATTTCCAGCCTCAGCAGTTATTAGAAGAAACTGACCGTACTGTTCAACATGTTATTCAGTTTAGTGAAAATCTTGCTAACACCTATGCTCTAGTTTCTTCTTTTTCAGATTCAGCAGAAACCGATATTTGTTATAGTTTAATCTCTGGTGATTTTGTGGTCATGAAAAGGCATGTCAGAAAATATGGACTAGAACCCTTGTATGACGGTCCCTATTAAGTTCTCCTCATTACTCCTATGTCAGTGAAACTGGAAGGAAGACCGAATTGGATCCACGATATCGCACTGCAAGCTGGTTAAACAAGCCAATAGCAAATAAAGGGGACATAATGTTTTGGTTTTTCGTATTTTCCATGTTATTATTGGTAACCACATGGGATAGTCTAAATTCCCCAATGTCCTTTAATAATGAGTTTATATAATATTATGAAAAATTACTGAGAGATTTGTTGAATAATTCCCAGTTTCTGGCAGATATTTTCTTTTTAATCCAACTAATTGGTTTAAGGGAATTAGGGGCTAGATAGCTGGAATCTTGCAAAGTTTGTTACACATCGCTGCCTTTATTCTTGTTATGTATGTAATACTAAAACTTGTTTTTTGGTGTATTTCTGTATGTATTAGGAAATTCTGTACTTGGACAGCTAATGATACCAAAAGGCGTTGTTACCCCTGCTCTTCTCTATATCGATTTTAAGAAGTTATCTGATGAAGATGTTGAAGCCAAGCGCATGGCTATTTTCAAAAGATCTCCACCACCGTTATCAAAAATTGTTATTTGTAAATTGTAGTATACAGGGGGGATGGGTACGCCGCAACAGCCATGTCTGGTAACATGGCATCAGATATGTGAAGACCAGTACCCCTCGAGCTTATAGCTTGGGATAGTACCTCTGATGTTGGACATAAGTTAACAAAATTTATCTAGGGGGAATGTGAAGGACTAACTTAAGAAAGATCAAAACTGAATGCTCCATTTTGTGCTTGTAACTCCATCTTGTGGTTTATGAGATAAATTCTGTTACTTAACAAGGCTATAGTTCCTGGCCGTTATAAAGAAGTAGAGTAAAGGTTATGGGCTGTAATAAAACCAGACCGCTTCAGTTTGGACAAGATATAAGATACTATTGTTCCCTTCTATGGTCACGTGGATATGACCATATATGTAGTTTCCAGTCTCCCTGTATTTTCATTGGTTAAATGTTGTAGGTGTGGTTTTATACTATTGGTTGAAGTACAAACTCACTAAATACTATAAAAGATGATGATGTAATACATGAGATAGGAATCTTGCTCGATTCTCCCAGACGGAAACACGTGTCTGTTTGGTTATTTATGTTGCTAGCAATGTTCTATGAATTAATTTGGAAATCACTAGGTCAACCGTTAAAGGTCACTTAGATCCTACCTTAACATGTGCACATCTACATCTCCAGGCAGGTCCCCTCCGAAGAGTGCTCAGAGAATGCTCCATGGGACAGGTCAAGAGCGCCTTCTTCAGCATTTTCCCAGCGTTTTCATGTCAGAAGCCTTCAGCTGTTTCTTCATTGTTAAATGGAGGAAAAAAAAAAAAAAAAAAACGCCAGTTCAAAAAGACGTGCAAAAATTCTAAAGACGTGGTGGTCAAATATGTCGAACAAGTGCTCAGAAAACGAGCAAAAAGATGCAAAACAGTATTCTTCAGGGTAAAGAATGGCGGGTTGTCCTGCAGCGTCTTCTTGGAGAAGTTGGCGTGTTCGGCTGCGTGTAAGGGCCGTCGTTTCTTGGCTGCAGGACCTTGCGTTGCAGGACGTGCTGTTCCTCACTGTTCTGACTCTTCTCGGCAGTGGCAGAATTGTGACTGCAGCTCTGAAGTACAAGAGCCGTGTCAACAGATTTTAGCAGTATATGGTGATTGCACTCGTCCTGTGGGAACTTCGGCTGGGCTAAGGCCTCTGGTTGTTGACACCTGTCCTGTCCATGTACGAACAAACAAGACTTCATTACAAGTCCGAAAACCTGGTTTGGGAAGCAGATGGAGGCCCTGGAGGCACGTGGCAAAAGTTCACCACCGGACTGGATTGTGGAGCATGAGTCCGCTTACTATTTAGGGTACAGCACGGGTCATGCGCACCAGGCTGGCATGGCTTTTGGCAGTGCTTGCCCTCGTCCATTGACTGTACGGGGATCAGTCAGGTCCCAGAAGAAGTTGTTTCAGTCATCGGCTGAATGAGACTTTGTTCTGTGGATGGACTGTTCCAGGTTTCACCCTCGAGGCTGAGGATAGCACTTTACTTACAGATAGGCAGATGGACTGAACTTTTACTTTTCTTTTTTATTTTGCTTGTTGTTTCCTTTTTTGATGCATTAAAGGCGCCTATGCGACTGGAGGGTCCAACATAAATAGCTATGGGATGAGCGGTGTCCATATTATCGTGTCATAGCAGTACCACGACAGGAGTCAGAAGATCGCAGCATATAGCTGCACGCACGCCTGCATTGGTTGGTTCTGCTGTGCTTTCCAGTTAACTGTGCAGATTTCCCTTGTTCGTGTCATAGCGGTACCACAACAGGAGTCAGAAGATCGCAGCATATAGCTGCACGCACGCCTGCATTGGTTGGTTCTGCTGTGCTCTCCAGTTAACTGTGCAGATTTCCCTTGTTCGTTGGTTATAAAGGATTAAACACTGCTGTTTGTCTCCTAGAGCTCTCCTCCTCAGTTCTCAGCTGTTCTGATTTCTCCACTCCCCTCCGGTATAAATTCTGACCTCTTAGCTTTGGTCGTTGCCACTGATAGCTTGCTATACCTTGGAGTTGGTTTGGAGCTGTGAGCAGCGGCAAAAGAAACCACTTAGGTGTCGTGTCCAGAGCATGCTGTTTGGGAGTTTGTCTGGTGTCTTACTTCCCCCTTTTTGGTGCCTTTCCCTACATCTCCCGTTATATACCTTTCCTTACTCTTGGTGCGCTGAGAGTGATGGCTTCTTTCTGTTTCCTTTGTCTGTTTTCCTTTCTGTCTGTATTATAGAGCAGGACTCACATTCCTCCTGACCCACACAGTAGCCGGGCCGTGCTTTTGGGCGCGACAGGGATAGGAACACGATCGCCGAACGGGGTGAAAAAACTTGTTAAGGGCCGTCAGGGCTGCGCAGGGCAAGATTCAGGAGTGCCCCTATAATCTTTCACTAGTGGCAGTGCTTCCCTTCCTAACCGTCCCACTGTGCATTGTCTAGCTTCTATATGGACTGATGTCTTTTTTAAGGACTCTGTTTTATCTCCTCTTCGGGGCACTTACCAAAAAAAAAAAATGGACAGTTTCCCCTATTGAAAGAACTGTTAATCCTTATGTCCTATGGTTATTGCCCTATACACACTGCGTCAGACAGTTGCAGCCACCATGGACGCAGCCTATGGATATTTGTTGTTTTGTGTTTTTAACAGAAAAAGAAGAAACTTTTACCATTTTGCTATCGTGTTCGTCGTTGAGTGACTATAGATATGTGCTTGTACTTCTTTTATTGATGTTCTTTTACAACATAGAAGAAGAGTAAATACAGCATATTCTGCAGTAGTTGAGTTGCAACTTTTTATCTTGCAGTCATGGTGCAAGGATGGCAACCATAAAAGGTGGTGGGATGTGTAAGAGAGTGGAAGGATGTTCAGCATCCCCTGAAGATCATTTAGTAGTTATATTCTGTGATGTTAATGCATTTCTCATCTGTTGCATTCATTCATAGTTGTACTTTAATGAAAAACAGTTAGCAGTTCGTGGGAGGCTCAGCGAGGGACTTCAGCTTTGTAAGGGGCTGCAGAAGCCTAGTACATCAGAGTGCCTGTAGTTACAGCAGAGGGAGCATCAGATAGACAGAAAGTAAGTGCTATCATCTAGAAAATCATACAAGAAAGAGGCAGAAGCATCATACTGGCAGTGAGGACCGCGTAGAGGGAGACAGGACAGGTGCAGACAGGACCATAGTATGGAAGCTGGAGCGGACCAGACAGGGCCACTTTGGGGAGCTGGAACTCTTTTTTATTATTAAAGTACAAAACATGGAAATAATACAGTTTTTACAAAACCAAAATACAACTAAACAATTTCATCAAAACAAGAAACAAAACAAAAACACGAGAACCAGAAGTCCTTAAAACAGAGTTAGGCGTCCAAAAAGACTAGAGTCCAAAACTTTTCAACTTAAGGGACTCCCAGCAAGGACCCTTCCTATACTTACCCTTCTTTACATGAAGACCAGAAAAAAAACAACACAAAAGCGATGAACATTTGGGGAGCTGGAGAGGTCCCGACAGGGCCATAGTTGGTGAGCTGGAGAGGTCTCGAAAGGGCCATAGTTGGAGAGCTGGAGAAACCTGGATGGGGCCATAGTTGTGGAGCTGGAGAGGCCCGGATGGAGTCATAGTACTGAGGCTGGAGAGGCTCATACTGGACCATAATTGGCGATCTGGAGAAGCCCAGACAGGTACATAGTTGGGAGTCTGGAGAGGCCCAGACAGGACCATAGTTGGGGAGCTGGAGGGGATCAGACAGAACCATGGTATGGAAGATGGAGAGGCTCGGACTGGACCATAATTGACGAGCTGGAGAGTGTACAGTGGCCGTACCTCCATGGTGTCTCCTGTGTGGAAATGGGTGCGCACTTGTCTCCTGCATGTACGGTCTCACCTCCCGGTGTCTCCTGTGTCTAGATGGGGTCGCACTTGTCTCCTGCATGTACGGCAGCACCTCCAGGTGTCTCCTGTGTCTAGATGGGGTTGCACGTGTCTCCTGCGGTTACGGCCGCACCTCCAGGCCTCTCCTGTGTCTAGATGGGGTCGCACTTGTCTCCTGCATGTACGGCCGCACCTCCAGGTGTCTCCTGTGTCTAGATGGGGTTGCACATGTCTCCTGCGGGTACGGCCGCACCTCCAGGTGTCTCCTGTGTCTAGATGGGGTTGCACGTGTCTCCTGCGGATACGGCCGCACCTCCAGGTCTCTCCTGTGTCTAGATGGGGTTGCCCTTGTCTCCTGCAGGTACGGCCGCACCTACAGGTGTCTCCTGTGTCTTGATGGGGTCGCACTTGTCTCCTGCATGTACTGCCGCACCTCCAGGTCTCTCATGTGTGAAGATGGGGGCACACGTGTCTCCTGCAGGTACGGCCGCACCTCCTGCACTTTGTGTTGTATAGATCACAGGGAATTCCAGGAATTTCTGACACTAACTTATAATCCGCTGAGGGCCTGGAATGAATGAATTCTTATGGACCCTGGAATTCCGGCCCCCGGCCTCGTCCTGTGTGCTGACAGTTTACATGATCACTTGCCTGCTGATACATGTACAGTGCCTACAAGTAGTATTCAACCCCCTGCAGATTTAGCTGGTTTGATAAGATGCAAATAAGTTAGAGCCTTCAAACTGCAAACGAGAGTAGGATTTATTAACAGAAGCATAAATCTTACAAAACAAAAAGTTATGTTGCTCAGTTGAATTTTAATAAATTTTAAACATAAAAGTGTGGGTCAATTATTATACAACCCCAATGTTTAATATTTCGTGGAATAACCCTTGTTTGCAATTACAGCTAATAATCGTCTTTTATAAGACCTGATCAGGCCGGCACAGGTCTGTGGAGTTATCTTGGCCCACTCCTCCATGCAGATCTTCTCCAAGTTATCTAGGTTCTTTGGGTGTCTCATGTGGACTTTAATCTTGAGCTCCTTCCACAAGTTTTCAATTGGGTTAAGGTCAGGAGACTGACTAGGCCACTCCAACACCTTGACTTTTTCCCTCTTGAACCAGGCCTTGGTTTTCTTGGCTGTGTGCTTTGGATCGTTGTCTTGTTGGAAGATGAAATTACGACCCATCTTAATATCCTTGATGGAGGAGCGGAGGTTCTTGGCCAAAATCTCCAGGTAGGCCGTGCTATCCATCCTCCCATGGATGCGGACCAGATGGCCAGGCCCCTTGGCTGAGAAACAGCCCCACAGCATGATGCTGCCACCACCATGCTTGACTGTAGGGATGGTATTCTTGGGGTCGTATGCAGTGCCATCCAGTCTCCAAACGTCACGTGTGTGGTTGGCACCAAAGATCTCGATCTTGGTCTCATCAGACCATAGAATCTTGAACCAGTCTGTCTCAGAGTCCTCCAAGTGATCATGAGCAAACTGTAGTCGAGCCTTGACATGACGCTTTGAAAGTAAAGGTACCTTACGGGCTCGTCTGGAACGGAGACCATTGCGGTGGAGTACGTTACTTATGGTATTGACTGAAACCAATGTCCCCACTGCCATGAGATCTTCCCGGAGCTCCTTCCTTGTTGTCCTTGGGTTAGCCTTGACTCTTCGGACAAGCCTAGCCTCGGCACGGGAGGAAACTTTCAAAGGCTGTCCAGGCCGTGGAAGGCTAACAGTAGTTCCATAAGCCTTCCACTTACGGATGATGCTCCCAACAGTGGAGACAGATAGGGCCAACTCCTTGGAAAGGGTTTTGTACCCCTTGCCAGCCTTGTGACCCTCCACGATCTTGTCTCTGATGGCCTTGGAATGCTCCTTTGTCTTTCCCATGTTGACCATGTATGAGTGCTGTTCACAAGTTTGGGGAGGGTCTTAAATAGTCAGAAAAGGCTGGCAAAAGAGATCATTAATCCACACATGTGAAGCTCATTATTCTTGGTGCCTGAACTACTTCTTAATACTTTAGGGCAGGGGTCTCAAACTCGCGGCCCGCGGGCCAACTGTGGCCCTCGGGACACAAGTTTGCGGCCCCCACCTCATGGGCCCTTGGTACGGTATTTTGCGGCCCTCGGCTGGGATCTCACATGCGAGAAACACCGCATGTGAAATCCCAGTCACTGGTAGTACCGGTCATTAAGGTCATGAATATGGTCGCCACTCCTCTCATAGGCGTGGCGCCCATATTCATAAGCTTAATGAGCGATACCACAGAAAGATGTCGCCGGGCATACTCACCTCATCTCCTGCTGCTGCCCGCGCTTCCTGTCTCTGACACAGAGAGCAGCGCCGCTGAATGACGTCATAATTCAGCGGCCTGCTCTGTCAGAGTGAGGTGATGCTGCGGACAGGTGAGATGTGGTGTGTGTGTGTGTGTGTGTATGTACAGGTGAGAGGTGTGTGTGTGTACAGGTGAGAGGTGGTGTGTGTGTGTGCATGTGTATGTACAGGTGAGAGGTGGTGTGTGTGTGTGCAGGAGAGTGATGGGGAAAAAGCAGTGATGGGGAAAAGCAATGGGGAAAAGCAATGTGGGAGTAATGGGGAAAAGCAATGTGGGAGTAATGGGGAAAAGAAATGATGGGGAAAAGCAATGTGGGAGTAATGGAGAAAAGCAATGTGGGAGTAATGGGGAAAAGCAATGATGGGGAAAAGCAATGTGGGAGTAATGGGAAAAAGCAATGTGGGAATAATGGGGAAAAGCAATGTGAGAGTAATGGGGAAAAGCAATGTGGGAGTAATGGGTAAAAGCAATGATGGGGAAAAGCAATGTGGGAGTAATGGAGAAAAGCAATGTGGGACTAATGGGGAAAAGCAATGATGGGGAAAAGCAATGTGGGAGTAATGGGGAAAAGCAATGTGAGAGTAATGGGGAAAAACAGTGATGGGAAAAAGCAATGTGGGAGTAATGGGGAAAAGCAATGTGGGAGTAATGTGGAAAAACAGTGATGGGAAAAGCAATGTGGGAGTAATGCGGAAAAGCAATGATGGGGAAAAGCAATGTGGGAGTAATGGGGAAAAGCAATGTGGGAGTAATGGGGAAAAACAGTGATGGGGAAAAGCAATGTGGGAGTAATGGGGAAAAGCAATGTGGGAGTAATGTGGAAAAACAGTGATGGGAAAAGCAATGTGGGAGTAATGCGGAAAAGCAATGATGGGGAAAAGCAATGTGGGAGTAATGGGGAAAAGCAATGTGGGAGTAATGGGGAAAACATGATGGGGAAAAGCAATGTAGGAGTAATGGGGAAAAGCAATGTGGGAGTAATGTGGAAAAAACAGTGATGGGAAAAGCAATGTGGGAGTAATGGGGAAAAGCAATGTGGGGAAGAAGCAATGTGGGAGTAATGGAAAAGCATGGGAGTATGGGAAAAGCAATGTGAGAGTAATGGGGAAAAGCAATGTGGGAGTAAGGGCGGAAAAACAATGATGGGGAAAAGCAATGTGGGAGTAATGGGGAAAAGCAATGTGGGAGTAATGTGGAAACGTGATGGAAAAGCAATGTGGGAGTAATGGGAAAAGCAATGTGGGAGTAATGCGGAAAAGCAATGATGGGGAAAAGCAATGTGGGAGTAATGGGAAAAGCAATGTGGGAGTAATGGGGAAAAGCAATGTGGAGTAAGGAGAAAAGCAATGTGGGAGTAATGGGAAAAAGCAATGATGGGGAAAGCATGTGGGAGAATGGGAAAAGCAATGTGGGAGTAATGGGAAAGAAATGATGGGAAAGCAATGTGGAGTATGGGAAAAGCAATGTGGGAGTAATGGGGAAAAGCAATGTGGGAGTAATGGGAAAAACAGTGATGGGGAAAAGCAATTGAGTATGGGAAAGCAATGTGGGAGTAATGTGGAAAAAAAAAAAGCAAGTGGAGAATAAAAGCAATGTGGGAGTAATGCGGAAAAGCAATAATGGGGAAAAGCAATGTGGGAGTAATGGAGAAAAGCAATGATGGGGAAAAGCAATGTGGGAGTAATGGGGAAAAGCAATGATGGGAGTAATGGGGAAAAGCAATGATGGGAGTAATGGGGAAAAGCAATGTGGAAAAACAGTGATGGGGAAAAGCAATGATGGGAGTGATGGGGGAAAAACAATGATGGGGAAAAGCAGTGATGGGGAAAAGCAATGATGGGAGTGATGGGGAAAAGCAATGATGGGAGTGATGGGGAAAAGCAATGATGCGGAAAAAGCAATGATGGGTGTGATGGGGAAAAAGCAATGCTGGGAAAAGCAATGATGGGAGTGATGGGGAAAAGCAACGATAGGGTGATGGGGAAAAAGCAATGGGGGAGAATGAGCGCTGGGGGGGAATGACTTCTTGCTGTTAACCAGTTAATGTTTTCTTGTCCACCACACTGCAGTGTCAAAAGAGGAAGGAAGCGAGACAGGCAGCAACATCGCATCAGAGAGCTCTTGACCTCAAAACAGAAAATCCTCAGATCCTGGTATTGTAACATATTAAGAATAATTCATTTAGTCGTGATAGCCTATTTCCACCTGTTTTGTAAGAGCTTTTCTTGTGGAAAACCTGATGCGGCCCAGCCTCACCCAGATTCTACCTCCAGCGGCCCCCGGGTAAATTGAGTTTGAGACCCCTGCTTTAGGGGGACCAAACAGAATTCTTGTGGTTTGAGGGGTTGAATAATAAATGACACTCTGAATTAACTTTTAACGTTTTTTTAAAAAAAAAAAAAAAATTAAAACAAAAACTTTATTGCAGTGCATTTCCCACTTCCAGGCTGATCTACAGTACAAATGTCACAATGCCAAGTTAATTCCGCATGTGTCAACCAGCTAAATCTGCAGGGGGTTGAATACTACTTGTAGGCACTGTAGATCGGAGGATGATAAGGTGTCATGAAATCTATTGCTCAGGGCGCAGGTCTGCATGGGAGCTGACAAGACATGCAGCAGTGAGTGCAGGGAGTCTGTGCTGGCTGCTGCTTTCCTGCATCTTCTCCAGGATTAAGGTACTGCCACACTACACAATCCCGCTAGCGATCTCGTTAGCGTCGCATACTAATGAGATCGCTAGCGGGATTGTTTCTATATCGCTAGTAGCTACCTATTTTAGCGATGTCGTTAGGACGCTATCGCGGTTAGCGATCTCCTTAACGACTTTAGCGGTACAAAAGTACCGCTAAATCGCTAAAATAGGTGCCACACTCAGCGATTACATACTTACCAGCGGGGCGCCAGCGACGAAAATAGGGTCCGGAGCGATCGCTGTGATGAACGAGATCACAGCAGGGGCCTCGTCGCTGGTAGATGCCGCACACAACAACATCGCTAACGGGATCGCTAAATAGTGACGTTTTTTAGCGATCCCGTTAGCGATGTTGTTTAGTGTGGCATACCCTTTAGAACTGGATTGTCCACATGTGACATTGGCTCTGATGGCGCCGGATATAAGGAGCAGCCTCCATTCACTGCCAGCAAGCAGAGTGGGGAAAGAGTCAGGAAGCAATAATCAGGGTGTCAGTACAGAGATGTCTCTCTGTCCTGAGGATCCCCGGCAGTAAGAGAAGGGGACCTAGGACTGAACCCTGAGGATCCCGGCAGTAACAGTAGGGGATTTAGGACTGAACCCTGAGGATCCCCGAGAGTAAGAGGAGGGGACCTAAAATGGAACCCTGAGGATCTCCGGCATGAAAAGGAGGGGACCTAGGACTGATCCTGAGGGGACCTAGGACTGATCCCTGAGAATCCCCGGCAGTAAGAGGAGGGGATCTAGAATTAAACCCTGAGGATCCTCGGCAGTAAGAGGAGGGGACCTAGGACTGAACTATGAGGATCCCCGGCAGTAAGAGGAGGGGACCTAGGACTGAACCATGAGGATCCCCGGCAGTAAGAGGAGGGGACTAGGATGAACCATGAGGATCCACGGCAGTGAGAGGAGTGGACCTAGGACTGATCCCTGAGGATCCCCGGCAGTGAGAGGAGGGGCCTAGGACTGAACCCTGAGGATCCCCAACAGTAAGAGGAGGGGACCTAAAATGGAACCCTGAGGATTCCCGGCATGAAAAGGAGGGGACCTAGGACTGATCTCTGAGGGGACCTAGGACTGATCCCTGAGAATCCCCGGCAGTAAGAGGAGGGGATCTAGAATTGAACCCCGAGGATCCCCGACAGTAAGAGGAGGGGACATAGGACTGGACCCTGAAGATCCCCGGCAGTAAGAGGAGGGGGCCTTAGACTGAACCCTGAGGATCCCCGGCAGTGAGAGGAGGGGATCTAGGATAGAACCCAGAGGATCCCCGACAGTAAGAGGAGGGGACATAGGACTGGACCCTGAGGATCCCCGGCAGTAAGAGGAGGGGGCCTTAGACTGAACCCTGAGGATCCCCAACAGTAAGAGGAGGGGACCTAAAATGGAACCCTGAGGATTCCGGCATGAAAAGGAGGGGACCTAGGACTGATCTCTGAGGGGACCTAGGACTGATCCCTGAGAATCCCCGGCAGTAAGAGGAGGGGATCTAGAATTGAACCCTGAGGATCCTCAGCAGTAAGAGGAGGGGACCTAGGACTGAACTATGAGGATCCCCGGCAGTAAGATGAGGGGACCTAGGACTGAACCATAAGGATCCCCGGCAGTGAGAGGAGTGGACCTAGGACTGATCCCTGAGGATCCCCGGCAGTGAGAGGAGGGGGCCTAGGACTAAACCCTAAAGAACCTCGACCTAGGACTGAACACTGAGGATCCCTGGCAGTGAGAGGAGGGGATCTAGGATAGAACCCCGAGGATCCCCGACAGTAAGAGGAGGGGACATAGGACTGGACCCTGAGTATCCCCGGCAGTAAGAGAAGGGGGCATTAGACTGAACCCTGAGGATCCCCAACAGTAAGAGGAGGGGGCCTAGGACTGAACCCTGAGGATCCCTGGCAGTATGAGGAGGGGGCCTAGGACTGAACCCTGAGGGTCCCCGGCAGTAATAGGAGGGGACCTAGGACTGAACCCTGAGGATCCCCGGCAGTAAGAGGAGGGGACCTAGGACTGAACCCTGAGGATCTCAGGCAGTAAGAGGAGTGGACCTAGGACTGAACCCTGAGGATCCGCGGCAGTAAGAGGAGGGGATCTAGGATATGACCCTGAGGATCCCCGGCAGTAAGAGGAGGGGATCTAGGACTGAACCCTGAGGATCCCCGGCAGTAAAAGGAGGGGACCTAGGACTGAACCCTGAGGATCCCCGGCAGTAAGAGGAGGGGACCTAGGACTGAACCCTGAGGATCCCCGGCAGTAAGAGGAGTGGACCTAGGACTGATCCCTGAGGATCCCCGGCAGTGAGAGGAGGGGGCCTTGGACTGAACCCTGAGGATCCCCAACAATAAGAGGAATGGACCTAAGACTGAATCCTGAGGATCCCCAACAATAACAGGAGGGGACCTAGGACTGAACCCTGATGATCCCCGGCAGTAAGAGGAGGGGACCTAGGACTGAGCCCTGAGGATCCCCGGCAGTAAGAGGAGGGGACCTAGGACTGAGCCCTGAGGATCCCCAGCAGTAAGAGAAGGGGACCTAGGACTGAACCCTGAGGAACCTCAACAGTAAGAGGAGGTAGAAATGACAGCCAGGGAGAAGGAGGGGATGAGGGGGAATAGGGTCACCAGTGTGGGGGGAGAAGAAGCGATGAGCTGGTTGACCCTCTCATCTGTGACTCGTTGGGGGTGGGGGATCTATGAAGCAGTTTATCTGGTTACAGGGGTGTACCCCCTCCACATCTCCAGTGGTCTCTGTGTCTCTTCTCCTCCCTGCTCGTCTCTGACATCCAATATCAGCACAGATTAGACTTCCCCTGTGATTCCAGTGTGACATTACAGGATCATCGGGTGGATCTCTCTGTGCCTCAATCCTATGTTTGTCTTTGGCCGCAGGAAAGATGAGCCTCGCAGATTTGCACCACTCATTCACCACATCTTATTTCACATATTTTTATGAAATGGTGAAAGAAGAAAAGTTCTGAATATTTACAAAAATACGCCGAGCACCAAAATCTGCTTCATAAATCGCCTGAAGCTTATGATATAGTGCAGAGCTCGCCCTCATGTGAAGATCCCCTTCTTCACCCAGGACTGGACCAATCAGTCACTTTGGTCCTCCATTCAACGTAGTTCTGGATGGTCAAGGTTTGGACCTGACAGAGCCTCACAAACAAGTCTCCCCTGACAGAACAAAGTGTCCTCGTACAGGCACCAAATGGAAAGATGGCATTTTCCGTATTGATTAGGGATGAGATCCTCTGGAGGAGAATGACCGGAGGTGACCGTGCAGGTCCAACACAAGTGTGCACCGGGAGCCAGCAGCACCACCGCAGAGGATCCCAAGATCTTGCATACCCTGACAGACATCTGCTTCTGATCCTCATTGTCAAACACAGCTGTCCCTCAGGAGCGTGGTTCTTGGTGGCTCCCTCATACATGATGCCCAGGACACCATCAACACTCGAACCGGCCCTCCTCCTGTAGCCGGCCAGATGACGGAGTCAAGACCTCTCCGGCTGGCGGAGTTGTTGCACTGAGGAGGAATTTTCCTTGTGAGGTTTCGGAGACCGCACCAGAATCCAGGCCCCACAGCGAGGATCAGCAGGTCCTATCTGACTGAGAGCAAGACAGTAGCGAGTACCTGGAGAAAGTGACATGAAATAGGCAACCGAGGGCCTATGGCCTCTCCATGTGCAGCGCAGTCCTATGTCCTCTACGTATACAGTGTATGTCTATGGCCTCTCCGTGTGCAGTGCAGGGCTATGGTCTCTGTGTGCAGTGCATGTCTACTGCATCTGTGGAGCCCAGCTGCGCTTGGAATCTTATTCCCCAGGGGGATGCACCAAAGGTAACACCCACAGAGGACCTGATATGCGCACAAAACACCTTCACCAATCCCTAGAGCCACCAGAGGGAGCCCTACATAGAGTATATAAGGATGGTGAAGTCACAGCAGAAAGGGAGTCTTCCTAGACAACAGAGAGCTAGTCACCTCAGAGAGGAGTTGAGAGTTGTTGAGAGAACCTGAAGACTGCAGCTTTGAGCTTACTTCAATGTGTGGAGGCTAGTACCAGTGGAGAGATAGCCACTCTAGCCTAGTCAGAACTGAGTCAACTGAGTGCAGTTCAGGGAGTAAGCGTGCCGACGCTTTGAGAGCGGTGAAGAGAGAGAAGAATCAGCCATCTACTGTTAGTGTGCTTATGTTAAAGGTCGGAGTAGGACGAAAGGCGAGTGGAAGATAAGAAGAGAGTAACGGAGGTTGAAACAGCATTGATAGCTTACCTCTACTCTGAATAACCGGACACCGGGTCCGAGCTTGCTAGAGTCTACACGACTAGTAGGAGATACCGGAGATCCTGGAGAACTTCAAGTTCTAGGAGCTCAGAAGTGCTGATACGGAGCCGGGGTCAGGATGACAGGGTCTAGCAGGACGCTGCATACAGAGACACTGTTCTATCCAAGAGAAGGCCCACCACAAAGTCAGCCGGGCATATAAAGTTAAAGACAGAGTTAGACTTTGTTTCATACAGGTCAGAAACTCACACTACAGGAGTAAGGAGGCCCTACACCTACTCAGTGGGATAACTGGACGTGCATCCTCCACCCTGCCAGCATCCCGGGACGTGCCTGCAACTACATCAGTAAAGGTACAGAAAGAGACTTTCGTGTGTGTGTCTGCATTATTGTTCCTGCGGCTGAAAGCCCCCTTCTCCGTCTTGCACCCCAACACCGCCATCTACCCTGAGGGACCCAGTCTTGCCTGTGGAAGACTTAACACCTTGTTGCCCCGAACAACCCCTCAGTGGATCTACACTGCAACGCTGGTCACCCTGACCAGGTACCACAGGTGGTGTCACGATCATTTTACAAATACTTTATTCCCCTGTAAATGTAACCCCCCTTTTTAGTGAGCGCCCAGGGCCACGGACCGAGCTGTGCTACCCGTGACATCCCCCATTGAAGTGAACGGGCTCGGTTCCGAGTACCCCACAGGCCCTGGCGGGCGATTCATCTTCCTGGCGTCATGAACAGGATCTCGTGCCCTACAGCAACGGAGTGATTGGTGCCCGTTGCCATCGGGTACTGTGTGCCTGAATTGACTGTTCTGAGCTAAAAAGACTGTCGCACATAGCGGCGAGAGTTTTCCGCCAATTGTCAGCCATTACCCGCCAAATTGCAGAGCTACGGCGCGAAGAGAAGGAGGCGTACCTGTAGAAAGCGCGCTGAGACCCGGACATGCCCCCAACGCTGACGCGGCGGCAGGTCCTGTGGAGAGCCTCGGTGAACGCTCTGGCGTCAGAGCGCCGGCAACACAGGTCCTTCTACACCGCTGTGCCCTGCGGAGCTGCGGTCTTCAGAGAAGGTAGGCCACGCTTAACTAGGGGGGCGCTGACATGTCGCAGCAGCAAGCTGACAGCGCGGACCAGGCCGACCGGCCCAATGACTTACCCCTTGGCGCTGCCGCGCAGGATGGAAACGCTGGCCCCTCACCAGGTCTTGTGGCCCCGATAGTACCGCTGACGCTGCCATATCTGCCTAGCTGGACTGTCTGCGCTCAGAAGTGCACCAGCTGACCAAAAACCTGGCCACTGTAATGAGTGCCCTGCAATTGCGAAAGGAGGAGGAAGGAAGGATCCAGCTAGCTGACTGCCCAGATGATGTCCCTTGGATGAGCCGGAGGAAAAGGAGGACGTCGCCCCACCGGAGGAGGACAACGCCACCCCCAGGAGCGACCCCCGACCAGCACCATCCTCGCCGAGAGATCATCTGCTACCGTTGCCACAGAGAAGGTCATCTAGCCCGTCAATGTCCTTTAAACGAGCAGATCCTGGGTCCGAGGGCCGACACCCAGGACTAGACTTTGTAGGCCCCTCAGACTGGAACCGCAGGTTTGTGGGAGGAAGACCATACCTGTCCACCATCCTGGACGGGATCGCAATCCCTGCCCTGCTGGACACTGGATCTCAGGTAACCATCATACCTGATGTCCTGTATAATAGGTTTTGGTCCATGGACAGTCTCCAGCCCCCGAGCCCTGACTTTGCAGTATACGCCTCCAATGGTCTCCCAGTTGATATACTCGGAGCCAAAAACGTGGACGTAAAAGTGGGTAGAGTGGAGCTGAAGGACCAGGGACTCTTAGTAGTAAAAACTGTAAATGAGGAAAATGGCTTAAATGTGGTTTTAGGTACCAACAATATCAGTAACTGTCTGGGGGAAGTTGTGTTTTTGCTCCAACAGCTCGCCGATGTTGCCAGGCCAAAGCTAAAGGGAGTGATCCAGAAGGAGATCTGGGACCTGATGTGCCAGCATCAAGCGAAACTGACCGATGGTGAGATTGGTAATGTACGGGTAACAGACCCGAACCCCATTGTGATACCCCCAATGAGTGAAATGCTTATATGGTGTAGAGCAGCAATAGGTCTGAGAGGACGGAACTACCAAGCAATAGTAGAGCCCCATTGTTCAGAACATAGACCTACACTCTTGACTGCTAGAGTGGTAGTAGAGGTACGAAATGGGAGGGTGCCAGTACGTCTTCTCAACTGGGTAGAAGATGAAGTGAACTTACCACGATATGCCACTGTTGCTAAATTACATACAGTACAGTCATGGCCAAAAGTTTTGAGAATGACACAAATATTATATTTTCACATGATCTGCTGCCCTCTGGTTTTTATGTGTGTTTGACAGATGTTTTTATCACAGACAGAAATATAATAATTGCAAACATATGAGTAACAAAAGCTTATATTGACAGTTAGAATGAGTTAATGCAGCAAGTCAATATTTGCAGTGTTGACCCTTCTTCTTCAGGACCTCTGCAATTCTCCCTGGCATGCTCTTAATCAACTTCTGGACCAAATCCTGACTGATAGCAGTCCATTCTTGCACAATTAATGCTTTCATCTTGTCAGAATTTTTAGGTTTTTGTTTGTCCACCTGTCTCTTGATGATTGACCACAAGTTCTCAATGGAATTAAGATCTGGGGAGTTTCCAGGCTATGGACCCAAAATCTCTATGTTTTGTTCCCTGAGCCATTTAGTTATCACCTTTGCTTTATGGCAAGGTGCTCCATCATGCTGGAAAAGGCATTGTTGATCGCCAAACTGCTCTTGGAGGGTTGGGAGAAGTTGCTCTTGGAGGACATTCTGGTACCATTCTTTATTCATGGCTGTGTTTTTAGGCAAGACTGTGAGAGAGCCGATTCCCTTGGCTGAGAAGCAACCTCACACATGAATGGTTTCAGGACGCTTAACAGTTGGCATGAGACAAGACTGGTGGTAGCGCTCACCTTGTCTTCTCCGAATGAGGCGTTTTCCTGATGTCCCAAACAATCGAAAAGGGGATTCATCAGAGAAAATAACTTTACCCCAGTCCTCAGCAGTCCACTGCCTGTACCTTTTGCAGAATATCAGTCTGTCAATGATGTTTTTTCTGGAGAGAAGTGGCTTCTTTGCTGCCCTCCTTGAGACCAGGCCTTGCTCCAAGAGTCTCCGCCTCACAGTGCGTGCAGATGCACTCACACCTGCCTGCTGCCATTCCTGAGCATGCTCTGCACTGCTGGTAGCCCGATCCCACAGCTGAAACACTTTTAAGAGACGGTCCTGGTGCTTGCTGGTCTTTCTTGGGTGCCCTGGAGCCTTTTTGGCAACAATGGAACCTCTCTCCTTGAAGTTCTTGATGATGCGATAGATTGTTGACTGAGGTGCAATCTTTCTAGCTGCGATACTCTTCCCTGTTAGGCCATTTTTGTACATTGCAATGATGACTGCACATGTTTCTTTAGAGATAACCATGGTTAACAAAAGAGAAACAATGATGCCAAGCACCAGCCTCCTTTTAAAGTGTCCAGTGGTGTTATTCTTACTTAATCATGACAGATTGATCTCCAGCCATGTCCTCATCAACACCCACACCTGTGTTAATGGAGCAATCACTGAAAAGAGGTTAGCTGGTCCTTTTAAGGCAGGGCTGCAATGATGTTGAAATGTGTTTTGGGGGATAAAGTTCATTTTCTAGCCAAATATTAACTTTGCAAGTAATTGCTGTTAAGCTGATCACTCTTTATAACATTCTGGAGTATATGCAAATTGCCATTAGAAAAAGTGAAGCAGTAGACTTTGTAAAAATTAATATTTGTGTCATTCTCAAAACTTTTGGCCATGACTGTAGATAATAACTCCATTCTCACGACGGAGTCCTTAGCCTCCCCCAACCAGCGGAGGATAATGACCCAGCAACCCAGGTGGAGGATTGGTGTCAACAGCTCCATGTCGGGACGGACACCACTCCAGCCCACCAGAAACGGAGTATTTTGAGTGGTCCAGGAGTACACACAGGTATTTAGCAAACACGCACTTGACTTTGGGACAATTAAGGGAGTGCAACACCATATCCCTACAGGCAACCATCCCCCCATTAAAGAAAGTTACAGGCCTATACCACCAGCACACTACCAGAAAGCCAAGATGTTGCGTGACATGAAGGAAGCAGGGGTGATAAGGGATAGTTGTAGTCCCTGGGCAGCACCTCTAGTCCTAGTCAGGAAAAAGGATGGAAGCATGAGAATGTGTGTAGATTACAGACAAGTGAATCGCATTACACATAAAGATGCATATCCTTTACCACGCATTGAGGAATCCTTAGCTGCCCTAAAGACTGCTAACTACTTTTCCACCCTTGACCTCACTAGTGGGTACTGGCAAGTAGCTGTGGCTGAGGAGGATCGGGAGACGATGGCTTTCACCACCCTGATGGGACTCTGTGAGTTTGACAGGATGCCGTTTGGACTCAGCAGTGCCCCGGGAACGTTCCAGAGAGTGATGGAGAGTTGTCTGGGACATCTTAACTTTGAAACCGTGTTGCTGTACCTGGACGACGTAATTGTGTACTCCAAGACGTATGAAGATCATCTGAAGCACCTGGCGGAGGTATTCGAGTCACTGTCCAAGTATGGGATGAAACTGAAGCCTTCAAAGTTCCATCTGCTCAAACAAAAGGTACAGTACTTGGGGCAAATTGTCAGCTCAGAAGGAGTAGCGCCAGACCCCGAGAAGGTCACCGCCATCCAAAAATGGCCGGAACTGAGGAATCTCAAGGAGGTGCGCCAGTTCCTGGGACTGACAGGTTACTACCGGAGGTTTGTAAAGGATTACACCAAGAAAGCAGCGCCTCTGCAAGACCTCCTGGTTGGACAATCCCTCATGAGCAGAAATTCTCCATTCCACTGGGGTAAAGAACAGGCTGAAGCCTTCGAGGAGATGAAGGAGATCCTGACAGGCGATGAGATCTTAGCCTACCCTGACTACAGCCAGCCGTTCCTGCTGTACACTGATGCTAGCAACGAAGGATTGGGAGCTGTCCTCAGTCAGAAGCAAAATGGCCTGGAGAAAGTCATCGCATATGCAAGCAGGAAGCTCCGCCCGACCGAGAGGAACCCAGAGAACTATAGCAGCTTCAAGTTGGAGTTCCTGGCACTGGTCTGGGCCATTACAGAAAGATTCAAGAATTACCTAGCCTCCAGCAAGTTCACTGCTTACACTGACAATAACCCCTTTACACATCTTGAAACAGCTAAGCTGGGAGCCATGGAGCAACGTTGGATGGCTCGGTTGTCGAACTATCAATTCACAATCAAGTACAGGGCGGGCCGTAAGAATGCCAACGCTGATGCCTTGTCCAGAATGCCTCATGAGTCCGACACGGAAGAGGAATTGGATGACCTAGAAGAGATTGAACTACCTGCCTTTCACAGAAACGGGATGATCCACGAGCAACGAGCCTGCAGGAGGCAGCGTGGTAAGACGTTAAACCCTTTACCTCACCACAGCTGGAAAGAGACCCAGAACAGTGACCCGGTTGTCAGCCATATCAAGGAGCTGATAACTCAGGAAGGTTCCTACTTGGAGAAGGATGCGTCTCAACAAGCAAAGCAGCTGTGGAATGAGAGAAGCCGGCTGTTTATCTACCGTGAGAAGCTGTGCCGAAGGTACGTTAACCCAAGAACCCATGAGATGGTATGGCAGATAGTAGTCCCCAGAACGGACATCCAGATGGTGTTGGAAGCCTACCACGATCAAGCGGGGCACTTTGGCTGGAAGAAACTGGAGACCCTGTTGAAGTGTCGTTTCTACTGGGTAGGAATGCGCAGTTTAAACTGTGCGTCCTGTAGCCTCCGAAGAAAAGACTACAGCAGTCAGAAGGCACCCCTGCAACCCATCAAAACGACTCGTCCCTTGGATATCGTGGCCCTGGACCATGTCAAGTTGTCACCCAGCCGGTCGGGATATTCATATGCCCTGACAACGGTGGATCACTACTCCAGGTTCCTGGTGGTCGCCCCTGTCAAAGATCTGACAGCAGAGACAGCAGCAAAGATGTTCCAAGCGTATTTCTGCAGGCCCCCAAGGATATCCGGAGCAAGAGTTAACTGACCAGGGCCCTGCCTTTGAAGCCGAGTTGTTTAAAGAGTTCTGTCATTTGTACAGATGCAAGAAGATAAGAACCACACTGTACCACCCACAAACAAATGGTCTCTGTGAAAAGATGAATCACATAGTCATTGATCTGCTGAAAACGGTACCACTTGAGGAGAGGAATCGATGGCCAGACCTACTACCTGACCTGGTAGATCTGTACAATCACATACCTGTGAGTTCCACCAATTGCACCCCAGCCTACCTCATGCGGGCAAGACCAGGAAAGCTGCCCATGGATTTGGAACTTGGTGTTGTAGAACCAGAAGCAGATGTTACTACTGAAGATTGGGACACAAACCGACAGGAACAGTACAGGAGAGTACAAGCCTGCGTGGAAGATAGTCTCAATAAAGTAAGGGAAAATCAAGAGGAAAACTACAACAAAAGTGCGCCAGCTGAACCTTTTGTACCTGGAGAAATTGTGCTGAAAAGAAAAAGAAGAATGCACAAATTAGATGATCAATGGGAAAGAGAGCCATATGTCGTGCAAAATTCAAAGTTTGACAACAGGAAAACATGTACCATTAGTAAAGATGGAGGAAAGACGACCACAACTGTATCAAGAGATCACCTAAAACTATGTCCAGATCTGTTAAAGTTTCGAGAAGAAGAACCTGTTATTGACGAAGAGAAACCAGGTGAAGTCATACACACGGACTTAGGAGATTTTCCTGCAGATTGGCCCTGTATCGGAGAAGCTGTGATCATTCCAGTACTTCAATTTTATCAACCGCAAGAAGCACTCCAACGTCAACCTGAGCCAGTTGTCGCAGAAGGAATAGTTCAAGAGGAACTTGCTCCTGAAGCATCTCAAGACGTGGAACCTCAAGATGTTGGGTCTCAGGAAGAAAGATCCCCTGGCGAGACAGAACCGCATCGCCCAGCCGCAAGTATGCTTGCCAGATCCCTAGAGAGGTTAAGGCAGTATTACAGTTTACCGGCACGTAGGACAGTCAGGTCAACTGCTACCTCACCTGACGCAACACCACGTAGGTCAGTACGCATGACAAAAGGAAAGTTACCTGTTAGGTACCAAGAGTAGGCCTAGCAAATGTAAACAGTTAACAAGAGTCAAAGTGTGTACAAATGTATATAAATATTGTGTAAATATATGTATATATGTTACCTTTAGCAATTGTTAAAGATTCTTACCTCCCATAAGGGAAGAGTTAATGTTGTTGTTAACTAAAAATGTTTTCTTTCAGCCCAGGAGTGCTGATGTTTACTGGGGGGGATGTGGAGCCCAGCTGCGCTTGGAATCTTATTCCCCAGGGGGATGCACCAAAGGTAACACCCACAGAGGACCTGATATGCACACAAAACACCTTCACCAATCCCTAGAGCCACCAGAGGGAGCCCTACATAGAGTATATAAGGATGGTGAAGTCACAGCAGAAAGGGAGTCTTCCTAGACAACAGAGAGCTAGTCACCTCAGAGAGGAGTTGAGAGTTGTTGAGAGAACCTGAAGACTGCAGCTTTCAGCTTACTTCAATGTGTGGAGGCTAGTACCAGTGGAGAGATAGCCACTCTAGCCTAGTCAGAACTGAGTCAACTGAGTGCAGTTCAGGGAGTAAGCGTGCCGACGCTTTGAGAGCGGTTAAGATAGAGAAGAATCAGCCATCTACTGTTAGTGTGCTTATGTTAAAGGTCGGAGTAGGACGAAAGGCGAGTGGAAGAGAAGAAGAGAGTAACGGAGGTTGAAACAGCATTGATAGCTTACCTCTACTCTGAATAACCGGACACCGGGTCCGAGCTTGCTAGAGTCTACAGACTAGTAGGAGATACCGGAGATCCTGGAGAACTTCAAGTTCTAGGAGCTCAGGAGTGCTGATACGGAGCCGGGGTCAGGAAGACAGGGTCTAGCAGGACGCTGCATACAGAGACACTGTTCTATCCAAGAGAAGGCCCCACCACAAAGTCAGCCGGGCATATAAAGTTAAAGACAGAGTTAGACTTTGTTTCATACAGGTCAGAAACTCACACTACAGGAGTAAGGAGGCCCTACACCTACTCAGTGGGAAAACTGGACGTGCATCCTCCACCCTGCCAGCATCCCGGGACGTGCCTGCAACTACATCAGTAAAGGTACAGAAAGAGACTTTCGTGTGTGTGTCTGAATTATTGTTCCTGCGGCTGAAAGCCCCCTTCTCCGTCTTGCACCCCAACACCGCCATCTACCCTGAGGGACCCAGTCTTGCCTGTGGAAGACTTAACACCTTGTTGCCCCGAACAACCCCTCAGTGGATCTACACTGCAACGCTGGTCACCCTGACCAGGTACCACAGGTGGCATCACGATCATTTTACAAATACTTTATTCCCCTGTAAATGTAACCCCCTTTTTAGTGAGCGCCCAGGGCCACGGACCGAGCTGTGCTACCCGTGACATCCCCCATTGAAGTGAACGGGCTCGGTGCCGAGTACCCCACAGGCCCTGGCGGGTGACTCACCTCTACACGTGCAGTGCATGTATATGGCTTCTCCGTGTGCAGTGCAGGTCTATGGCCTCTCTGTGTGCAGTGAAGGTCTATGGCCTCTCCGTGTATAGTGGAGGTCTATGGCTTCTTCGTGTGTAGTGCAGGTCTATGGCCTCTCCTTGTGCAGTGTAGGTCTATGGCTTCTCCGTGTGCAGTGCAGGTCTCTGGCTTCTCCGTGTGCAGTGCAGGTCTATGGCCTTTCTGTGTGCAGTACAAGTCTATGGCCTCTCCGTGTGCAGTGCAGGTCTCTGGTCTCTCCATGTGCAGTGCAGGTCTATGGCCTCTCCGTGTGCACTGCAGGTCTATGGCCTCTCCGTGTGCAGTGCAGGTCTAAGCCCTCTCCGTGTGCAGTGCAGATCTATGGCCTCTCCTGTGCAGTGCAGGTCTATGTATGGCTTCTCGTGTGCAGTGCAGGTGTGGCGCCCTGAGGGTCCAGTCGCCACAGAGATGTTGCATCGCACCCAGTGGTGTGGCACCTGACTCTCAGGTAAGGAGGAAGCACCCCATTGACTCCAACCACTGCATCCATCACACATCATGCTAGCTGAGATCAGGCGGACCCTTCGGGAGGATGGTCTGACTCAGGCTGGTTAGAACAGGGTGTAGCTAGATGGGTGGGAGGGGCTTAGGCAGCATTAGGCTGCGTGTGAGATTAGAGAATCCAGTTTGAGCCAGGCAGTCAGTGTGTGGGTACTGGACTGTCCTGCTGCTCCTCTGAGTCCACCTCAGGGAAACTTGCTGAAGAGAGAGAAAGGTTCCAGGGCAAGACAGCAATTGAGGCTGTGCCCCATCCTGCAGAAAGGAGGACCAGGCAAACATCGGGGAACAGTCCCTAGACTAGTGGGAAAGTTCAGCTCCACTAGTAACGCCGAGAACAGTGGGTCTCTTCAAGGGGCCACTAGCCACAATAAACTCACCGGGAGGAAGCTTAGGGGTCAAGTACGTCCAGGACTTCCGTACTGGGTGGCCTCGCAAACCACCAGTCCAGTCTGGTAACTGAAAAGGCCCAATACTCCCTCGTCCAAGGGCTCTGTGGTGGCGGGGTGTTGTGTTATGGTAGCTGAGGAGAATAAGCAAAAATGGCAATACACCAGAGAGGCTGGAACCTATTGGATTGCAGTACCCTGAACTAACCACACAACTAGAGGTAGCCGTGGAGCGTTCCTACGTTGATCCTAGACGCCTCGTCACAGCCTGAGAGATAACTACACCTAAAGGCAGAAAGATGAAAGCTATCTGCCCCGGAGCAGATCCCCAAAGAAAATAGGAAGCCCCAAACATGTAATGGCGGTTAGACAAGAAGAAGCATGGATACAGACAGAAAATAGAATGAGCAAACGCTGGGGCCCAATCTGTCTAGACAGAAAAGTACAGGAAAGGATACTCACTGCAATCCAAAAAAACCCCTAAAAAATACCAACTCTTCTGATTGCAAAAACACCTGGGATCACACGATCTCTACCACCTAAAATCAGATCTCTGGTGTAACAAAACTAAGCCGCAGCCACTGAAAAAACAGGAAAAAGCAAATGAACAAATAACAGTGGCTTCAGATAAACTGAGAGGAGCACAATACCCCGGAGGGGACCTGGCTGACCTCCACAGAAGTGCAGGGAACAATGCAAAAAGCAAGCACAAAAATAAAAGCAGAAAATATCTTATCTGATAGCAGAAGATGCAGGCAAGGACTCAGCAAACTTCCAAATGAACCAGGAACCACAATTGAGACAAGAACAATTGATCACCGGCAACCATCATGGGAGGGAACCTCCCTTATATCAGACCAGTCAGCGATCCCAGATTGCCATTCCTCGCTGAAAGGCTCAGTACTGTCTGTAACCACCAGAGGGAGCCTCTGCTCAGAAACCATCTCTAGCACATTCATAACAGTACCCCACCCCTTGAGGAGGGGTCACCGAACCCTCACTTGTGCAACCAGGCCGATCAGGATGAGCTCGGTGATAGGCACGGATCAGTCTCCTAGCATGGATGTCCAAAGGAAACACCCAAGAATTGTCCTCCTGACCATAACCTCTCCACTTAACCAAATACTGGAGTTTCTGTCTAGAAAAACGAGAATCCAATATTTTCTCAACCACATACTCCAGATTGCCCTCAACCAAAACAGGGTCAGGAGGCGCAGCCATAAGAACCACTGGCTCGACAAACCTCTTCAATAAGGACTTGTGGAACACGTTATGGATCTTAAATGTCCCTGGAAGAAGCAAACGGAAGGAAACAGGATTAAGAATCTCCATGATCTTATAAGGTCCAATGAACCTAGGCTTAAACTTTGGAGATGCAACCCTCATAGGGATATTTCTTGAGGACAACCAAACCAAGTCCCCCACTTTAAACCGAGGACCATCAGTCCTATGCCGGTTGGCAAACCGTTGGGCCTTCTCCTGAAAGAGAGACAACCTCTCCACTACCTGGTCCTAAATCTGCTGCATTCGCTCCACAACAGAGTCAACACCTGGACAGACAGAAGCCTCCGCATGTCCCAAAGAAAATCGAGGGTGAAACCCAAAATTGCAGAAAAATGGAGACATCAAGGTGGCAGAGCTAGCCCTATTATTAAGAGCAAACTCAGCCAAAGGCAAAAAAGAGACCCAGTCATCTTGATCAGCAGACACAAAACATCTCAAATAAGTCTCCAAGGTCTGGTTTGTTCTCTCGGTTTGTCCATTGGTCTGAGGATGAAAAGCAGAGGAGAAAGATAATTGAACAACAAGTTTAGAACAAAATGTCCTCCAAAATCTGGAAACAAACTGGACTCCTCTGTCAGACACAATGTTCTCCGGAATGCCATGTAACCGAACCACGTGCTGAAGGAACAAAGGCACCAATTCGGAGGAGGAAGGTAACTTAGGTAATGGTACAAGATATATCATCTTGGAAAACCTATCACAGATTACCCAGATAACGGTCATTCTCTGAGAAACAGGGAGGTCGGAAATAAAATCCATAGAGATATGGGTCCATGGCCTCTTGGGCACAGGTAATGGCATTAACAAACCACTAGAGCGAGAGCAAGGCTTGTAGCGAGAGCAAGTCCCGCAGTACTGCACAAATTCCCTGACGTCACGAGACAAATTAGGCCACCAAAATGACCGACTCACCAAGTCTCTAGTACCAAAAATCTCGGGATGACCAGCCAACGTGGAACAATGAATCTCAGACATCACACTCTTCTTCCACTGGTCTGGGACAAACAATTTCCCAATAGGGCAGCGCTCAGGTTTATCCTCCTGACACCCTTCCAGAGCCAGTCTCAAATTGGGCGAGATGGCGGAAAGAACTACACCCTCTTTCAAAATAACAGTAGGATCAGATAACTCAGGAGAGTCCGCAAAGAAACTCCTCGAGAGGGCATCCGCCTTAACATTCTTAGTGCCAGGAAGAAAAGAAACCACAAAATTAAAACGTGTGAAAAACAAGGCCCACCTGGCCTGTCTAGGATTAAGTCGCTTGGCTGATTCGAGATAAACCAGATTCTTATGGTCCATGAGGACCACCACCTGATGTTTGGCTCCTTCCAGCCAATGTCTCCACTCTTCAAAGGCCCACTTCATAGCCAATAACTCCCGATTACCCACGTCATAATTACGTTCAGTTGGAGAAAATTTTCGAGAGAAAAAGGCACAAGGGTTACTCTTAGAGGTCTCTGGATCTCTTTGGGACAAAACGGCACCTGCCCCAATTTCAGAGGCATCAACCTCCACCTGAAATGGTAGAGAAACATCAGGCTGCCGTAGAACAGGAGCAGAAGTGAATCTCTGCTTAAGTTCCTGAAACGCAGAGACTGCCTCAGGAGGCCAGTTCACCACATCAGAACCCTTTTTGGTCAAATCAGTCAATGGTTTAACAATACCGGAGAAATTACCAATAAATTTACGATAAAAATTGGCAAAACCCAAAAATCTCTGAAGAGCCTTTAATGAAGTAGGTTGGACCCAATCACAGATGGCCTGAACCTTGACCGGGTCCATTTCAATAAAAGACGGAGATAAAATGAATCCCAGAAATGAGACCTTCTGTACGCCAAAAAGACACTTTGATCCCTTCACATACAGTGCATTCTCTCTCAAAATCTGGAACACAGTCCGAACATGTTTCACATGAGAGTCCCAGTCACTGGAAAAAATCAAGATATCATAGAAAATAAACAATCAGAAATTTATCCACAAAATCCCTGAAAATATCATTCATGAAGGATTGGAAGATGGAAGGAGCATTAGTGAGCCCAAAGGGCATCACTAAGTACTCAAAATGCCTCTCTGGGGTATTAAACGCCATCTTCCATTCATCCCCGTGCTTAATGCGAAAAAGGTTATACGCCCCCCTGAGGTCAAGCTTGGTAAACCAACTAGCACTTTTCACCCTGGAAAACAGGTCAGAAATCAAGGGTAACGGATATTGATACTTCACAGTGATCTTATTCAAGAGACGATAATCAATACACGGCCTCAATGAACCATCCTTTTTGGCCACAAAGAAAAAAACGGCACCCAAGGGTGAAGAGGATGGTCTGATATGACCCTTCTCCAATGACTCCTTGATATAAGATCGCATAGCATCGTGTTCAGGTACAGACAAGTTAAAAAGGCGACCTTTAGGAAATTTACCACCAGGCACTAATTCAATAGCGCAATCATAGCTCCTGTGAGGGGGCAAGGATGCAGATTTACTTTCACTAAACACATCCGAAAAATCTGTCAAAAAGTCAGGAACATCCTGAGACTGGGGAGAGGCAGAAAAAACAGGAGTGTCGGCATTAACACATTGGCAGCCCCAACTGGTCACAGACACAGATTTCCAATCCAAAACAGGATTATGAGACTGTAACCAAGGGAAACCTAGTACAATAATGTCATGCAGATTATACAGCACCAGAAATTTGCAACTCTCCTGATGATCTGGTTCAACCCTCATTATCACCTGAGTAGAAAACTGGGGTTTATTCTCCGCCAAAGGGGTAGAATCAATGCCCAGTAGGGGAATAGACTTCCGCAGGGGTATCATGGGAAACCAACAACGTTTGGCAAAGTCAAAATCCATCAGGTTAATAGCTGCTCCTGAATCAACAAAAGCCTGAGCAGAAAATGTGGACAGGGAGCAAATCAGGGTAACAGTCAACAGAAATTTAGTCTGAACACTTCCCAAGACAACTGAGCGGGCAAAACGTCTTCCCCGCTTAGGGCAGACTGAAATAGCATGAGAGGCGTCACCACAGTAGAAACATAACCCATTGCGCTTTCGAAACTCATGACGCTGTGCCCCAGAAGTCACTCTATCACACTGCATGGGCTCAGAAGCTGGCTCACAAGGCAACACTATCTCACGCATACCTCTGCGCTCACGCAAACGTCTGTCAATTTGAATAGCCAATGACATAGAATCATTGAGACCAGAGGGAGCAGGGAATCCCACCATAACATCCTTTACATTCTCTGACAGCCCCTTCCGAAAAAGGGCAGCCAAAGCATCATCATTCCATTTGGTCAGGACTGCCCACTTTCGGAATTTCTGACAGTACAACTCAGCGTCTTCAAGACCCTGATTTAATGCCAACAAGGTTTTTTCAGCTTGATCAGTGACATTAGGTTCATCGTACAATAACCCCAGAGCCAGAAAAAATACATCAATATCATTCAAAACAGGATCCCCAGGTGTCAGGGAAAAAGCCCAATCCTGAGGGTCGCCGCGCAGGAGAGAGATGACAATTTGAACCTGCTGTGCTGCGTTCCTTGAGGACTTAGGCTTTAAGGCAAAAAACAACTTACCGTTATTTTTGAAATTCAGAAATTTAGCCTGATCCCCCAAAATCAAATCTGGCATGGGAATCCTAGGTTCCACAACCGGCAACCCAGCAAGATAGGTAGCAATACTCCGAACCTCAGTGGCAAGCTGATCCACGCGGCCAGACAACTATGCAAGCTCCATTGAGAGAGAAGAAAAAAAATATCCTCCTCAGCACCCAGAGAAAAAGAGGGAAAAAATGCAACAAACGGGAAAATAAAATCTCTGACAATTCTGACAACTTTTTCTTTTTCTTTCCACACTATTTTTCCCTTCTGTGAGTACCATATAATTTTCAGTTTGGGCCGGTGATACTGTTGTGTTATGGTAGCTGAGGAGAATAAGCAAAAACGGCAATACACCAGAGAGGCTGGAACCTATTGGATTGCAGTACCCTGAACTAACCACACAACTAGAGGTAGCCGTTGACCGTTCCTACGTTGATCCTAGACGCCTCGTCACAGCCTGAGAGATAACTACACCTAAAGGCAGAAAGATGAAAGCTATCTGCCCCGGAGCAGATCCCCAAAGAAAATAGGAAGCCCCCAAACATGTAATGGCGGTTAGACAAGAAGAAGCACGGACACAGACAGAAAATAGAATGAGCAAACGCTGGGGCCCAATCTGTCTAGACAGAAAAGTACAGGAAAGGATACTCACTGCAATCCAAAAAAAACCCTTAAAAATACCAACTCTTCAGATTGCAAAAACACCTGAGATCACACGATCTCTACCACCTAAAATCAGATCTCTGGTGTAACAAAACTAAGCCGCAGCCACTGAAAAAACAGGAAAAAGCAAATGAACAAATAACAGTGGCTTCAGATAAACTGAGAGGAGCACAAGCCCCCGGAGGGGATCTGGCTGACCTCTACAGAAGTGCAGGGAACAATGCAAAAAGCAAGCACAAAAATAAAAGCAGAAAATATCTTATTTGATAGCAGAAGATGCAGGCAAGACTCAGCAAACTTCCAAATGAACAGGAACCACAATTGAGACAAGAACAATTGATCACAGGCAACCATCATGGGAGGGAACCTCCCTTATATCAGACCAGGCAGCGATCCCAGATTGCCATTCCTCGCTGAAAGGCTCAGTACTGTCTGTAACCACCAGAGGGAGCCTCTGCTCAGAAACCATCTCTAGCACATTCATAACAGCGGGATGCATGGAAGTCAGGAGTGTAGCACTAGAGAAGAAGCAGGAAAGGAACATACTAAAAGGGAGTCTTTGGAGGTGCGACTAACTTACCTGAGGGTTGCTGGACCACTCTCTTGGAGGACACAGCGCCCGGCTGGCATCTGTATGTACAACAGACTGCGAGTAAAAACCCTGAAACTGCAACAGAACTGTTTCCTGATTATTCCAGCGACGCACACTCCCCTCTGCTACATCCCTCCTGCATCATTACTACATCTTTCTTCTACCTGCCCTGGAAGGACTCCGTCTCACCTGTGGGAGACTTAACAACTAGCTGCACAACACCATCCCTTCCAGAGGACCTGCACAGCAGCACTGGTCACTCTGACCAGGTACTACAAGTGGCGTCACGACAAACTACACGAACACTAATCCCCTGTAAATACTCCCCCATTTATAGTGAGCGCCCAGGGCAATGGACCGAGCCGTGGCTGCCCGTGACATCCCCCATAGAAGTCGACGGGCTCGGTGCAGGTCTATGGCTTCACTGTGTGCAGGGCTATGGCCTCTCGTGTGCAGTGCAGGGTTATGGCCACTCCTTGTGCAGTGGCCTCTGTGTGCAGGGCAGGGCTATGGCCTCTGTGTGCAGGGCAGGGCTATGGCCTCTGTGCAGTGTAGGTCTATGGCATCTCCATGTGCAGTGCATATCTAAGGCCTCTCTGTGTGCAGGGCAGGGCTATGGCCTCTCTGTATGCAGGGCAGGGCTATGGCCTCTCTGTATGCAGGGCAGGGCTATGGCTTCTTGTGCAGTGCAGAGCTATGGCCTCTCCGTGTGCAGTGCAGATCTATGGCCTCTCCGTGTGCAGTGCAGATCTATGGCCTCTCCGTGTGCAGTGCAGGGCTATGGCCTCTCCATGTGCAGTACAGGTCTATGGCCGCTTTGTGTGCAGTGCAGGTTCATGGCCTCTCCATGTGCAGTGCCATCTCTCTGGAGAGTCTGGACTGAGTCCTGATAATGGAGAAATGGGCATCGGGTCATACTCGCACAAGACACTGGGTGTGATATTGGGGGCCAGGGGGTGACAGCTCAGGTGTATGGGGTGACGTTGGGGTGTACGGGATGACGCCCGGTGTATGGGGTGATGCTTGGGTGTATGGGATGACGGCTGCGGTGTACTGTGTGACGGCTGGGATGTACGGAGTGACGATCGGGTGTACGGGGTCACGCTGAGATGTACGGAGTGATAATCGGGTATATGGGGTGATGACTGGGATGTACCGAGTGACGCTCGGGTGTACGGGGTGATTCTCAGGTGTATAGAGTGACACTCAGGTGTACGGTGTGACGGCTGGGATGTATAAAGTGACGCTAGGGTGTGTACAGGGTGATGCTGGGATGTACGGAGTGACGCTTGGGTGTGCGGGGTGACGCTCTGGTGTATGGCGTAACGCTGGGGTGTACGTTGTGATGGTTAAGATGTATGGGGTGACGCTAGGGTGTACGGTGTGACGGCTGGGATGTACGAAGTGACACTAGTGTGTCCAGGGTGATGCTGGGATGTACGGAGTGATGCTTGGGTGTACGGGGTGACGCTCCTGTGTATGGGGTAACGCTGGGGTGTACGGTGTGACGGCTGGGATGTTCGGAGTGACGCTTGGGTGTACGGGTGACGCTCAGGTGTATGGGGTAAGGCTGGGGTGTACGGAGTGGCGCTCGGGTGTAAGGGTGACACTGGGATGTACCGAGTGACGCTCGGGTGTACAGGGTGATGCTCAGGTGTATGGGGTGACGCTGGGGTGTACGGTGTGACAGCTGGGATGTACAGAGTGACACTAGGGTGTACAGGGTGACCTGGGATGTAAGGAGTGACACTCGGGTGTACGGGGTGACGCTCAGGTGTATGGCATGACGCTGGGGTGTACAGTGTGACGGCTGGGATGTACGGAGTGACACTAGGGTGTGCAGGGTGATGCTGGGATGTAAAGAAAGACGCTTGGGTGTACGGGTTATGCTCAGGTGTATGGGGTGACCCTGGGTTGTATGGGGGTGACGCTGTGTTGTACGGGGTGACGCTGAGGTGTACGGAGTGACGGCTCGGGTGGACGGGGTGATGCTCAGGTGTATGAGGTGACACTGGGGTGTACGGGGTGACGGCTGGGATGTACGGAGTGAAGACTGGAGTGTACGGGGTGACGCTGGGATGTACGGAGTAACGCTCGGGTGTATGGGGTGATGCTGGTGTGTATGGGGAGAAGTTGGGGTGTACGGGGTGACGGCTGGGATGTAAGGAGTGACACTAGGGTGTACGAGGTGACACTGGGATGTACGTGGTGATGCTGGGGTGTATGGGGAGATGCTGGGGAGTATGGGGTGACGCTAAGTTGTACAGTGTGACGGCTGGGATGTACGAAGTGACGCTAGGGTGTACAGGGTGATGCTGGGATGTACGGAGTGACACTTGGGTGTACGGGGTGACTCTCAGGTGTATGGGGTAACGCTGGGGTATACAGTGTGACGGCTGGGATGTACGGAGTGACGCTCAGGTGTATGGGGTGACACTCAGGTGTATGGGGTGACGCTGGGGTGTACAGTGTGACAGCTGGGATGCACGGAGTGACACTAGGGTGTACAGGGTGAGGCTGGAATGTACGGAGTGACGCTCGGGTGTACGGGGTGATGCTGAGGTGTATGGGGTGACGCTGGGGTGTACGGTGTGACGGCTGAGATGTACGGAGTGACACTAGGGTGTACAGGGTGAAGCTAAGATGTACGGAGTGTAGCTTGGGTGTACGGGTTACGCTCAGGTGTATGGGGTGACACTGGGTTGTACGGGGTGACGCTCAGGTGTACGAAGTGACGGCTCGGGTGTACGGGGTGACGCTCAGGTGTATGAGGTGACACTGGGGTGTACGGGGTGACGACTGGGGTGTACAGGGTGACGCTGGGATGTACGGAGTAACAGTCGGGTGTATGGGGTGACGCTGGGGTGTATGGGGAGACGCTGGGGTGTACGGGGTGACGGCTGGGATGTACGGAGTGACACTAGGGTGTACGGGGTGACGCTGGGATGTACGTGGTGATGCTGGGCTGCATGGGGGGACGCAGGTGGTGTACGGAGTGACGCTCGGGTGTACGAGGTGGCGCTGGGTGTACGGGGTGACGCTGGGCGTATGGGTTGACTCTGGGGTGTACAGTGTGATGCTCAGGTGTACGGGGTGACGGCTCGGGTATACAGGGTGACAGTCAGGTGTATGGGGTGACACCGGAGTGTACGGGGTGACGGCTGGGATGTACGGAGTGATGCTAGGGTGTACGGGGAGATACTGGGATGTACGGAGTGACGCTTGGGTGTGCGGGGTGACACTCAAGTGTACGGAGTGGACAGCCTGGGTGTATAGGGTGATGCTCCGGTGTATGGGGTGTGCGGGGTGACGGCTGGGATGTATGGAGTGACATTAGGGTGTACGGGGTGACGCTGGGATGTACGTGGTGATGTTGGGGTGTATGGGGAGACGCTGGGATGTACGGGATGACGCTCAGGTGTACGGGGTGACGCTCTGGTGTATGGGGTGACACTGCTGTGTACGGGGTGACGGCTGGGATGTATGATGTGCCTGTGGTTTTGCAGGATTACAGTGGGTTTCCGGCTTAACGCCCTCTTTCTGGGGCTACAGGGTGAGGACCGGGTCTATAGCCGGGTGTTTGGCAGCGGCACCTCCCCCTCCCCCAGTGCCAGGCTGCAGGCCATCATGTGTGGGTCGGGGTCTGGCATGTGGCTGCCTTCTCCCATCAATGGCGGAGCTTTGTTCTGCTCGGGGTCGCTGAGCTGTGGGCGTTGCGCTCCCAAATTACAGACTCAACTATTTCCTAAATGTACAGGCATGGAGGACGCGCATTAACCCTTTCTATTCTGGAGTCGGGGGTGGAGACACAGAATAGGGGTTATTTACTGACCCACTGACCACATGGGAGAAGCACAGCCATGTCTTTGAGGAAGCTACAGACCTGCTCATCCTGAGCTTCTGGGTACATGAATGGAAAGCCAGAAGTGCAGTGTAGACTGACACCACATCCTGCAGCCCCAGAACAACCGTCCAAAGAAAAAAAGGTGTGTACAGTCTCCAAAGATTCTTACTCTTTATCGAAAATAAACCATAAAATACATATGACAGAGTAACGCAAAGGAGAACAAGATCTGTCTGCACCACTGACCGTCCTGCAGGTGTCTGCACCACTGACCGTCCTGTAGGTGTCTGCACCACTGGCTGTCCTGGAGGTGTCTGCACCACTGATCATCCTGCAGGTGTCTGCACCACTGACCATCCTGTATGTGTCTGAACCACTGACTGTCCTGGAGGTGTCTGCACCACTGATCATCCTGCAGGTGTCTGCACCACTGACCATCCTGTATGTGTCTGCACCACTGACCGTCCTGTATGTGTCTGAACCATTGACCATCCTGTAAGTGTCTGCACCACTGACCGTCCTGTAGGTGTCTGTGAGTCGCCCGCCAGGGCCGTGGGGTACTCGGCACCGAGCCCGTTCACTTCTATGGGGGATGTCACGGCGACACAGCTCGGTCCGTGGCCCTGGGCGCTCACTGAAAAGGGGGGGATATTTACAGGGGATTAAAGTGTAGAATATTCGTGACGCCACCTGTGGTGCCTGGTCAGGGCGACCAGCGCTGATATATGGGTCCGCTGAAGGGATGGTATTGGGCAGCAAGGTGTTAAGCCTTCCACAGGTAAGGCTGGGTTCCTTCAGGGTAGATAAGTGTGTAAGGGTGCCAGAAGGAGGAGAATCCGACAGTAAAAGTAATAATGTGAACACACACACGAAAGTCTCTTTCTGTACCTTTACTGATGGTAGTTGCAGGCACGTCCCGGGAAGCTGGCAGGGTGAAGGATGCACGTCCAGTTCTTTCCACTGAGTAGGTGTAGGGCCTCCTTACTTCTATAATGTGAGTCTCTGACCTGTATGAAACGAGGCCTAACTCTGTCTTCCACTTTACACCCGGCTGACTTTGTGGTGGAGCCTTCTATTGGAAAGAACACAGTCTCTAATGGTTGCTCCGACCAGACTCATGTCTTCCAGACCCAGTTGCGTATAAACACTTATGGGCCCCTGCGACTTGAAGTCCCGCAGGGTCTCCGGTATCTCCTGCTAGTCATGAAGAATCCAGCAAGCTCGGACCCGGTGTCCGGTTATTCAGAGTAGAGGTAAGCTATCAATGCTATTTCCACCTCTGTTACTCTCTTCTTCTCTTCCACTCGCCTTTCGTCCTACTCGACCCTCACATAGACACACTCTGGCCGTAGGTAGCTGCTTCCTTTCTTTCTTCACCGCTCTCAAAGCGTCGGCACGCTTGCTCACTGAACTGCACTCGGTTGACTCAGTTCTGACTAGGCTGGAGTGGCTTGCTTTCCACTTGTACTAGCCTCCACACGTGTGAACTAAGTTTGGAGCTGCAGATTTCAGGTTCTTTCAACAACTGCTGTTCTCTCTCTCTCTCTCTCTTACTTCCAAGCTCTGCCTGGAGCAGCTATCAGTCTTCTCCATCTGTCCTGCACCTGGCTTTGCAGACTAACTGATCTGTGCTCGCTCCTAGAGCTCACTCTCTACTTGCTTCTCTCCAGAGAACTAACAACTCCTCTCACGTTCTCCCTCACCTCACAACTAACTACTCTCAGTGTCTTCACCATCCTTATATACTCTGAAAAGGCTCCCTCTGGTGGCTCTAGGGATTGGTGAAGATGTGTGTATGCATATTGGGTCCTCTAGTGGTCATTACCTTCGGTGCATCCCTCTGGGAAATGAGATTCCAAGCGCAGCTGGGCTCTACATCTTCACCACTGACTATCCTGTAGGTGTCTGCACCACTGACCGTCCTGTAGGTGTCTGCACCACTGACTGTCCTGGAGGTGTCTGCACCACTGATCATCCTGCAGGTGTCTGCACCACTGACCGTCCTGTATGTGTCTGAACCACTGACTGTCCTGGAGGTGTCTGCACCACTGACTGTCCTGGAGGTGTCTGCACCACTGACCGTCCTGCAGGTGTCTGCACCACTGACCGTCCTGCAGGTGTCTGCACCACTGACCGTCCTGTAGGTGTCTGCACCACTGACCATCCTGGAGGTGTCTGCACCACTGACCGTCCTGCAGGTGTCTGCACCACTGATCATCCTGCAGGTGTCTGCACCACTGACTGTCCTGGAGGTGTCTGCACCACTGATCATCCTGCAGGTGTCTGCACCACTGACTGTCCTGGAGGTGTCTGCATCACTGACTGTCCTGGAGGTGTCTGCACCACTGACTGTCCTGGAGGTGTCTGCACCACTGACCGTCCTGCAGGTGTCTGAACCACTGACTGTCCTGGAGGTGTCTGCACCACTGACCATCCTGCAGGTGCCTGCACCACTGACCGTCCTGTATGTGTCTGAACCACTGACTGTCCTGGAGGTGTCTGCACCACTGACTGTCCTGGAGGTGTCTGCACCACTGATCATGCTGCAGGTGTCTGCACCACTGACCGTCCTGTATGTGTCTGAACCATTGACCATCCTGTAAGTGTCTGCACCACTGACCGTCCTGTAGGTGTCTGCACCACTGACCGTCTTGCACGTGTCTATATTGTTTTGACCGTCTTGCTTGTGTCTGCACGGTGCTGATTGTCTTGCACATGTCTGCATGGTGCTGCTGACCATCTTGCACGTGTCTGCACCGCGCTGACCGTCCTGCAGGTGTCTGCACCACTGACCGTCCTCTAGGTGTCTGCACCACTGACTGTCCTCTAGGTGTTTGCACCACTGACCGTCCTGCAGGAGTCGGCACCACTGACCGTCCTATAGGTGTCTGCACCACTGACATACCTCCCAACCATCCCGATTTGGCCGGGACAGTCCCGATTCTGACCCCCTCCTCCCGCTGTCCTGTCCCGCAGTGAGCTGAGCCGCCACGCCCCCCATACACCCTATAGTTGCCTTCCAGCGCTGCACTTTAGCTTCTCACAGCAGAGCAATGACCTGCTGAGATTTCCTCTGTGCACACAGGACCTGTGATGAGGTCACAGGAGGGGAGGAGTTGGGTGTCACATGGCCAGGCTCGTGTACAAGTCTGCTGAGCTGGTTGTCATGGGTGCTGGCTGCAGTGGCTGAGGGTAAGTTTATGTGAGGGGTCAGGAGGGATTTACAGTGTGGATGTCGCAGAGTCGTGTGTGTACGAGGTGTATAGAGCGGAGCCGTGTGTGAAAAGTGTATGGAGCGTAGCCGTGTGTGTACGAGGTGTACGGAGCGGAGCCGTGTGTGTACGAGGTGTACGGAGCGGAGCCGTGTGTGTATGAGGTGTATGGAGCAGAGCTGTGTGTGTACGAGGTGGCTGTAGCAGTGCAGTGTGTGTACGGAGCGGAGCCACTCATCTCCGTACACACAGGGCTCCGTGCTTGAGCCGTGTGTGTACGGAGCAGAACCGTGTGTGTACGGGGTGTAGAGAAGTGGAGCCGCGTGTGTACGAGGTGTACGGAGCGGAACCGCATGTGTGCGAGGTGTATGGAGCGGAGCTGTGTGTGTACGAGGTGGCTGTAGCAGTACAGTGTGTGTACGGAGCTGAGCCGCTCATCTCCATACACACAGGGCTCCGTGCTTGAGCCGTGTGTGTACGGAGCAGAACCGTGTGTGTACGGGGTGTAGAGAAGTGGAGCCACGTGTGTACGAGGTGTACGGAGCGGAACCGCATGTGTGCGAGGTGTATGGAGCGGAGCTGTGTGTGTACGAGGTGGCTGTAGCAGTACAGTGTGTGTACGGAGCTGAGCCGCTCATCTCCATACACACAGGGCTCCGTGCTTGAGCCGTGTGTGTACGGAGCAGAACCGTGTGTGTACGGGGTGTAGAGAAGTGGAGCCACGTGTGTACGAGGTGTACGGAGCGGAACCGCATGTGTGCGAGGTGTATGGAGCGGAGCTGTGTGTGTACGAGGTGGCTGTAGCAGTACAGTGTGTGTACGGAGCTGAGCCGCTCATCTCCATACACACAGGGCTCCGTGCTTGAGCCGTGTGTGTACGGAGCAGAACCGTGTGTGTACGGGGTGTAGAGAAGTGGAACCGCATGTGTACGAGGTGTATGGAGCGGAGCTGTGTGTGTACGAGGTGGCTGTAGCAGTACAGTGTGTGCACGGAGCTGAGCCGCTCATCTCCGTACACACAGGGCTCCGTGCTTGAGCCGTGTGTGTACGGAGCGGAGCAGAGCCGTGTGTGTACGGGGTGTAGAGAAGTGCAGCCGCGTGTGTATGGAGCGTTACCGCGTGTGTACGAGGTGTACGGAGCGGAAACGCATGTGTACGAGGTGTACGGAGCGGAACTGCATGTATACGAGGTGTATGGTGCAAAGCCACATGTGTACAAGGTTTACGGAGCGTGGCTGCGTATGTACGAGGTTTACGGAGTGAAGCCGTGTGTGTACTGAGTGGAGCCATGTGTGCGCGAGGTGTACGGAGTGGAGCCGTGTACGGAGCGGAGCCGTGTGTGTGCGAGGTGTACAGAGGGGAACCGTGTGTGTATGAGGTGTGCGGAGCCGTGCATGTACAAGGTGTATGGTGGGGAGCATTCATACCTCCCAACAGTCCCGATTTTGAGAGAGGGTCTGCCCCGCTGTCTCGGCTGGCAGCTTACTTTCCCCGTGGACACAGGAGTACATGGCGGAGCCCCGAGGAGCACTTTAAAACTCTGCTCTTTCTTTCTTTTCCTCAGTACCAGTCAGTGTGCGCACAGTACCAGCCACTGATCCCATAATGCCAGCCACTGTGCCCTCAGTACCAGTCCGTGTGATCAGCAGGGCTAAATGGGTGTAGTTGGGGCGTGGACATGGGTGTGATTAGTTGTGAAATGGGTGTGGTCAGGGGCGTGGCCTAAAATTTGCCACTAGACAGTAACAATCAGAGATACATATCACTGCAGAAAATATCCCATGTAGCGCTATGGAGACTACACAGAATTATGCAGATGTATCATGTGATCCTCCATTGCGTTACTGTCACCAGATTTCCATGACAGAGAGAAGCCAGAAGACCGTAGCGTCTGATTTCTCCTACTCTTTAACTGATTAGAAGCACTTCACCTTCATATTATACGGTGCAGGTTTCTTTTAGCAGCGCAGGGGTTAATCTGCTCAGTTGAGAGCTCCTGGAAGCTTTCCTGCATTAAGGCTTTCTGCTGTGCACTGTTAGCCCCTCCCATCTCTTATATAATCTGGGTCCTATCACTCATTGTCAGAGAAAGCTTTGCGGCATGGCTACAGGTTGTTGCTGGTGGTTATTGGAGGTGTTTGGAGTTATATGTGACTGTTGCTAGGTTTTGAGTGTGTGATAATTTCCTTTCTTCTCCAACTTTGGTTTCACCCTGTCCTCTACTCCCTGGAGTTTTCCTCTGTTATATGCGAGTGTATATTTGTATTATTGGTTGTTATGTCCCATGAATGAGACATTTTACAGACTGTCCTGTGTATTTTACATGCTGTATTGCAGTCTCTCATATTGTTTACTGTTGCTATGTGTCCCTGTGTTTGCATAGCTGAAATCCTCCCTTTACATCAAGTTTGTCCCTTCTGTCTCTCTGTCTCCCTCTTCTGGTGTGATGTCATTTCCTTCTTCTTTCTCCTGTGTTTCATTCTCCATCTTGATTTTATCAGAATCACATGTGTTTTCAGTCTGTCTGAAGAAAGTCTTTTTTACCTGCTGCTGTTTGTTGCATTCAACAAGAATTCTTAAAGAAATCAAAGTCTCTTCTGGATTCTTCATAACATGTGTGCCGGCAGCTGAGTTAAGCTATCTGCGACCGTCGCCAATTGTAAGTAAGGTAAAGAGATCCAGCATCTCACAGAGCCATATTTACAGCCACAGGCCCCGGGGACAGAATAGTAAAAAAGACTTTTCAGATTCATCTGTAAAACCCACAGCTTCTATAAAGCTACAGAACTTCCTGCAGAGCATCCGCTCTCAACATAAGAGTCTATACAGCTCCCCTTCTCCCTGTGAATCAGGATGGCTGAAGGAATGACTACACGGTCTCTGCCAGACCCATTGTCAGAGGAAGAGTGCATAGACCCTAATCCACCATTTAGTGAGAAGGCTAGACGTCTCACAAAGCCAACATGGAAAATAAGGGAGAATCTAGAATCTAGTAAACATGATCTTCTCCGTGCAATAGCAGAGCTATGGCAAAAACTCTTATGCCACATAAATAGCCTATCTCAGCCTGCTTCTCTCCAACGACCACTGGAGGGAGCTCTCGCACAACTGTGTTCAGATTATCAATGTTATGCAGAAATAACAGACCAATATATCGCAGTGTTAAAAAGACTTAACCCATCAGTTACCTGCAAAGAGCTGCAAGCTTTCCAAAAACAACTCTGAGAGAGAAAGCATGGTGCGCGATATAAAAGCCAAAACAGAGGCAAGAATCGCACTAATAGCCGAGATGTCATCTTGCATTTCTGGCTCTGCCAGACAGTCAAAGCGAACATCTAAGTCACGCTCTTCAAAATCCTCAACCCTCAGCGAACAGCTCATAAAAGCACGTGCGGAAGCTGAGGCCACTAAAATACAAGCTGCCTTTGCTCAAAAGGAAACTGAAATGAAAACTGAGGCCACTAAAATACAAGCTGCCCTAGAGGCCCTAGAGAAGGAACGCCAACACGCCATAGCCATGGCAAAGTTAAAGGTCCTGGAACAAGCCATCAGTGGGAGCCAAAGAGACAGCATCAGTTTAAGTGGTTTTGATACTGAAGACCCTCTTAAGCGTACTAGAGACTATGTACAAAGCCAACACAGTGCTATCCCTGCTCCTGCAATCCTTCCTGACCACACAGATGCTCCCCTGAAACATCAGGGTTTTGATACTGAAGACCCTCTTAAACGTACTAGAGACTATGTACAAAGCCAACACAGTGCTATCCCTGCTCCTGCAATCCTTCCTGACCACACAGATGCTCCCCTGAAACAACAGGGTTTTGATACTGAAGACCCTCTTAAGCGTACTAGACTATGTACAAAGCCAACACAGCGCTATCCCTGCTCCTGCAATCCTTCCTGACCACACTGATGCTCCCCTGAGACAACAGGACACAGAGCGTTTATCCCCATCCTGCACCCAAGGTCAGTACAATTACAATACGCTGCCAATCTTGTATCCTCATCCACCTCTGTGCACCGAAATGTACCAGAAACCTGCAAATCACCAAATCTTATACTCAGAATCCTACGTACAGGCCAATATGCAGGCCAGTCACCACACTCCGGTCAATCACACAATTCCAGTCCCATGTGTGGCAGAAACTAAGCTCATTAAGCCAGTTACTGGACTGAAAGCCTACGCTGCCCCATATATACCTACATTCCCAGGTCAAATCACAGACTGTATGAACAAAGCTATCCAGCCAGCATCGGTCCTTCCAAAATCGGAGAATGCTGATATGACTGGCCTTGCAAGGTACATGATTCGGCGCGATCTAACTAAGACCGGTCTTACAGTGTTTGACGATAAACCTGAGAACTACAGGGGTTGGAAGTGTACCTTTGAAACCACGATCAGTGATCTCGGCATCACCGCCACTGAAGAGCTAGACCTGCTAATCAGGTGGCTTGGGCCACAATCCACGGATCGGGTCAAGAGACTTAAATCTGTCCACATCAGTAATCCCATTGCTGGTCTCACTGCTGCATGGAAGAGGCTAGAAAGAAGCTATGGCAGTCCTGAGGTCATAGAAAGGGCCCTGTTCAAACGACTAGAGGATTTTCCAAACGTATCTAATAAAGACAGTACTGTTGTGAATGGGTTTGAGATGAGTTCTGAGCAGAGGCTCCCTCTGGTGGTTACAAGCAGTGCTGGTCTGTCCAGTGAAGATTGTGAGGACTGGGAATCAGGTGTTACTGACTGGTCTTATATAAGGGAGTCACCTTCCCATCAGGGTTGCCGGTGATCAATTGTTCTGGTCTGAATCCTTCACTCCTGTTTCCCTTGTAGCCTGCTGTGTCGTGTCTGCATCTCCTGCTAACAGATAAGACATTTTCTTCTTTTTGTTTTTGTGCTATATTTTTGCTTTTTGTCCTGCACTTCTGTGGGGGCCTTCAGGGTCCCCTCCGGGGGATTTTGCCCTCTCAGTTTAGTTCAGCCACTGATGTTTGTACTTTTGCTTTTTCCAGTTTTTTCAGTGGCTGCTGTTTTGATTTTGTTACACCAGAGAACTAATTTAGGTGGTAGAGGTCGTGTGATCTCAGGTGTTTTTGAAATTAGTAGAGTTGGTGCTTGTTATGTCCCATGAATGAGACATTTTACAGACTGTCCTGTGTATTTTACATGCTGTATTGCAGTCTCTCATATTGTTTACTGTTGCTATGTGTCCCTGTGTTTGCATAGCTGAAATCCTCCCTTTACATCAAGTTTGTCCCTTCTGTCTCTCCGTCTCCCTCTTCTGGTGTGATGTAATTTCCTTCTTCTTTCTCCTGTGTTTCATTCTCCATCTTGATTTTATCAGAATCACATGTGTTTTCAGTCTGTCTGAAGAAAGTCTTTTTTACCTGCTGCTGTTTGTATGCATTCAACAAGAATTCTTAAAGAAATCAAAGTCTCTTCTGGATTCTTCATAACATGTGTGCCGGCAGCTGAGTTAAGCTATCTGCGATCGTCGCCAATTGTAAGTAGGGTGAAAGAGATCCGGCATCTCACAGAGCCATATTTACAGCCACAGGCCCCGGGGACAGAATAGTAAAAAAGACTCTTCAGATTCATCTGTAAAACCCACAGCTTCTATAAAGCTACAGAACTTCCTGCAGAGCATCCGCTCTCAACATATAAGAGTCTATACAGCTTGCCTTCTCCCTGTGCAGCAGGATGGCTGAAGGAATGACTACACAGTCTCTGCCAGACCCATTGTCAGAGGAAGAGTGCATAGACCCTGATCCACCATTTAGTGAGAAGGCTAGACGTGTCACAAAACCAACTTGGAAAATAAGGGAGAATCTAGAATCCAGTAAACATGATCTTCTCCGTGCAACAGCAGAGCTATGGCAAAAACTCTTATGCCACATAAATAGCCTATCTCAGCCTGCTTCTCTCCAACGACCACTGGAGGGAGCTCTCGCACAACTGTGTTCAGATTATCAATGTTATGCAGAAATAACAGACCAATATATCACAGTGTTAAAAAGACTTAACCCATCAGTTACCTGCAAAGAGCTGCAAGCTTTCCAAAAACTTAACTCTGAGAGAGAAAGCATGGTGCGCGATATAAAAGCCAAAACAGAGGCAAGAATCGCACTAATAGCCGAGATGTCATCTTGCATTTCTGGCTCTGCCAGACAGTCAAATAGAACATCTAAGTCACGCTCTTCAAAATCCTCAACCCTCAGCGAACAGCTCATAAAAGCACGTGCGGAAGCTGAGGCCACTAAAATACAAGCTGCCTTTGCTCAAAAGGAAACTGAAATGAAAACTGAGGCCACTAAAATACAAGCTGCCCTAGAGGCCATAGAAATGAAAACTGAGGCCACTAAAATACAAGCAGCCCTAGAGGCCCTAGAGAAGGAACGCCAACACGCCATAGCCATGGCAAAGTTAAAGGTCCTGGAACAAGCCATCAGTGGGAGCCAAAGAGACAGCATCAATTTAAGTGTTTTTGATACTGAAGACCCTCTTAAGCGTACTAGAGACTATGTACAAAGCCAACACAGCGCTATCCCTGCTCCTGCAATCCTTCCTGACCACACAGATGCTCCCCTGAAACAACAGGGTTTTGATACTGAAGACCCTCTTAAGCGTACTAAAGACTATGTACAAAGCCAACACAGCGCTATCCCTGCTCCTGCAATCCTTCCTGACCACACTGATGCTCCCCTGAGACAACAGGACACAGAGCGTTTATCCCCATGCTGCACCCAAGGTCAGTACAATTACAATACGCTGCCAATCTTGTATCCTCATCCACCTCTGTGCACCGAAATGTACCAGAAACCTGCAAATCACCAAATCTTATACTCAGAATCCTACGTACAGGCCAATATGCAGGCCAGTCACCACACTCCGGTCAATCACACAATTCCAGTCCCATGTGTGGCAGAAACTAAGCTCATTAAGCCAGTTAATGGACTGAACGCCTACGCTGCCCCACATATACCTGCATTCCCAGGTCAAATCACAGACTGTATGAACAAAGCTATCCAGCCAGCATCGGTCCTTCCAAAATCTGAGAATGCTGATATGACTGGCCTTGCAAGGTACATGATTCGGCGCGATCTAACTAAGACCGGTCTTACAGAGTTTGACGATAAACCTGAGAACTACAGGGGTTGGAAGTGTACCTTTGAAACCACGATCAGTGATCTCGGCATCACCGCCGCTGAAGAGCTAGACCTGCTAATCAGGTGGCTTGGGCCACAATCCACGGATCGGGTCAAGAGACTTAAATCTGTCCACATCAGTAATCCCATTGCTGGTCTCACTGCTGCATGGAAGAGGCTAGAAAGAAGCTATGGCAGTCCTGAGGTCATAGAAAGGGCCCTGTTCAAACGACTAGAGGATTTTCCAAAGGTATCTAATAAAGACAGTACAAGGTTCCAAGAGCTCAGCGACCTCCTGTTAGAGCTTCAGCTGGCCAAAGCAGACCCGTACCTTCCTGGCCTCAGCTACCTGGACACTGCTCATGGGGTAACCCCAATAGTTTCCAAGCTGCCGTCCAATATCCAAAATAAGTGGGCCATGCTTGGATCAAAATACAAAAGGGAAAACCAAGTCTCCTTCCCTCCATTTTCCTACTTCTGCGAGTTCATCGAAAATATTGCAGACTGTAAGACTGATCCAAGTTTTTCCTATGGAGAACACAGCGACCCTGTTTCATCTACTAAACACGACAGTCCACGTCTTAACTACAGGAGCCACCAAGCTCCAATGTCCATCAAGAAGACTGATGTTCTTCCGGCACCTTCAGTATCACAAGATAAGAGCGACAAAGGTGAGAAGGTTGAGAATCCTAATCGCCAGTGTCCAATTCACAAACTGCCACATCCCCTGAAGAAGTGCATCGGCTTCAGGAAGAAGCCCCTTCAAGAACGAAAGGAGCTCTTGAAGAAGTTTGGAGTATGCTTCAGGTGCTGCGCCTCTACCGAACATCTTGCTAAGGACTGTGTCATCCCCATCAAGTGTCTAGAGTGCGACAGCGAAGACCACGTACAGGCGCTCCATCCATCACAGCCTGACTCTGCGTCTTCACCTTCTCCCACCACAAGCCATGGCGGGGAGAGTACAGACCAAGTGACAAGCCATGTTGCAGTATCTTCCTCATGCACCGATGTCTGTGGAGAAGGTCTTCGAGACAAGTCCTGTGCGAAGATTTGCCTGTCATGGGTGTATCCCAAGGGCCATCCAGAGAAGGCAGTCAAGGTGTACGTTAGCCTGGATGACCAGAGCAACAAATCATTAGCCAGGTCGGAACTCTTTGACTTGTTTGACTTAAAAGGAGACGTCTATCCCTACACCTTAGGCACCTGCAGTGGCGTTTTACAAACCTCTGGAAGAAGGGCCAGTGGCCTCATAATAACTTCTCTTGAGAAAGGCGCCACGGAGATACCACTACCCACGCTTGTAGAGTGTAACCAAATACCATTCAATAGGGAAGAAATCCCAACACCAGAAGTCGCTCTTCAGCATCCTCATCTCAGAATGATAGCCAAAGAGATGCCACCCCTGGATGATAAGGCAGACATCCTAATTCTCCTCGGCAGAGACATTATACGACTGCACAAGATGCGTCAACAAATCCACGGACTACTCAATGAACCATATGCCCAGCGCCTCGAGTTGGGCTGGGTCATCATTGGCAATGTCTGTAGTGACCAGACAAAGAATCAGAACGACATCTCATCTTACAAAACCGTTATCACGTCGGATGACAACGACTTGTCCTCCCTGTCATACTCACGTCACCAATGGATGAAGGAGAAGTCAAACGACACTACGTGTCAACGGCAACCATCCAATATTTCAAGTCCGCTTTATCCTCGAGACTACAACCTCGAGATAACAGCATTCGATCCTTCAACCAAGGACAACAACTCACTACCTACAGAGGGAGACAAAGTGATCATCAGGGTCATGAGCGTCAAACCCACCGAAGACAACTATAACAGCTGGGTAGCTCCCTCACCTTCTCTTCCAGCAAAGACTAAGTTGCCAAGGGATCCACAGCAAGTAACTGCTAAGTTCCCAACCTTTGATACCCATCTCCATCACAAGCCTGGTCAAACCGAAGCCATGCTAGACTTCAGTGCTCAGAGTGAGAGCCGCTCTCTCAACAGCCTACCTCTGACCGATGGTGCCAACCTTTTTTCCCACGCAATTCAGCCTCAGCTCACTGGCGGATGTTGAACAAGACACGTTCACTTCCCAAGCATCACCCTGTAAGGAACTTGCTATCAAACGAGGAGCTTCGCCTGTTGAAAACAGCATCGACGGTCCTCTCGGGTTTAAGACACCCATCGCAGTTCTAGGCAGGGTACCACTGAGACAGCTTGCTACTCCGGATATCAACGGGAACACTATGCTACCATCTCAGAGACAGCAAAGATGGGAGATGGCGAAGAAGTCTCTAAAGGCCTTACAACAAGTCCTGCCCCGTAGTTCTGTAAAGACTCTCAACCATCATCAAGAGACAAGTCTACCTTTCCTACGATGTGTCTACGAAGACTACAGCTGCAGGAGCCTCTCCCAGCGCTTCAGAAACCGGCAAAAAGGTACAGAAGCTGAGCTCTCTTTACCCTGGACATCCTTTCAGCTGGTCAGCCATCCTATCTGCTGACATACATTTCAGGCAAATCATCTGCTGGCTCCTTCGAGCAGGAGTCACATGATCTTAGCTTCGTCTCTGAACTCAGCTCACGGCGGGGAGCCTACCGCCATATACTCCTCCAGCTGTGTTGGAACATTGTAATATTTTAACTTTCTCCAGCGGATTATTGGGTTGGTGGAAGTGTTTGCACGTTGCGGCTTCCCCAATCCGAAGATGGGTTTTCGTTTGGCCTCGGACTATTCCGCTGTTGAGGACTTCATGCCTCCAACTGAACATTGGACCATGCCAATTGGACTTCAACTGTTGTTGTTATTACCTGCATGCTTGTTTTTTTCCTTTTGTCTTTCAGGTCTACAGTGACATCTCCAGTGGACATCATAAAATTATGAAATCTATAGATTTCAGACGGGGAGTGTTATGTCCCATGAATGAGACATTTTACAGACTGTCCTGTGTATTTTACATGCTGTATTGCAGTCTCTCATATTGTTTACTGTTGCTATGTGTCCCTGTGTTTGCATAGCTGAAATCCTCCCTTTACATCAAGTTTGTCCCTTCTGTCTCTCCGTCTCCCTCTTCTGGTGTGATGTCATTTCCTTCTTCTTTCTCCTGTGTTTCATTCTCCATCTTGATTTTATCAGAATCACATGTGTTTTCAGTCTGTCTGAAGAAAGTCTTTTTTACCTGCTGCTGTTTGTATGCATTCAACAAGAATTCTTAAAGAAATCAAAGTCTCTTCTGGATTCTTCATAACATGTGTGCCGGCAGCTGAGTTAAGCTATCTGCGATCGTCGCCAATTGTAAGTAGGGTGAAAGAGATCCGGCATCTCACAGAGCCATATTTACAGCCACAGGCCCCGGGGACAGAATAGTGCTTTTCAGGGTTTTCTGGGATTGCAGTAAGTACCCTTCCTATCCTTTTCTATTTAGTTAGTTTGGGCCCCAGCGTTTGCTCATACTATTTTCTTTCTGTGTCTGTATTTCATCTTGTCTAACCGCCATTACATGTTTGGGGGCTTTCTGTTATCTTTGGGGTTCTGCTCCGGGGCAGATAGCTTTCCTATTTCTATCTTTAGGTGTAGTTAGTTTCTCAGGCTGTGACGAGGCGTCTAGGACCAACGTAGGAACGCTCCACGGCTGCCTCTAGTTGTGGTGGTTAGGGTACTGCAATCTTATAGATTCCAACTGCTCTGGTGTATTGCCTTTTTTGCCTGCACTCCTCAGCTGCCGAAACATAACAGTATCACCGGCCTAAAAATTGAAAATTGTATGGTACTCACAGAAGGGAAAAAATATTGTGAAAGAAAAAAGGTTGTCAGAGTTGTCAGAGATATTTTTCTGTTTGTTGTTTTTTTTTTTTTTTTTTTCCCTCTGTATCTCTGGGTGCTGGGGAGGATCTTTTCTCTCAATGGAGTTTGCACAGTTGTCTGGCCATGTGGATCAGCTTGCCACTGAGGTTCAGAGTATTGCTGCATATCTTGCTAGGTTGCCTGTTGTGGAACCTAGGATTCCCATGCCAGATTTGTTTTTAGGGGATCGAGCTAAGTTTTCAGAATTTCAAAAATAATTGTAAATTGTTTTTTGCCTTAAAATCTAAGTCCTCAGGGAACGCAGCGCAGCAGGTTCAAATTATCATCTCTCTCCTGCGCGGCGATCCTCAGGATTGGGCTTTTTCCCTGACACCTGGGGATCCTGTTTTGAGTGATGTTGATGCATTTTTTCAGGCTTTGGGGTTATTGTACGATGAGCCTAATGTCACTGATCAAGCTGAAAAAGCCTTGTTGGCATTAAATCAGGGGCTTGATGACGCTGAGTTATACTGTCAGAGATTCCGTAGGTGGGCAGTCCTGACCAAGTGGAATGACGACGCTTTGGCGGGCCTTTTTCGGAAGGGGCTGTCAGATAATGTAAAGGATGTTATGGTGGGATTCCCTGTCCCCTCTGGTCTCAATGATTCTATGTCATTAGCGATTCAAATTGACACGTTTGCGTGAGCGGAGAAGTATGCGTGGTATGGTGTTGCCTTGTGAACCAGCTTCTGAACCCATGCAGTGTGATAGAGTGGTGTCTGGGGCACAGCGTCATGAGTTTCGAAAGCGCAATGGGTTATGTTTCTACTGTGGTGATGTCTCTCATGCTATTTCAGTCTGCCCTAAGCGGGGAAGACGTTTTGCACGCTCAGTTGTCTTGGGTAGTGTTCAGACTAAGTTTTTATTAACTGTCACTCTGATATGCTCTCTGTCCTCATTTTCTGCTCAGGCTTTCGTTGATTCTGGAGCAGCTATTAACCTGATGGATTATGATTTTGCTAAACGTTGTGGGTTTCCCTTGATACCCCTACAGAAGTCTATTCCCCTACTGGGGATCGATTCTACCCCTTTGGCTGAGAATAAACCCCAGTTTTCTACTCAGGTGATAATGAGGGTTGAACCTGATCACCAGGAGTGCTGCAAATTTTTGGTTCTGTATAATCTGCATGACATTATCGTGCTGGGTTTCCCTTGGTTACAGTCTCATAATCCTGTTTTGGATTGGAAATCTGTGTCTGTAACCAGTTGGGGCTGCCAATGTGTTAATACCAACACTCCTGTTTTTTCTGCCTCCCCCCAGGCTCAGGATGTTCCTGACTTTTTGATTGATTTTTCTGATGTGTTTAGCGAAAGTAAATCTGCATCCTTGCCTCCCCATAGGAGCTATGACTGCGCTATTGAATTAGTGCCGGGTAGTGTTGAGCGATACGATAATGCAAATATCGGCTATCGGCCGATATTAGCTCTATCGGCCTTTCGATAATTCGTTTCGATATTTTCGTCATATCGAATACCGGAATCGGATTTGTCACTGTCACTGTCCGTGTCCGTCGGTCGGGTCTGTCACTGTCAGTGTCCGTCGGTCGGGTCTGTCAGGAGTCAGCGGCACTTACCTGGCAGAAGATCTCCGGCGGTCACGTCCTGGACTGCTTCATGGCCGCCATCCTCTTCTCCCCGGCGGTCACATGCAGTTTCTCGCGATAACTGCAGTGACTGCTGGGTAATCCCGGCCGTAAAGCAGTCAGTCCGATGACATCACCGCCGGGGAAGCTGGTAAGCAGCTGTGCTGCGCCGGGATGTCAGGCTCTGCCTGTCATTGCAATGTAGCAGAGCTGGATCGTCGTGGGACTGTCGTTACTATGGACTGCGTCGGACAGGTGGTATACTGTTGGTTTGTTTTTTTTCTTTTTTTACAGGAGATCGATGGCGTCGCAGGAATGAGAGTACAATAAAATTAATGAAAACTGTGTTGTCTCTTTTATTTCATTAAAATACTTTTTTCTTGCTGTGTCTTTTTTTTATACATTTAATAACTTTGGGATTAATAATGGATCGGTGTCTTATTGACACCTCTCCATTATTAACCGGGCTTATTGTCACCGTGCAATCAACGGTGACAATAACCCCTTATTACCCCGCTTGCCACCGCTACAGGGCAAGTGGGAAGAGCCGGGTAAAGTACCACAATTGGCACATCTTTTGATGCGCCAAATGTGGGGCTGCTGTAGCCTGGTATTATCAGGCTGTTGAGGGCCAAAATCCATGGGCCTTGACAGTCTTTTAATACCAGGCCGCAGCAGTCTGCATTTTACTTGGCTGGTTAACAAAAATAGGGGGACCCCTACGCCGTTTTTTTTTCGAGGGGATCCCCTATTTTTGTTAACCAGCCAAGCTAAGCAGACTGCTGTGGCCTGGTATTATCAGGCTTGCAAGGTCCATGGATATTGGATCCTTACCAGCCTGAAAAACCAGGCCTCAGCGGTCTGCTTCATCTGGCTGGTTAACAAAAATAGGGGGGACCCCACGCCAATTTTTTTCGAGGGGATCCCCTATTTTTGTTAATCAGCCAAGATATGCAGACTGCTGTGGCCTGGTATTATCAGGCTGGCAAGGTCCATGGATCTTGGCTCCTTAACAGCCTGAAAATCCAGGCCTCAGCGGTCTGCTTCATCTGGCTGGTTAACAAAAATAGGGGGGACCCCACGCCAATTTTTTTCAAGGGGATCCCTTATTTTTGTTAACCAGTTCCCTCTGACGTCACTGATTGTGTCCCTGGCTGACCTGAAGTGAAAGTGGAAAGCAATCAATTAAGCTTTCCACTTCCTCTCCTGTCAGCCAGGAGAGGAACTCATTCATTTGGGGTTTACTGTGAGGCTGCAGCATTAGCTGCGGTCCCTGCAGTAAACATTAACCCTTTCTGAAGGATTACACCGTGGGACCTGACTGTACATCGGATTGGTAAGAATAATTTTGCTTTATTATTTTATTTTTATTACAGGAAATGGTTTTAGCAGGAAAATAAAATATGGTCAAAAACTGTGTGATTATTTCATTAAACTTCTTTTTTATTAAAGTGTGTGTGTTTGATTTTTCTTTCATACAATAGGATTAATAATTGATAGTTGTCTAATTGACAGCTCTCAATTATTAACCTGGCTTAAAGTGACCTTTCAATTGCAAGGTCATTTTAACCCCTTATTAACCCATTCGCCACCGCTACAGGGCAATGGGAATAGACGGGCAAAGTGCCAGAAAGGGCAAATCTAATTAGAGATTTGCCCTTTCTGGGGTATCTGGGGGCAGATGTTAGTAGCCGGGGGGGCCAAAAATAATGGTCCCTCTCTGGGCTATTATTATCTGCCCCCACTCACTGACTTTGTCTGTCTGGTTGCGAAAATAGGGCGGGAGCCCACGCATTTTTTTTCAGCAATTTTACACCTCATATATATATATATACATGTCATTGAGTTTGTGACACATATATATATATATATATATATATTTATAGTTCATACACTTCTACATAGTATAATAGCCGCTAATTCAATTGCCGGCTTTTGTGAAAATGCAGAACCCGACATGAAATGACACTTGGTGTACATAGGGTTAACCATGTCCTTTGCTATCTGATTTGCACAAACAATTAAATCAGTCTATGTGTGCAAAATTTCACACCTGTAGGGGTTAATTAAAGGTGTAAATTCGTAGCAAAAAAGTCCGTTTTTTTTACAACGAATTTACACCTTTAATTAACCCCTACAGGTGTGAAATTTTGCAAACATAGACTGATTTAATTGTTTGTGCAAATCAGATAGCAAACGACATGAAAAGACATGGTTAACCCTATGTACACCAAGTGTCATTTAATGTCGGGTGCTTCTGTCTTTTCACTGAAGCCGGCTTTACCCGGCAATTGAATCAGAGGATATTTTACTATGTATAAGTGTATAAACTATACATATATGTATATATATATGTCACAATGACATGTAATATATATATATATGTATTCTATGTGTGTATATTTAGTGTTTACAAGGAAATAAAGGTTTTTTTTAGTTGCGATATTTATATATTCATCTAATATCCGGCCAGCCCTGATTGGCCCATGTCTCCAGACAGATGTTGATGTCGTCTTCAATGGTTAAATGTCATTGTGGTCGTCATCAATGGCTTGATCCAACTTCGTCTCTCAGAAGTAGGTGTTGATCTGGGTCAATGTCTCAGGAGCAGATGTTGGCGGATACTGGTGCTATCTTTGAACTGAGTTTCGATATGAATCATGCGAGGTGAGGAAAATACTTGTTGTCTTCAGAGCACAGAATAGAGGCAGAGCACACAAGCATATATATATATATATATATATATATGAAAATATAAGAATATAGAAATGGACATATGACATTAGACATTGGGCATATTATAATTGTCCTTTGCAATTGCAATCATGGGCAAACTGTTTATGTTTAGCATCTACCATTTCTGATTAATTATGTCTTGTTCTAGCAGGCTGTATCGGCAGGGAAATATAGCTGCGTGGGCTCAGTTCTACATCTATGTAACACTCAATAGGTGTGATATTTCATATTAAAGTTCAGCCTTGCAACACTCCTTGATGTGGTCTGGCCCAACCATTGTGACATTTCCTGAAGCTGATGGAAACACGTCTCAGAGGAAACAGTTGTAGGATGAGTCGATGCTGGCTCTATCTTAGCTGAAGCATTGTTATATTTGATATATCTGGTTTCACTCGACAAGGAAAATTTATGTTTCAAAATGGATGCAGAACACAAAATGGTGGCAAAGCACATGTAAGCATGTATAAAGTAGGAAAGTATATTTTACCTTGACAAAACCATTAACTGATTTGACCAGAAAGGGTTCTGATGTGGTGAATTGGCCTCCTGAGGCAGTCTCTGCATTTCAGGAACTTAAGCAAAGATTCACTTCTGCTCCTGTTCTACGGCAGCCTGATGTTTCTCTGCCATTTCAGGTGGAGGTTGATGCCTCTGAAATTGGGGCAGGTGCCGTTTTGTCCCAAAAAGATCCAGAGACCTCTAAAAGTAACCCTTGTGCCTTTTTCTCTCGAAAATTTTCTCCTACTGAACGTAATTATGACGTGGGTAATCGGGAGTTATTGGCCATGAAGTGGGCTTTTGAAGAGTGGAGACATTGCAGTCCTGCGGGACTTGCTCTCGCTCCAAGCCTTGCTCTCGCTCTAGTGGTTTGTTGATGCCATTGCCTGTGCCCAAGAGACCATGGACCCATATCTCTATGGATTTCATTTCCGACCTTCCTGTTTCTCAGAGAATGACCACCATCTGGGTAATTTGTGATAGGTTTTCCAAAATGATACATCTTGTACCATTACCTAAGTTGCCTTCCTCCTCTGAATTGGTGCCGTTGTTCCTTCAGCACGTGGTTCGTTTACACGGCATTCCTGAGAACATTGTGTCTGACAGAGGAGTCCAGTTTGTTTCCAGATTTTGGAGGACTTTTTGTTCTAAACTGGGTGTTCAATTGTCTTTCTCCTCGGCATTTCATCCTCAGACCAATGGTCAAACTGAGAGAACAAACCAGACATTGGAGACTTATCTAAGATGCTTTGTGTCTGCTGATCAGGATGACTGGGTCTCTTTTTTGCCTTTGGCTGAGTTTGCTCTTAATAATAGAGATAGCTCTGCCACTTTGATTTCTCCGTTTTTCTGTAATTCTGGGTTTCACCCTCGATTTTCTTCAGGACAGACGGAGGCTTCTGTCTGTCCAGGTGTTGACTCTGTTGTGGAGCGTATGCAACAGATTTGGGACCAGGTAGTGGAGAGGTTGTCCCCCTCTCAGGAGAAGGCCCAGCGGTTTGCTAACCGGCATAGGACTGATGGTCCTCGGTTTAAAGTGGGGGACTTGGTCTGGTTGTCCTCAAAGAATATTCCTATGAGAGTAGCATCTCCTAAATTTAAGCCTAGGTTCATTGGACCTTATAAGATCATGGAGATTATTAATCCTGTTTCTTTTCGTTTGCTTCTTCCAGGGACATTTAAGATCCATAACGTGTTCCACAAGTCCTTGTTGAAGAGGTTTGTTGAGCCAGTGGTTCCTGCTGCTGTGCCTCCTGACCCTGTTTTGGTTGAGGGCAATCTGGAGTATGTGGTTGAGAAAATATTAGATTCTCGTTTTTCTAGACGGAAACTCCAGTATTTGGTTAAATGGAGAGGTTATGGTCAGGAAGACAATTCTTGGGTGTTTGCTTCGGACATCCATGCTAGGAGACTTATCCGTGCGTATCATAGAACTCATCCTGACCGACCTGGTTGCTCAAATGAGGGTTCGGTGACCCCTTCTCAAGGGGGGGGTACTGTTGTAAATGGGTTTGAGATGAGTTCTGAGCAGAGGCTCCCTCTGGTGGTTACAAGCAGTGCTGGTCTGTCCAGTGAAGATTGTGAGGACTGGGAATCAGGTGTTACTGACTGGTCTTATATAAGGGAGTCACCTTCCCATCAGGGTTGCCGGTGATCAATTGTTCTGGTCTGAATCCTTCATTCCTGTTTCCCTTGTAGCCTGCTGTGTCGTGTCTGCATCTCCTGCTAACAGATAAGACATTTTCTTCTTTTTGTTTTTGTGCTATATTTTTGCTTTTTGTCCTGCACTTCTGTGGGGGCCTTCAGGGTCCCCTCCGGGGGCTTTTGCCCTCTCAGTTTAGTTCAGCCACTGATGTTTGTACTTTTGCTTTTTCCAGTTTTTTCAGTGGCTGCTGTTTTGATTTTGTTACACCAGAGAACTAATTTAGGTGGAAGAGGTCGTGTGATCTCAGGTGTTTTTGAAATTAGTAGAGTTGGTGCTTTTCAGGGTTTTCTGGGATTGCAGTAAGTACCCTTCCTATCCTTTTCTATATAGTTAGTTTGGGCCCCAGCGTTTGCTTATACTATTTTCTTTCTGTGTCTGTATTTCATCTTGTCTAACCGCCATTACATGTTTGGGGGCTTTCTGTTATCTTTGGGGTTCTGCTCCGGGGCAGATAGCTTTCCTATTTCTATCTTTAGGTGTAGTTAGTTTCTCAGGCTGTGACGAGGCGTCTAGGACCAACGCAGGAACGCTCCACGGCTGCCTCTAGTTGTGGTGGTTAGTCAGGGTACTGCAATCTTATAGATTCCAACTGCTCTGGTGTATTGCCTTTTTTGCCTGCACTCCTCAGCTGCCGAAACATAACACAGTACAAGGTTCCAAGAGCTCAGCGACCTCCTGTTAGAGCTTCAGCTGGCCAAAGCAGACCCGTACCTTCCTGGCCTCAGCTACCTGGACACTGCTCATGGGTAACCCCAATGGTTTCCAAGCTGCCGTCCAATATCCAAAATAACTGGGCCATGCTTGGATCAAAATACAAAAGGGAAAACCAAGTCTCCTTCCCTCCATTTTCCTACTTCTGCGAGTTCATCGAAAATATTGCAGACTGTAAGACTGATCCAAGTTTTTTCTATGGAGAACACAGCGACTCTGTTTCATCTACTAAACACGACAGTCCACTTTTTAACTACAGGAATCACCAAGCTCCAATGTCCATCAAGAAGACTGATGTTCTTCCGGCACCTTCAGTATCACAAGATAAGAGCAACAAAGGTGAGAAGGTTGAGAATCCTAATCGCCAGTGTCCAATTCACAAACTGCCACATCCCCTGAAGAAGTGCATCGGCTTCAGGAAGAAGCCCCTTCAAGAACGAAAGGAGCTCTTGAAGAAGTTTGGAGTATGCTTCAGGTGCTGCGCCTCTACCGAACATCTTGCTAAGGACTGTGTCATCCCCATCAAGTGTCTAGAGTGCGACAGCGAAGACCACGTACAGGCGCTCCATCCATCACAGCCTGACTCTGCATCTTCACCTCCCACCACAAGCCATGGCGGGGAGAGTACAGACCAAGTGACAAGCCATGTTGCGGTATCTTCCTCATGCACCGATGTCTGTGGAGAAGGTCTTCGAGACAAGTCCTGTGCGAAGATTTGCCTGTCATGGGTGTATCCCAAGGGCCATCCAGAGAAGGCAGTCAAGGTGTACGTTAGCCTGGATGACCAGAGCAACAAATCATTAGCCAGGTCAGAACTCTTTGACTTGTTTGACTTAAAAGGAGACGTCTATCCCTACACCTTGGGCACCTGCAGCGGCGTTTTACAAACCTCTGGAAGAAGGGCCAGTGGCCTCATAATAACTTCTCTTGAGAAAGGCGCCACGGAGATACCACTACCCACGCTTGTAGAGTGTAACCAAATACCATTCAATAGGGAAGAAATCCCAACACCAGAAGTCGCTCTTCAGCATCCTCATCTCAGAATGATAGCTAAAGAGATGCCACCCCTGGACGATAAGGTAGACATCCTAATACTCCTCGGCAGAGACATTATACGACTGCACAAGATGCATCAACAAATCCACGGACTACTCAATGAACCATATGCCCAGCGCCTCGAGCTGGGCTGGGTCATCATTGGCAACGTCTGTAGTGACCAGACAAAGAAACAGAACGACATCTCCTCTTACAAAACCGTTATCACGTCGGATGACAACGACTTGTCCTCCCTGTCATACTCACGTCACCAATGGATGAAGGAGAAGTCAAACGACACTACGTGTCAACGGCAACCATCCGATATTTCAAGTCCGCTTTATCCTCGAGACTACAACCTCGAGATAACAGCATTCGATCCTTCAACCAAGGACAACAACTCACTACCTACAGAGGGAGACAAAGTGATCATCAGGGTCATGAGCGTCAAACCCACCGAAGACAACTATAACAGCTGGGTAGCTCCCTTACCTTCTCTTCCAGCAAAGACTAAGTTGCCAAGGGATCCACAGCAAGTAACTGCTAAGTTCCCAACCTTTGATACCCATCTCCATCACAAGCCTGGTCAAACCGAAGCCATGCTAGACTTCAGTGCTCAAAGTGAGAGCCCCTCTCTCAACAGCCTACCTCTGACCGATGGTGTCAGAGTTTTCCCCACGCAATTCAGCCTCAGCTCACTGGCGGATGTTGAACAAGACACGTTCACTTCCCAAGCATCACCCTGTAAGGAACTTGCTATCGAACGAGGAGCCTCGCCTGTTGAAAAAAGCATCGACGGTCCTCTCGGGTTTAAGACACCCATCACAGTTCTACACAGGGTACCACTGAGACAGCTTGCTACTCCGGATATCAACGGGAACACTATGCTACCATCTCAGAGACAGCAAAGATGGGAGACGGCGAAGAAGTCTCTAAAGGCCTTACAACAAGTCCTGCCCCGTAGTTCTGTAAAGACTCTTTCAACCATCATCAAGAGACAAGTCTACCTTTCCTACGACGTGTCTACGAAGACTACAGCTGCAGGAGCCTCCCAGTGCTTCAGAAACCGGCAAAAAGGTACAGAAGCTGAGCTCTCTTTACCCTGGACATCCTTTCAGCTGGTCAGCCATCCTATCTGCTGACATACATTTCAGGCAAATCATCTGCTGGCTCCTTCGAACAGGAGTCACATGATCTTAACTTCGTCTCTGAACTCAGCTCACGGCGGGGAGCCTACCGCCTATACTCCTCCAGCTGTGTTGGAACATTGTAATATTTTAACTTTCTCCAGCGGATTATTGGGTTGGTGGAAGTGTTTGCATGTTGCGGCTTCCCCAATCCGAAGATGGGTTTTCGTTTGGACTTGGACTATTCCGCTGTTGAGGACTTCATGCCTCCAATGAACATTGGACCATGCCAATTGGACTTCAACTGTTGTTGTTATTACCTGCATGCTTGTTTTTTCCTTTTTGTTTTTTCAGGTCTACAGTGACATCTCCAGTGGACATCATAAAATTATGAAATCTATAGATTTCAGACGGGGAGTGTTATGTCCCATGAATGAGACTATTTTACAGACTGTCCTGTGTATTTACATGCTGTATTGCAGTCTCTCATATTGTTTACTGTTGCTATGTGTCCCTGTGTTTGCATAGCTGAAATCCTCCCTTTACATCAAGTTTGTCCCTTCTGTCTCTCTGTCTCCTCTTCTGGTGTGATGTCATTTCCTTCTTCTTTTCCTGTGTTTCATTCTCCATCTTGATTTATCAGAATCAATGTGTTTTCAGTCTGTCTGAAGAAAGTCTTTTTTACCTGCTGCTGTTTGTTGCATTCAACAAGAATTCTTAAAGAAATCAAAGTCTCTTCTGGATTCTTCATAACATGTGTGCGGCAGCTGAGTTAAGCTATCTGCGATCGTCGCCAATTGTAAGCAAGGTGAAAGAGATCCGGCATCTCACAGAGCCCTATTTACAGCCCAACAGGCCCCGGGGACGAAAAAGGTACTTTTCCTTTTTTCCCCTTTTGTATTAATTTGTTAGTATGGTTGGTGTATTTT
>JARQOD010000003.1:407980708-408080121 GCA_033576555.1 Oophaga sylvatica
AAGTTCCGGAACCTACAACGTGGATTAACTGACAGCTATGCGGATGTCGTGAGCACCTTGAGGACCACGTTCCACCAATGGATAGAGGACTTTCTGTTAACAGTTTAGAGGACTTAACGGATCTTATGGTCAAGGATCAATTTCTTCATATGTGCCCCACGGATGTACGACAATTGTGATTGAGAGCCACAAACTGCGGATCAGGCTGCAAAGATTGCTGACTGTTATGTGGCTAAGGCCGGGATCACACATGCGAGAAACTCGCACGATTTTCGTGCGAGTCTCTCACATGAACATCCGGCGCTGCCACAGCACTTGGACCGGAGCATGCGGCTGCATGTATTGCTATTCGAGTTTCTCGCATGTGTGATCCCGGCCTAACAGGATGCCTGAGGTACAGAAGCCATCGGTACTCAGCTGGAAGGGAGGTAAGCCAAATGGGGACCCTTCTCCGTCTGCCAGCCGATCACCAGTGCTGTCCAAGCCCACTTCCTATGGGGTCCCGGGGAATAGACATTCTCTATGCGATGCACGCAGGTGCTTCTCCTGCAGCAATCTGGGACATATCAGCACAGTCTGCCCTGATAGGGAGAAACGCCCAACTACAACCTCAAAGCCGTCTGGGCCCCCACTTCTGTCCGCTTTGTGGCTGGCTCTGATGTTAGGACCAATGAGAACTGTCAATCTGTCACTGTTGGCAATCAAGTCAACATTAGTTTCAGAGACACTGGGGCAGAGGTAACTCTGGTGCACCAAAAAATGGTAAACTCTGCAGATATCATACCAGCAAAGACTATGTCTATAACCGGCGTTGGAGGGGTCAGTACTGCCGCGCCCATGTATACCTGGACTGGGGAGCAGGGAAAGGACTGAGAGCAGTGGGGTATCAGAGGCTATTCCCACCAATGTGTTGCTAGGCACAGACTTGGGGAGGATGCTGTCCCACTATAGCTCTCCCTTGCAAGTAAATGCTACACAGAAGATGGAAGCAAGTGACCTACCTGAGACCCTGTGCGAGGAGGGAAAATGTACCAATGCACAGTAAAGGGTATGCCACACTAAACAATATCGCTAACGAGATCGCTAAAAAACGTCACTATTTAGCGATCCCGTTAGCGATATTGTTCAGTGCGGCAGCTTCCAGCGACGAGCTTCCTGCTGTGATCTCGCTCGTCGCTGGAATCGCTCCGGACCCTATTTCATCGCTGGCGCTCCCGCTGGGTAAGTATCTAATCGCTGTGTGGCACCTTTTCTTAGCGATTTAGCGGTACTTTTGTACCGCTAAAGTCGTTAAGAAGATCGCTAACGGCGATAGCGTCATTAACTATATCGCTAAATGTGGCCGCATTTAGCGATATAGAAACAATCCCGCTAGCGATCGCATTAGTATGCGTCGTTATCGTGATCGCTAGCGGGATTGTTTAGTGTGGCAGTACCTTTATGTACGTATGTGGCAGCTGTGACCCGGAGCCAGGCTGCAGCTCAGACTCAACCCCAGAGATTAGAGGATGAGTCTCAAGGGTATGCCACACTAAACAATATCGCTAACGGGATCGCTAAAAAAGTCACTATTTAGCGATCCCGTTAGCGATATTGTTCAGTGCGGCAGCTTCCAGCGACGAGCTTCCTGCTGTGATCTCGCTCGTCACTGGAATCGCTCCGGACCCTATTTTCTCGTCGGCGCTCCCGCTGGGTAAGTATCTTATCGCTGTGTGGCACCTTTTCTTAGCGATTTAGCGGTACTTTTGTACCGCTAAAGTCGTTAAGAAGATCGCTAACGGCGATAGCGTCGTTAACTATATCGCTAAATGCGGCAGCATTTAGCGATATAGAAACAATCCCGCTAGCGATCTCATTAGTATGCAACGCTAACGAGATCGCTAGCGGGATAGCTCAGTGTGGCAGTACCATCAGAGAGAACTGCCAGAACAGAGGGGCCATACTATGGCCCGGGAGCACCCCCACATGGCAGACCCACCGAGGTTCCTGATAACTGACCCTGAAGACTCAGCCCAGGGCAGACTGTATAAAGAAACTCTCCCCACTGACACTACAGAGCATTGGGACTGTGAAAAGTGGCTGGTTGTTCCTTATCTATTCAGGGAACAATCATTGAGAATTGCTCATGAAATTCTTCTGACTGGACACCTTGGAGTACAAAAGCTCGTCTGACGCAAAACTTCTAGTAGCCCAAGATGGGAACAGATATAGCCAATTACTGTCGATCCTGTGTAGTTTGTCAGAGTTGGAAAGTCTGGGAATATACAGAAAACCACATTGATACCACTGCCAGTGATCGATGAACCTTTCAAACGAGTGGCTGCGGATATCATAGGGCCACTTGCAATACCTAGCAGCTCTAGCAAAAGGTTCATCCTCAGTGGTGGACTATGCTGCACGATATCCGGAAGCTGTGGCACTGTCCTCCATCCGAGCAGACAAAGTGGAAGATGCTTTACTGACGGTTTTCTCGTGTGTGGATTTCTCCAGGGAAATGTTAACCGATCACGGAACCCAATTCATGTCCAATCTGATGAAAAGCCTCTGCGAAAAAATACAAATGCAGCATTTTGTGGCCAATGCCTATCATCCCCAAACTAATGGACTCTGCGAGCGTTTTAACCGGACTTTAAAACAAATGCTCAAAATGCTGGTGAAGACTGAAGGAAGAGACTGGGAGCGGTACCTCCCTCATCTGTTGTTTGCGTACAGAGAGGTACCCCAAGCGTCTACATGATTCTCTGTTATGTTTCGGTAGCTGAGGAGGACAGGAACAACAGCAGGGCAGCCGAACACCTGAGATGTTGGTAACTGATGGGTTGCAGATTCCTAAACTAACGACACAACTAGAGGTAGCCGTGGAGCGTTCCTACGTTGATCCTAGACGCCTCGTCACAGTCTGAGAGATAACTACACCTAAAGGCAGAAATATGAAAGCTATCTCCCCGGAGCAGATCCCCAAAGAAAATAGGAAGCCCCCAAACATATAATGGCGGTTAGACAAGATGAAAATACAAACATAGGCAGAAAATAGACTGAGCAAACGCTGGGGCCACAAGCTGACTAAATAGGATAGAACAGGAGAGATTACTTTCTGCAACCAGAAAACCCTACAAAAATCCAACAATTCTGATTACAAAAATACTGAGATCACACGATCTAAATCAGATCTCAGTGTGAACAAAAACCAAGCCGCAGCCGCTGAAAAAACAGGAAAAAGCAAATGAGCAAATAACAGTGGCTGCAGAAAAACTGTGAGGAGCTCAGGCCCCAGGAGGGGACCTGGCTGACCTCCACAAAAGTGCAGAAAACAATGCAAAAAGCAAGCACAAAAAGAAAAGCAAAAAATATCTTATCTGAAAGCAGGAGATGCAGGCAAGACTCCAGCAAACTTCCAAATGAACCAGAAACCACAATTGAGACAAGTACAATTGATCACCGGCAACCATCATGGGAGGGAACCTATCATATATCAGACCAGTCCGTGATTCCAGATTGCCACTCCTCGCTGAAAGGTTCAGTACTGTCTGTAACCACCAGAGGGAGCCTCTGCTCAGAAACCATCTCTAGCACATTCATAACAATTCTCCCCTTTTAACTGGTTTATTGGAGGAGGGTCAGGGGGCTACTTGATTTGATTAAGAACTGTTGGGAGGGTGACCCCAAAACTACGGGAGTCTCGGTGGTCGAATATTTACTGCGAAACTGAGCAACCTGGCCCATGAGAACGTGACCCAGGCCCAAATCGTCCAGAAGGTCTGGTACGACAGTAATGCCAGACTGAGGTCCTATGAGGAGGAGCAGAAGGTTTGGGTGTTGGTCCCTATGTTACAGAATAAATTACAGGCCGCATGGGAGGGACCATACACGGTATACAAACGGTTAAGTGATGTTAACTATGTGGTGACCCTAGATGAACATGCAAAGCGTTAAAGTATTCCATGTAAATATGTTGAAGGCTCATCATGACAGGGAGACCTGTGTCTTACCTGTCTGTAGCCTGCCTGAAGAAGGGGAGGCTGATCTGTTACTAGATGTGGGCCCTGTGACTCAGTATATGGAGTCCCTGGAATCAGCGGAGTTCAACCCTGAGCTATCCCACAGTCAGAGGTCTGAGTTGATGGGTGTGCTAAGCGACTTCACAGAAGTCTTCACAATGAAGCCTGAGAGGACTCACTTAGCGTATCACCATGTGGACACTGGTACTAATCCCCCGGTAAGGCAGTCTGCATACCGGGTGTCAGCAGAGGTAAAGGCACACATGAAGGAACAGGTAGAAGAGATGCTAAACCTCAAGGTAATACTAAAATCCCAGAGTGCCTGGGCCTCGCCTGTGGTTCTCGTCCCAAAAAAGGACCGTACTTTCAGGTTCTGTGTAGACTATAGGAAATGAAATCTACTTACTCCATGTGAGGTCTACCCCATGCTGAGGATAGTCGAGCTGTTAGAGCAGCTCGCAAATGCATCGTACCTCACTATCATGGACTTAAGTAGAGGATATTGGCAGATACTCCTGACCAAAGAAGCTCAGGAGAGATCTGCCTTTATAGCGCCAGTCGGGCTGTTTGAGTTTCTGGTGATGCCATTTGTTATGAAAATGCCCCTGCCACCTTCCAGAGGTTGGTTAATCACTTATTGGAAAGATGTGATGGTTTTGCCATTGCTTATCTCGCCAAGGTGGGGCGGAACCAGATACGCGCTCGGGAGCTGTAAGTCAACCCAATGCACGTTCATAAGAAGGGAGGTGTAGTAGAAATATGTATTTGTAGGCGATGTATGGCCGGCCTACCTAGCATCTGGCAGCCCTGTACAAGAAGCAGAGCAAAGAGGCTCTGATGTACCTCTATTAGCAGAGAGGAATTAGAGACCCCAAGTCACGTGCTGAGAAGCGGGTTCGTGACAAGAACCATCACACCCCAAACACTACAGGCGATCCACACGCAAATCACCTATCAGTTGGATGCTGAATTCCTCTTGGTTGTTCTGTGACCCTTGTATTGTAGATTGGGGGCCCCCTTTAATCTGACCTCATGTCTCCTGCTCCCGAGATGTCATCCATTGTGCCATGCCAGGCGGGTGGATGAGACCACGTGTAGGGGACCCTTTCAGTATTAACCTCTCCACCATTGCTCTGCGTTGCTTTGTGGGGGATGATTGCAGCCACTGACTTACACATCTGTCTTGCAGTGCGGAGATCCTATGCCTCCTTCCTCTACCTGTACGTCATCGTGGGCTTCGTGGTCGGCGTCGCCCTCTTGTTCTGGTGTTGCTGGTCTCCGGGCTGGTTCATCTGGAGAGTCGGCGTCTACAGATTCATCCCCTGCTGCAACTCGTTCTGCGCCTCCTGTCACCTTTGCACTCGCAGCTGCATCTTACAGGACAAGGTGCGACCCTGTAAAGTCACCCCCCAGGACACAGTACCTACGGAGCCGGTGTGATCTTCACCTCTGGGTGGCAATGCGGGTCAAGGGCAGTAACGTCATTGACGGTGGTGGGACAGATCTACATGAAGATTGGCTAGAGAGTGCAGAGACTGCATTTTATGTCATGGATGCTTTCGCTGCAGACTGCCTTGGACTCGCTCCACCCTGGTTCATGGTTTCTTTTGCTGCAGGCCATGCCATGCCCCAGATGCTCTCACTGTACCCTATAGAATGGACTATCTCGCTGTAGGCCATGCCTTCAACACTCACACTGCCCCCTATATCATGGACAATCTCAAAGGTCATGCCCTGTACGCCCTCACCCTCCGCCCCCAGACGCCCTCACCCGTCACGCCCCAGACGCCCTCACCCACCGCGCCCCAGACGCCCTCACCTCGGACGCCCAATATTTATTTGCTTCCTGTACATTACACACTTCTGATTTACGTTCCAGGACTTTCCTTCCGATTACGGCTGCTCTCAGACACGACAACGCCACGTTCCAAAATCTGTTTTATTGGTTAGTTGTGATGTAACAGGACGACATGACGGGTTGTGCCCCCTGAGTGGTACAGACCCCCGATAGCACTGTTACCACAGCACATGGAGGAGCTGTACAGCTAATCTGCTTGGTCTGATGCTCGCAGCTGGTGGTCTCGTGCTGGAAGGAACGACACAGGCTTAGATCCTGGGGGCTGACATACGAGGACTACGCCCCATATAAGAGACTCCTAAAATGTACTGTACAGTGGTTGAGTACTGATTCGAGGAGTTCACGAGACACCCGGATGCCTCCATTCAGCGAGCAGGACCATCACACAACGCTTCCACGGCTGGAACAGGACTGGTGCCCGCCACACCCTGCAGGGCAAAAGGACTCACTACCACTCCAGGGGGCCCGCACATCTGTGCACGTCATGGTGGGGGGCAGCTGGATGAAGCACAGGTTCTGGGGCAATGTACTGTCCCCTGTCCAGAACCTCAGATATAGAGACCCCCAGAAATGGGCAGAGAGGAATGATGAAGATTTACTTGGAAACCACGGACCTGAGCGCCCCGCACCTTCCTGGTGAACTGGTGACCAATAATGTGACGAGTCCCGAAAAGACCCCATGGGGGACGGGGAATAAAGGACCTCTCCGCCCTACAATAAATACACGGAGAGGTCTCTGGAAGCTGGCGGGACGAGGTGGCCACATGACGAGTCGCCTGCCACACGAGATATGAGCAAGCCACATGTCGAGCAGCCCACAGTACGAGTCGGCCACATGACGAGCCCACCATATGACGAGCAAGCCACATCACGAGCCCACCATATGACGAGCAGCCTACAGTATGACTCGGCCACATGACAAGCCCACTGTATGACGAGATGGCATACAAGCAGCCTGATGTATGAGCCGCCACGTGACGAGACCTTGTATGTGTCATGTGTGACGGACATGGGGTGTTTCTAGGCGGGCGACTACGGCACCGTGTGGACCAGGGGAGGGGGATGTCAGAAGTCTCCAGCGGAGTGGGGTGTCAGAAGTCACCGAGGGAGCGGGGTGTCAGACGTCACCGGGGAAGCGGGATGTCAGACATCACCAGGGAAGTGGGGTGTCCGAAAGTCACCGGGGGAGCGGGGTGTCAGACGTCACTGGGGGAGCGGTGTGTCAGACGTCACATATCCAGGATGGTTAGTTTTTTTTTGTTAGGGATTCTTTTTAAAAAAAACACACATCTGGTTCATTACATAGAAATTTCCTTCATCCGGGAGTAAAACATGAAATCTGAAGACAATAAAAAAATAATTAAAAAGAAGAGATGGGTAATACAGACGCGCCGTCCAAATCGTCTCCTTAGCACCGCGGGGTTTGGTAGCAGCAGAAGCACCATGTATTCGAACTCCTCTGATTGTCCTGTCTGGGTTCCTCACTAGTCTCTCGCGTGCCCCAGTTTTGGCTCTTGGGAGCCCCCACCTAGGACGGGCACTCTTTGGTGTTGTGTGCGGCCTCCGCTTGGTGCTTCAGATCGATGGGTTGGCGCGCTGTCTGGGCGTTTAACAGGACCAAGTTTTTGATGCATCCAGTGATGCCAGTGTAGAACTTTCCTCCTGTTGTCAGCTTCACGTGGGGGGCGCCACCTGGAAGAAGGTAGAGGTCAGGAAATGGGCCGCTGTGTCACGGGAAATTGGGCAGCGGGAACAAGTAAAAAACGTTACACAGGCAGGAGCTCAACAGCAACAGGGAGGCCCCGCCGGGCGCTCAGCAGCAACAGGGATGTCCCGCCAAGCACTCATCCGGTACAGGGAGGCCCCGCCAAGCACTCATCCGGTACAGGGAGGCCCCGCCAAGCACTCATTCGGTACAGGGAGGCCCCGCCAAGCACTCATCTGGTACAGGGAGGCACCGCCGGGAGCTCAGAAGCAACAGGGAGCCCCGCCGGGTGCTCAGCAGCAACAGGGAGGACCTGCCGGGCGCTCATCAGTAACAGGGAGGCCCCGCCAGGCGCTTAGCAGCAACAGGGAGGCACCGCCGTGTGCTCAGCAGCAACAGAGAGGCCCCGCCAGGCACTCAACAGCAACAGGAAGGCCCCGCCAAGCAATCATCTGGTACAGGTAGGCTTCGTCAAGCACCCGTCTGATACAGGGAGGCCAAGCCAAGCACTCGTCCGGTACAGGGAGGCCCATCAAGCACTCGTCCGGTACAGGGAGGCCCCGCCAAGCACTCGTCCGGTACATCGAGGCCCCGTTAAGCACTTGTCAGGTACAGGGAGGCTCCGCCAACGATGCCTACTGAGAACATAGCGGCAGCCTTCAGGGATCACAGAGGGTTTCACTTACCCACATAGACCTTGCCCCTCGTGTCCACCATGACATTTGTGCCTGGCGAGTGTCCAGTCATCACTTCTTCTCCATCGATGTAAATGGAGCCGGACCTCCCCTCCCTGACGAAAAAAGGCCGTTATTAACGAAGCCACCATTCGCACAGTCGGCCGGGTCACCTCCATGTTCCCACCGCTCCCAGGCCGCGTACACACACAGTGCTTTTTGTTACATTATAAATGACAGTAACAACGCCTTATGTGAACGGGGGTCACTGTGGACACGAGCTCGGGGAGCTGTGGACACATGGGGATCATCCGCTTAGAGGTGGAGTCGTAGGACTGGGCAGTGATGCCTCCCTCACCGGATGGCTGTGATTTTGTGCCATTCTCCGTCATTGATGGGGTCCTCGGTGGTGATGTTGGCCTCGCCGCTGCCCAGCTGGTACCTGTGATGGGTGAAAGGGAAGGTTAGAGCCACATGAACATACGAGATGCAGACGGCACAGACAGGTGTTCTCTCACCTGAAGACGAGGTGTCCACGCCGCAGCCCCAGGCTGATGAAATCCCTCTCTCTGCGCGCCTCCTTCTCTCTCCTCCTGTCATAGAAACAAGTATAGATGAGCGACCCGTGGGCACAGGGTGGGGCACCACGCAGAGGGCGGGCACACAGGTCGATGCGGCTCAGAGCGGGCACAAAGTGCGGGGTGGCTCACAGCATGGTGGCTCAGAGCAGTGTGGCACATAGTGAGACACAGGGCAGGATGGCTCAGAGCAAGGTGGCACATGGAGGGCACACAGGCAGGGTAGCACATGATGGGCACACAGGGTGGGATGGCTCAGAGCATGGTGGCACATGGCGGGCACACAGGGCAGGGTGGCTCAGAGCATGGTGGCACATGGCGGGCACACAGGGCAGGGTGGCTCAGAGCATGGTGGCACAGGGCGGGGTGGCCTAGAACGGGGTGGCACATGGCGGGCACACAGGCAGGCTGGCTCAGAGCAGGGTGGCACATATCAGGCACACAGGGTGAGGTGACTCAGAGCATGGTGACACAGGGTGGGGTGGCTCAGAACATGGTGGCTCAGAGCAGGGTGGCACATGGTGGGCAAACAGGCAGGGTGGCACATGGTGGTGACACAGGGCAGGATGGCTCAGTGCAAGGTGGTACAGAACGGGCTCACAGGCAGGGTGGCACATGGCAGGCACACAGGGTGGGGAGGATCAGAGCATGGTGGCCCAGGGCGGGGTGGCCCATGGTGGGAACACAGGGCAGGGTGGCCCAGAGCAGGGTGGCACATGGCGGGCACACAGGCAGGGTGGCTCAGAGCAGGGTGGCACAGGGCGGGGTGGCCCAGAGCAGTGTGGCACATGGCGGGCAGACAGGGTGGGGTGGCTTAGAGCATGGTGGCACAGGGCAGGGTGGCACATGACGGGCACACAGGCAAGGTGGCACATGGCGGGCACACAGGGTGGGGTGGCTCAGAGCATGGCGGCACATGGTGGGGGGCACAGGATGGAACGGCATGTTGTGATAATGAGCCGACACTTCCAGAATAACACAGAAAACCTGCAGAGCACCACACTGGAGTCATGGCGGACGTCCACATACCTGGCAACCATTGATAGCTGCGTAGGATCATGATCCAGCCAGAAACTGCCCTAATCCCAAAGTACATGTACAGCAAAATATACATCGTACTACATGACTGTAAACGGGTCTATACCGCCTACAGTGGTATGTAAAAGTCTGTGCACCCCTGGTCCAAACAGTCAAGCAAATTGAAGATGAAATGATCTCTAAAAGGCCTAAAGATACAGATGACACATTTCCTTTGTATTTTACGCAAGAAAAAAAAATATTGTCATCTTTGTCAAGGATGATACAGGAGAGATACCGTAGATCCCACCGCTGCCACAGATCGCATCCAGAGGGGTAGCACTAAACCTATCCTACGGTTATCTTTTTGTCTCAAACAGCCCTCTGCTGCCCCCTATAGTCCGGACAATTACACAATTGACTGACGATTAACTGAGCAGGCTGTGGCTGTTACAACTACTAGGCCAGTTGGAGAGCTAACAGTGAGCGTATGGTTTATACACCTCCGATTCCAGAATACATATAATATGTGTATACACCACTATGGTCTCTGCTAACTCCACAATAACTAAATAACTACTCGCTGCTGCCACCACTAGTTGTTTTTACAGTCCGATCTGATGCCTGGTTTTGGTAGCGTATGGCTTCGGGGTGCGGTTTACAGAACAAAAGGAACAGAACTATTACATTTTCTATTTCATCCAGAACGATAGGCAGTGTTTATAAAAAAATATACAAAAACATTTACAAAGGGGGCAAACAATACAGCATAATTCACTTACATAAAATTAAACAGGATTAACAAAAGAAACTTACTAAGCCGATCACAGAGATGATTCGGCTTAGCGAATGAGTGCACTTCGATTGGAAAGGTAAAGTGAACGTGGATCAAGCCTACACTGATATGATCTGTGTTCAATGCTAAGGAAGATACATAATTTGCCTTCTCCTTTTACCAATACCTAAGTTACAGCCACACACCTCCCATTGATGACTCACAACGAGGCTGGTAATGAGATGTGACTTCAATTATTCACATATATCTTCACTCCTGATGATCACAGGAGTTTGATACCACTGTCATATTTTTTATTGGGATTTTACCTTTCCATAGATGGGAAACTTGACATGGCTGTTGTCAGTGATCTGGTCACTATTGATTTGGAGCTTATAGCCAGGTATCACAGTTATGAAAAAATATGCATATTCTTCCCCAACTAGTCCTGAAGTTGAAAATGTATGTCCCATCAACATCAGATGTATACAAACCCCAATATTCATAACTTTCCACCTGTGCCCAAATAACTAGTTGCAGATATAAAGTTTCCTTTAAACTCAGGATATCTTTCCTGGGGACAAAGGAGACTTCTCCCCTTCTCCATCTGTACATAAACACATGTCCTTTTGTTATCTGGACCACAGAAAAGATCTTTCCTGTTTAACTAACTGTACTCTCTAGGGAGTTTTAATTAGTTTTGTCACTTTTTAGCTACCACTAATTTCCTTTAGCTACCCATAAGTGAACTGTGCAATTCTACTTCAAGGAGGCTCTTCGATTGAAAGCTCTTTTGTCCTTCAGAAAATCTGTGTGAGAGAGGAGAGGGGGAAATGCCCCCACCCTGGAGATGTGCTATGGATTTTAATATTTTTTATGACACCTCCCAACTTTTTGAGGTGGCATGGGGGACTGATCACCCCACAAGCCCACCTTACAGCCCACTCTTCCTGCATCCCACAGTACCCTATACTTCTGAGATTTGGAGATGAGCTTCTACGAGGGGTCATTCAGCACCACTAGATAAGTCTGAGACTCCTGGCTAGACGTAGCCAGAGGTGACGCTAAGGCCCCAACCTTATAGGAACCCTCCAGGACCTGTTCTGAGTCAGTCCTGGGCTCTCGGGCCGTGGTTGGCAATGGCTAGGCAGGCTGTCTTCCCAGGGGATAACAACATTTACCATTTACCTCTGACAGGCTGCGGACCCAAATTTCCCGCTACCCTGACCGACTGTGAATACTACATTCCTGCCACTCTGATGGCTGTGGGAGACACCTTCCCACCATCCTCACAGACTAGGGACCCTACTTTACCGTCCCCCTGATAGGCTGTGCATACCACTTTACCACCATCCCGACAGGCTGTGGGTAACGCCTTTACCACCATCCAGGCAGGCTAGGGATACAACTTTCCCACTCATCCTGACAGATACTGCGACACACTTTTACCTCACCCTGACCGGTTGCGAGACACACTTTCCCATCCCCTGGCCAGGCTGGGGATAAGACCTTCCCCATCCCCCTTGTTACCTAATGAGCTGTAGTAATGAAGAGGCAGCTACCACCAGCCATGTCACTGTCTGTGGTAACAATGATCAGTTGGACGGGACCACCTGCTTTGTGATCCCTGTCCCCCTCGCCCTTAGCACTGATGCGTGCACCTGTTAGGGAAACTGTAAGGAGGGTCAAAAGATTAACTCTTTAAATGTTGTATATTGCTGTAACTGTATATAATATATATATATGTTTATCTGCTATTGACTTTGGTAATATTAGAGGAGGGCACTTGTAGTATAATGTATATAGACTGGTTACATTTAGCTTTGCAAAGGATCACTAGTTTGGGGCATATTAGTGGATCCAGTTAGAGAGTTATTAGATGGTTAGAGTAATACAGTGATAGGACATAAGGTGGGGACATTGAGCACATCCCTGGGAAGAGAAGACTTGTAGGACACCAAGGAGTTAAGTGGGTGAAGTGTTGGTCGGGATTTAGTGTAAAGCCCCCGTCACACACAGCGATCTCGCTAGCGAGATCGCTGCTGAGTCACTAGTTTTGTGACGCAACAGCGATATTGCTGTGTGTGACATTCAGCGACGATCAGCCCCCCTGCTGGGTATTGCTGATCGTCGCTGAATGTCCTGGACATTTTTTTGTTGATCGTTGGTCTCCCGCTGACAGGCACGCATCGCTGCGTGTGGCAGGCAGGAGACCAGCGATCAGCTGGTAACCAAGGTACACATCGGGTTTCCAGGTGCCGGGCGGCGCCTGGAAACCCGATGTGTACGTTGGATACCAGCGCGCTGCTGCAGGGGAGCTGGTAACCAAGGTACACATCGGGTTTCCAGGTGCCGCGCAGCGCCTGGAAACCCGATGTGCACCTTGGTTACCAGCTCCCTGCACCAGCGGGCTGGTATCCAACGTACACTGTGGGTAACTAAGCGACGTTGCCCGCAGTGTCGCTGTCCTGATCGCTGCCTGTTTGGCAGCTCAGCAGCGATCATGTAGCGACACACCAGCAATCCTGACAAGTGCATTTCGTTGTCGGGATCGCTGGTTTGTCGCTATGTGTGACGGGGCCCTAAGGGACTTTCAAGAAAGAAGGTAGTCGGTGGTGGACCCTGATACTGTGAGGACGTCCATGATCCCGGGCCATGGCGCAGCCGACACAAGGAGTGAGTTTTGTGAAAGATATCAGCAACCGCAGTGAAGCCGGTGAAAGAAGTCACCATGGGGAACGTTAGCCAAAGTCTGTGGGCTGACGTATCAGTAATGCCAGTGGTAGAGCCACTGTGGGAACGCTTAGCATAAGTGTGAGTTCTTGAGCAGTAGAAGAAGGGAGTGGGCTACTAGCAAGTACGTGGCCAGGATAACCAGAAGGGGGTGGACGACCTAGTAGGTGTGTCTGTGCCTGGATTGAGGGATTCTCCAGGGAAGAAGTCGAAGTGCCGTTTTCACCGGGCTCCTCGTCCTGATTTTACTTTGCGGTCCATTCTGGTGCAGTAGAAGAGAAGAAGTGGAGTTGTGGAAGATGTATTGCTGATATCGGGTAAGACGTGCTAATGGTGTCTTGGATGTGCCATGTCCAGGAGAAAATAAAGCTGAACTGTTTGACGTTATTCTGGACTCTGACTCTAATTATTCCTTATAATCTGAAATGGGTGAGAATCACCTCAGGAATATAGCAGTTGCCAGCGTGAAGAATACGGCTGTCGCTGGTAAGTCCACCCCTAGGCCAACTCTTTACAAAACCTCAGCATCAGATCCCCGCAGAGTGACGTGGCATGGAAGCGAGGGGTAGGGGCCGCATTGGCGTGTGCCGGTGGGTAAGGAGAAGGGACCACTGACCGTTAATCGGGACCTCTCTACAGATGGATATTTATGCTCCCGGCTCTGTCTTACATTACACACAGTGTGAACAGGCTGCTATATTACAATCATTGCTCTAACATTGTGTCAGTCACCGGTATCTAATGTCTGATAATAAACAGCCGAGGTCACACCGCAGACACCGTCTCTATAGATGGATCTTTATGCTCGTGGCTCTGTGTCTAACATTATACACAGGGTGAACAGGTGGCTATATTACAATCATTGCTCCGACATTGTGTCCGTCACCTGTATCTAATGTCTAATAATAAACAGCCGATGCATTATTAGGGCCTCTAAGGAAGTGTGGGGATTTAGGGTAGGTGACTTGGAGGAAAGCATCTCGCTATATGCCGACGACATGATTCTGTATCTGGGGGATGCCTCTGCCTCTATTAGACCAGTTATGGCTATCCTTGAGGAATTTGGTAAGTGGTCGGGCCTCCTTATAAACTGGAACAAATCGGTACTTATGCCTATAGATCGGTGTGTAGATACGCAGAGGTTAGTGGAAACCAATATTAAACTGGTAACAGAATTTAAGTATCTGGGGATCAATGTTACAGCTAAACCTGTTGACTATGTGCCTCTTAATCTGACACCCCTGTTAGATAGATTTGTAACTAAAATTGATGCATGGTGTAGACTTCCCCTATCAGTTGTTGGGAGAGGAAACCTCATCAAAATGGTTTTAATGCCCCAACTGCTCTACATACTTCACAATTCCCTGGTGTGGATCCCGGCATGGTACTTTCAGAGGGCTCATAGGTTATTCAGACAATTACTTTGGAAAAAAAAGCAGGCTCGAATCCGTCTGGAGTACCTACAAAGAGAAAAAATAAATGGGGGTCTGGCTATCCCGAATGCTTCAATCTACTATCTGGCGGCCCAGATTCAGCAACTGAAGGGTTGGGATCAGTGTAGTGGACTGGAGAAAAATGGGCGACTGACAATTCAGAATAGCCCTGGAGAGTACCAATGTATATGGTAGACGCCCGGGAAGGGGAAAACAAATTATCTCAAGCTCCAACTCTGGCTATGATCTATAAGGTTTGGGATAGACGAAAGCACCTGCTGGGTGGTTCTGATTGCTCTGTGTTTACACCATTGTGGCATAATCCTAGTCTTCTGGAATTTCAAACTTTAGAAGGGTGCTCTGATTGAGAGGCGAAGGGGGTGATGACGGTGGCACACATTCAGTCTAAAAATACATTAAAATTGTTTGAACTGCGCACTGAATTTGACATTCCCCATAGGTTTTTCTACAGATTTTTACAGCTCCGGCCTGCGTATGCAGCTCAAATCAAAACTAGAGATCTTAGTATAGACCCTAATCCCTTGACAAAGTGGGTGGTGGGCTTGGGCTCCAGAAGAGGACTGATTTCCTCCATCTATAGAATACTTCTCAATGCATTTCACGATAAGTACCCCCTTTGCACCAAAGCTAGATGGGAGGAAGATGTTGGCCCGCTCTCAGATGATCAATGGGGTTATATATTAATTTCAGTGTCCTGTCTTTCCTTATCGGAGGCCCAGAGATTATCGCAGGTGTATCTAATACATAGCAAATATAAAACGCCTGCGTTCTTGCACAAAATAGCAATAAGGAGTGACCCGTGCTGCCCCCGATGTAGCCTACCTGATGCACACCTTATGCATATGTTCTGGGAGTGTCCTCGGCTTGGACGGTTCTGGAATAATGTTCTGAATACGTTGGCAAGAGTTTATGGTACAAGATTGCTCCCTGATCCAAAGGTCTGTGTGCTGGGTAATATACCGGATATTCCTGTGGAAGACCCGCTGGCGATCGGTATGGCTAAAATTCTATATATAGCACGGAAAACCATTGCCTTGCACTGGAAGCAGTCTGCACCCCGACGGTGGAGGAGTTTATTAACAGAGTCAATAGTTCTATAAGGCTGGAAAAGGGAGTGTATATTAAAAGAAAAGCTATCGGAAAATTTGATAAAATCTGGAGCCCTTGGCTTAACACCTCGGGTTTGCCATCCCAAATTTTGCTGCTGGAGAATCTGTTCCCTATGCTTCGTTAATTATGGTACCCCTTATCCCCTCTTGGTTCCATATGATTTCTTGCTTTATGAATAGGTTTCATGACTATGTTTATAGCTCATTTTGTACTATGTGCCTGACTGTTCATAGTTCTATGCTGCACAAGTCTTATCTGGTTTCATATTGTCCCCCTTAAAAATAGTTTTTTGGGTTTTTTTGTGTGTGTTTCTCCCTTTTTTCTACTGTACATTTATAGGTCACATTCTAAGGGACCCACAGTTATATTAGATATAATTTGATAATGGGGGGTGGGTTGGGTTGTGTATAAGAGGTATGTCTCAAATCTGTATGTTAAAACTGTTTGTGCCTTGTCTCAATTTTGTAAGTTAAAATTGTTTAATAAAAATAATCTGATTTTAAAAAATATAATAAACAGCCGAGGTCACACAGCGGACACCGTCTCTATAGATGGGTCTTTAAGCTACCTGGCTCTATGTCTTACATTATACATAGTGTGAACAGGCGGCTATATTATAATTATGTCAGTCACCTGTATCTTATCTGATAATAAACAGCCGAGGTCACACAGCGGACACCGTCTCTATAAATGGATCTTTAAGCTACCTGGCTCTATGTCTTACATTAAGGCTGGGTCTCACATAGCGATACACCAGCGATCCTGACAACGATCAGGATCGCTGGTGTATCGCTACATTATCGCTGCTGAGCTGCCAAACAGGCAGCTCAGGCAGCGATCAGTACAAGCGACACTGCGGGTAACATCGCTTAGTTACCCGCAGTGTACCTTGGATACCAGCGCCCTGATGCAGGGAGCTGGTATCCAAGGTACACAGCGGGTTTCTAGGCACAGGCCCGCGCCTGGAAACCCGCTGTGTACCTTGGTTACCAGCGGATCGCTGGTCTCCCGCCTGTCACACGCAGCGATGCGTGCCTGTCAGCGGGAGACCAGCGATCAAAAAAATGTCCAGGACATTCAGCGACGATCAGCGATACCCAGCAGGGGGGCTGATCGTCGCTGAATGTCACACACAGCGATATCGCTGGTGAGCTCGCTGCTGCGTCACAAAACTAGTGACTCAGCAGCGATCTCGCTAGCGATATCGCTATGTGAGACGGGGGCTTTATACATAGTGTGAACAGGTGGCTATATTATAATTATGTCAGTCACCTGTATCTTATCTCTGATAATAAACAGCCGAGGTCACACCGCAGACACCGTCTCTATAGATGGATCTTTATGCTCCTGGCTTTGTGTCTTACATTATACACAGTGTGAACAGGTGGCTATATTACAATCATTGCTCTGACATTATATCAGTCACTTGTATATTAGTCTGATAATAAACAGCTGAGGTCACACCGCAGACACCGTCTCTATAGTGTAGATGGATCTTTATGCTCCTGGCTCTGTGTCTTACATTACACACAGTGTGAACAGGTGGCTATATTACAATCATTGTTCTGACATTATGTCAGTCACTTGTATATTAGTCTGATAATAAACAGCTGAGGTCACACCGCAGACACCCTCTGTATAGATGGATCTTTATGCTCCTGGCTCTGTGTCTTACATTACACACAGTGTGAACAGGTGGCTATATTACAATCATTGCTCTGACATTATGTCAGTCACTTGTATATTAGTCTGATAATAAACAGCTGAGGTCACACCGCAGACACCCTCTGTATAGATGGATCTTTATGCTCCTGGCTCTGTGTCTTACATTTTACAGTGTGAACGGCTTCCTATGAATGAGGCTTTATCTGGTACAGATGCAGTTGCTATGGGGAAGCGCCTGTTCTACACCCTGTGGACCCCAATAAACCCGTGTGTGATGGTGACTGGCGGAGGCTTCTGACGAACCAAAGTGCGTCACACAATCGTTATCGGAAGAGCACGGAATAAAAATCTGCAAATTCTGCAACAGTACAAGTGAGCGCCGGTGTTCTTATTTTATGTGATATTGCTGTCTTGAGAATAAATAAGTACACCCCCTGAATTGTGTTGCCTCACATATCAGGATATAGTAATTCCACTCACCATTCCCTGCCACAGGATGGCGCCGTCCGCAGACATGGTCCGCAGCTCCAGCTCTATGGTTTCTGGGGAGTCCGGCCGGCTGGAAGAAGCAACAAAGATGAAACATGTAAAAGTCATCACACCCCAGCTCCCGATTACCAGCCTCTCCTACCTCCTAGGGAAGGTCTGCCTCGGAAGAGTAATGTACGAGTCCCCAGAAAAGAAGGATCCATAAACTCCCGGAGCGTCTGCAAAAAAAGCAGAAACAACAGCATCTCATTGGCTGAAGTGGTGGTGAGTACCTGAACCAATCAGAAACGAGGATCACAGCCAATCAACGAGGAGAAGGCCGGGAAAACCCAATTTAAAGATCAGAGGTTGGAAATAAAAAGATCTGACCTGGCAGACACCTGCACTATAAGCCCCAAGAAGGGCGCTTGCTCCTGGTGGCCCAGAAAAGGGCAGATGCTGACAGAACTAATGTCCCAAATCATAATGAATGAAACCGTGGAAAAGAAGCAAAATGAGAAGAAATTGGGGATACAATACCGTTCCCCCCCCACTCCCTTCGTGCACACCGTCATCCAGATTTGTCGATGCTGCTCCTGTACAAGTGCAAATAAGCCGATTACCACAGTGACAAGGGCAAAGCTGAGCTCCTACCTACGGACAGGCTGTGGCCCCCGTGAGGACCAGCAAGCGTGTGCGGACTTGAGTGAGCATGTGCAGAGAGGCGAGCGTGTGCAGAGAGCTGAGCGTGTGCCGAGGGTGGGAAAGCATGTGCAGAGGGGCGAGCGAGTGTGTGTGGAGGGGGGGCCTCTGCAGAAGGGCGGGCAAGCGAGCGAGTGCGGAGGGCCGAGCAAGCGTGTACGGAGGGGTAAGCATGTGCAGAGGGGCAAGCGAGCGTGTGTGGAAAGGCGGGCGTGTGCAGAGGGGCAACCATGTGCAGAGGGGCGGAGGAGTGTGTGAGGGGCGAGGACACCATGGCGTTTAGGAGGCCATGTGTGGAGGGGAGAGGATACCGTGGCGGTTCGGGGGCCCTGAGTGGAGAAGAGAAGACATCGTAACAGTTTGGAGGCCATGTGTGGAGGGGTGAGGACACCATGGTGGTTGAGAGGCCATGTGTGGAGGGTCGAGGACACCATGTCGGTTGAGAAGCCATGTGTGGAGGGGTGAGGGCACCATAGCAGCTGGGAGGCCATGTGTGGATTGGCGAGGACAACATGGCGGTTGGGAGGCCATGTGTGGAGGGGAGAGGACACCATGGCGGTCGGGAGGCCATGTGTGGAGGGGTGAGGAAACCATGGCGGTTGGGGGGCCATGAGAGGAGGAGAGAAGACATCGTGACGGTTGTGAGGCCATGTGTGGAGGGATGAGGACACCGTGTCGGTTGAGAGGCCATGTATGGAAGAGCGAGGACACCCTGGCGGTTGGGAGGCCATGTGTGGAGGGGGAGGACACCATGGCGGTTGGTAGGCCATTTGTGGAAGGGTGAGGACACCATGTCGGTTGGGGGGCCATGAGTGGAGAAGAGAAGACACCGTGAAGGCTGGGAGGCCATGTGTGGAGGGGTGAGGACACCATGACGGTTGAGAGGCCATGTGTGGAGGGGCGAGGACACCATGGTGGTTGAGAGGCCATGTGTCGAGGGTCGAGGACACCATGGCGGTTAAGAGGCCATGTGTGGAGGGGCAAGGGCATTATGGCAGTTGGGAGGCTGTGTGTGAAGGGGCAAGGACACCAAGGCGGTTGGATGGCCATGTGTGGAGGGTAGAAGACACCATGGTGGTTGTAAGGCCATGTGAGGAGGGTAGAGGACACCATGGCGGTTGCAAGGCCATGTGTGGAGGAGAGAGGATACCATGGCGGTTGGGAGGCCATATGTGGAGGGCAGAGGACGCTATGACGGTTAGGAGGCCATGTGTGGAGGGGAGATGACACCATAGAGGTTGGGAGGCCATGTTTGGAGGGGCGAGGACACCATGCAGGTTGGGAGGCCATGTGTGTAGGGGTAAGGACACCGTGGTGGCTGGGAGGTTATATGTAGAGGGGCTAGGATACTGACGGGTGAGGGAGCATGAGTGGAGGAACGAGGACAGAGGGTGAGGACAATATGGCTGTGAGGATCAGGGCAGCTGTGCTCAGGATGGGCCCTGTCATGTTTCCCTTGGTGGAGATATTTTGCTGCCATGTGGGAGCTGATAGTCCTGGGCAGCGGTACGTGTCGGCAGTACGGTACTGTGCGGGGTCTGGACTGTGTGACTATGGCGGACGGACGGCCTCACCTTGCTCACAGTAGACTCCTGAGAAGCCTTCTGGGCAATGACATCTGTTCTCTTTGCAGGAACCGCCATTGGTGCAGAGATTGTGGATCTGGCAGCGATCCTCAGGCTTTTCACACCGGTGACCTGTAAGATGGGTGAGAATCCTTATACAATGTTTTCCTCCGGGGCTTAGTCTCCATCATTATTCTGGATGGTTGGATGGTGGTGCCTTGTTCTACCACAGCTGGACGCTCGCTGGCTGCTGATTTCCGGAGGCGCCTCCACATGACATGGAGCACATTTTCATTCGGGTTCATGAGCTCACCTGTAAAGCCATGGCGGCAATGGCACTGGTACTCTGACTCGCCGGTTGCCATACAGCGGCCTCTGTGCAGACAGGGCATACGGTCGCAGGGCGAGCGGTCGTAGCACTGACTCACACTGCGGCTTTCTACAAAGCTGTAGGAAATGTCCACTTTTTTGCCATTGATGGAAACCTAAAAAAATATATTAAAAACCACAATCAGAACGAAGACAATGGGATCGAGACCACCACATTGTCCAGGGACCACGCCACCCTGGATTGTTACAGGGGAGCCAGGTGTACTCACTTCTCCGATGCAGCCCTGATACGGCTGTGTGACGTTCATGGCGGAGGGGAGGCTCAAAGAACCGTCCACACCCCCCAGGTACATCAGGGTCTTCAGGTTGAGGCCAAGGCTTTTTCCAGGAGAGGACCTCTTCACAGGGGGGGTTTCGTCCACCTGCAACGTGCCGTCCTTGTTGATTCTCTCTGCAGACGCTTTGTGCCATTGTCCCAAGGTAATGGGATCAGTACTTCTCAGAACGGCCAACCCTGCGATGAGACTGAGGTCACTGGCTGCGGAGCTGCAGTCACTGGCTGTGAAGCCAAGGTCACTGACTGAGGTCACTGGCTGCGGAGCTGAGGTCACTGGCTGCGGAGCTGCGGTCACTGGCTGAGGTCTCTTGCTGCGGCCAGTCACACCTTATACTACTGTGTGTCTGACACCCTGGGATATATTGCTGTGTGCGGTGGGAGATAAAGCTGCAGATGTGACTGTGAGCAATGGGTCCTGCTTCGAGCTCAGTGACAGCTGGGCAGATTCACCAGCCGGCTGTCCCTTAGACCTGCCATGTGGCTCCAATGCCCCCAATATATATACATATACAGCTCTGGAAAAAATTAAGAGACCACCACATCAAAACCACGTCATGGGCAGCCCATTCTCCAGACCTGAAACCCATTGAAAACCTCTGGAATGTAATCAAGAGGAAGATGGATAGTCACAAGCCATCAAACAAAGAAGAACTGCTTAAATTTTTGCGCCAGAAGCAGTGTGAAAGACTGGTGGAAAGCATGCCAAGACGCATGAAAGCTGTTTTTAAAAATCATGGTTATTCCACAAAATTTTGATTTCAGAACTCTTCCTGAGTTAAAACATTAGTAGTGTTGTTTCTAAATGATTATGAACTTGTTTTCTTTGCATTATTTGAGGTCTGAAAGCACTGTTTTTTTTTTTATTTTGACCGTTATTCTTTGTCAGAAAAAAAATACAAAATTTATTGCTTGGAAATTCGGAGACATGTTGTCAGAAGTTGATAGACTAAAAGAACAATTTACATTTTACTCAAAAATATACCTATAAAGAGAAAAATCAGACAAACTGAACATTTGAACGTGGTCTCTTAATTTTTGCCAGAGCTGTATATATATATATATATATATATATATATATATATAATACACACACACAGACACTTCTAACACTGAGCCATGAATAACGCTAAGGACTAGTCCAGCGGGGGGTGCCGATTCCTCCGGACAACTGTGGAGCCCGCGGAGACTGGAGTATTGTCAATCACGCAGTGGGTGATGGTCTTACTAATCCTAGGACATTCGCATTCTTAACGTCAGTCGTCAGCCCTGGAACACGACCGTACCTGAGCCCAGCTCATAGCGGAACTCCAGATGTCCTCCGGCCATGGTCAGCGACACAAAGTCCTCCACCGGTGCGCCCTGCCCCCCACTGAAGAATATCAGGCCGCTGGGAGCCAGGGGCTTGAATTCCAGGTCCACCCGCAGGTCATTGTGGATGTTGGTGAGAGATGGGTACGAAATGTAGGAGGTTTCTCCATTAAATGAAGGAGTGTTCACCATGACACCTGCAGGATAGAGGGCGCAGTCACGTACAGGGTGGACACCGGGCTCCTATGAGGGGCCACTGTGTCACCGCTCCTTACCGTCCATGCACTTCTCTCCAGATTTGCCCAGGTGGCAGCGGCAAGTGTATCCCGTCCCATCTGCACGGTTGATGCAGGTGGCTTCATGCCCACAGGCACCTAAGGAGGAGAATGGAGGTGAGGAGGACGGCCGGTGGGTGCAGTCCCCCAGGACCCGGTGCCCTTGCAGTACCTGGGTGACAGTGCAGGGCCTGGTGGTGTTCACAGTTGCTGCCGGCAAAGCCGGGAGGACAATCACAGACGTAACTACTGCTGTCTGAATCCCGACATATTCCTCTGTTCTGAAATGAGAAAAAACGCCTCCTGGTTAGGAAGGAAATTCATAGAGAAAGGGGGTTGGCACGGCACTGCCGGGTCCGCCTCGTGGACGCTGCATAGGTGGATAGAGGGGAGGTGGGCCAGCCAGTGCAGCAATGCCGGGGTCACCTCATGAATGCTGCAGAGGTGGACGAGGGGGGAAGGTTGGCAGCTGGAACAGCACTGCTGGGCTGCCTCCTGGACGCTGCAGAGGTGGGTGGAGGGGAGGTGGCCAGCTGGAATGGAACTGCTGCGCTGCCTCCTGGATGCTGCAGAGGTGGACGGAGGGGAGGTGGCTAGAAGGAACGGTACTGCCGGGCTGCCTCCTGGACACTGCGAGGTGGACGGAGAGGAGGTGGCCAGCCAGTGCCGCAATACCGGGGCCACCTCATGGATGCTACAGAGGTGGACGGAGGGGAGGTGGCCAGCTAGTGCAGCAATACCGGGGCCACCTAATGGATGATGCAGAAGTGGACGGAGGGGAGGTGGATGGAGGGAAGGTGTCCAGCCGATGCAGCAATACCGGGGCCACCTCATAGACGCTGCAGAGGTGAACTGAGTGGAAGTGGCCAGCTGGTGCAGCAATACCGGGGCCGCCACCTGGACGATGCAGAGGTGGACGGAAGGGAGATAGGCAGTGCAGGCTTCTCATCAGTGGGTTCATATATGGCTTGTAAAGATACAGGTACCCTCGCATGTTGACACATCTCCTCCAGCTGAGACCTTTACCTTGCAGGGTCGGTCTCTACAGGTCGGGCAGTTGGAGATGCTGTTTGCACTGAGATCCAAGTCCTTGAAGATAACCTCCTCACCCTGGATGACCAGTTGACGGACACAACCTGGGGGGCACAAGGGCATTACCGTGAGGGATGTCAGCTCTGAAGGAGACGATGCAAGAATAGGGACAAGTCTCTACTCACCCACAAACCCTCTGCTTAAGTCGGTCTTGGACACGGTCTCAAAGTTTGGATAACCCCCGAGATACAGCTCTTCATTCAGGTCCAGACCTTGGAATTTGCCCTGCACAGGGGAAGGAGACGTGTAATGTGTGCGACTATCACACAGCTGGGTGGCCACATGTAAGAAGAATGCACAAGGATAAGGTACCTGGGAGCTGCCGTTCACAGGCATCTGGTTATCCACCACCAGAGATCCTTGGTTCAGATTCCTGTATAGGGTCACAGTATGGAACTCACCAAGACTAATGGGTATGGGGTACCGGATCGTTGCCATCCCTGAACCAGCATCAAATCTGTAATTACAAGGGAGACGCAACATGAGGTCTGAAGCTTCATGGATGTCACGGAAGGTAGCAGCCTGGATATCTGCTCCCTGCACGAGTGGATCAGACTGCAAGCGAAGAGGCATCTTTCGGCCACATTCAGAGTGTAAAGATGGCTGCACACCCCCTCCAAACATGACCCCACAACACCCCAGACATAACCCCGAAATCCCCCCAGTAATTACCCCACAACCCCCATAAGAATGACCCCACAATCCCCCAGGAATTACCCCACAACCCCCCCTAGATATGATCCTAAAACCCAAACAGTAATTACCCCACAAAACCCCCAGACATAACCCCACAATCCCCCCAGTAATAACCCCACAACGCCCCAAGAATTACCCCACATCCCCAACCATGAATGAACCCACAACCCCCCCTAGATATGACCCCACAACCTCCCCAAGGAATTAACCCACGACCCCCTAGATATGATCATACAACTCCCCCGAAATATGACCCCACATCCCCCACCAGGAAAGAACCCACAACCCCCCTAGATATGACCCAAGGAAAGAACCCACAACCTCCCTAAATATGACCCTACAACCCCCCAAGGAATTAACCCACAATCCCCCCTAGATATTACCCCACAACCCACCCAAGGAATGAACCCACAGCCCCCCAGGAATTACCCCACATCCACCCACCAGGAGTGAACCCACAAACCCCCCTAGATATGGCCCCATAACCCCCCAAGGAATGAACCCATAACCCTCCCCTAGATATGACCCTACAATCCCCCCAGGAATTAACCCACAACTCCCCCTAGATATGACACCACATAACCCCACAAGTAAAGAACCCCCAACCCCCTAGATATGACCCTACAACCCTCCAAGTACTGAACCCACCCCTCCCTAGATATGACCCACAACCCCTCCAGTAATGTCCCCACAACCGCCCTCCTCACCGGAATTCTGGGCGTCCTCCTACAAGGCCGAAGGACATGAAATCTGCGCCTTTGCTTTTCTTCTGCCCGCTGTAGACCAGCATTCCTGTGGAGATCCAACAGCGTTAGGATTCGCTCATCTGCGTCTAACATCGGCAAATGCAATGGCAAAAAAATTGCAGTATACAGAGTAAAGCGAAATTCATCAATGCAAGCCTATGGGTGCAAGAAAAAAAACAAAAAATGCACAGCACACAGACCATGCATATACCGCCCAATAAATCCCCACACATTTCATAGGAAACCCGACATTTCATCAGCCGAGTATAGTAAATGCACAGCGTGACGAGTCAGGAAAGATAAAGATGTCAGTGAGCTACAGAATCATTGCAGTGCAGCTCACTGTACATGGATTTAGCTAATGAATAAAAAATTACATGAAAAAATGCTGTGGGGTCTCCTTATTTTTAATATCCAGCTGAGGGAAAGCAGACAGCTGGGGGCTGGTGTTGTTATTCTGGGAAACAACCAATACCCATGAAGCTTCACAGCCTACTGTATTAATATCAGCTCACAGATGTCTGTGCAGCCTTTAAGCTTTTACTGGTTAATGAAAAGGGGAGACTCCCCACAAAAAATGACATGGCTTTCCTCCTATTTTTTAATAACGAGCAGAAACTAAGGATACAGCTGCGGGCTGATATTAATAGGCTGGGAAGGGGCCATGGATATTGGCCCCCTCCCAAACTAATAACAAAAGGCCACAGCCGCCCCAGAAATGGCGCATCCATTACATGCGCCAATTCTGGAACTTAACCTCGGCTTTTCCTAATTGCCATGGTACATGGGCAAGTGAGGTAATGGTTGGACGGTTTGTTTCGCTGACATCAAGTCCAAGGATTAGTAATGGAGAGGCGTCTGTCAGACACCCCCATTACTAATATACCCAACCACATGCTATAAAACAAGGACAGAATCAATCTTCGTGAATATATTTTTCATTAATCAAAACTATATAAAACTAACACAAGACAAAAGAAAAATCAAAATACTAGCAATATTTGTACAAATAAAAAGTAGCTCATAAGGGGGGGGGGGTATGTCCAGGATATATAGACATCTGACTGTGGGGAGGTGAGGGCGGTGGTATATCCAGGATATATAGACATCTGACTGTGGGGATGTGAGGGGCGGTGGTATATCCAGGATATGTAGACATCTGACTGGTGGGTAGTGAGAGGTACGGAGGTATGTTCAGGATATATAGACATCTGACTGTGGAGTGGTGAGGGGCGGTGGTATGTCCAGTATATATAGACTTCTGACTGTGAAGTGGTGAGGGGCAGTAGTATGTCCAGGATATATAGACATCTGACTGTGGAGTGGTGAAGGGCAGTAGTATGTCCAGGATATATAGACATACGAGAAAAGGCTGCACTCTATCATACTAAAGCATGACAACATAGAATACATGAAATTTTGAATAGCAATATGGCTTTGAGGTATAAGGAAAAATTTGAGATGCTTAGTATAAACATTTGGCCAAACATTAAAAGCCCACCAACCATCGTCAAGGTGGTCTCAAGTCTGGTGAGTCCCTGACCTAATGTGAACATACCTCTATTAGGCTGATATCTGAATTTCTGGGTGAATGTGGACACCTGTCAGTAATGCCTGCATATATGGGTAAGTAGAGACCTGCTGTAATTAACCCCTTCACCCCCAAGGGTGGTTTGCATGTTAATGACCGGGCCAATTTTTACAATTCTGACCACTGTCTCTTTATGAGGTTATAACTCTGGAACGCTTCAACGGATCTGCGCGATTCTGAGACTGTTTTCTCGTGACATATTGTACTTCACGTTATTGGTAAAATTTCTTCGATATAACTTGCGTTTATTTTTGAAAAAAATGCAAATATGGCGAAAATTTTGAACATTTTGCAATTTTCAAACTTTGAATTTTTATTCCCTTAAAACAGAGAAATATGTCACACAAAATAGTTAAGAAATAACATTTCCCACATGTCTACTTTACATCAGCACAATTTTGGAATCAAAATTTTTTTTTCTTAGGAAATTATAAGGGTTAAAAGTTGACCAGCGATTTCTCATTTTTACAACAAAATTTACAAAGCCATTTTTTTTAGGGACCACCTCATATTTGAAGTCACTTTGAGGGGTCTATATAGCACAAAATACCCAAAAGTGACACTATTCTAAAAACTGCACCCCTCAAGGTACTCAAAACCACATTAAAAAAGTTTATTAACCCTTCAGGTGCTTCACAGGAGCTGAAGCAACGTGGAAGGAAAAAATGAATATTTAACTTTTTAGCCACAAAAATGATCTTTTACAAACTTTTTTTTTTATTTTCACAAGGGTAAAAGAAGAAAATGGACAGATAAAGTTGTTGTGCAATTTCTCCTGAGTACGCCAATACCCCATAAGTGGGGGAAAACCACTGACTGTGTGCACAGCAGAGCTCATAAGGGAAGGAGCGCCGTTTGACTTTTTCAAACTAAAATTGGCTGAAATTGAGATCGGACGCCATGTCGCGTTTGGAGAGCCCCTGATGCGCCTAAACAGTGGAAACCCCCCACAAGTGACACCATTTTGGAAACTAGACCCCCTAAGGAACTTATCTAGATCTGTTGTGAGCACTTTGAATCCCCAAGTGTTTCACAAAAGTTTATAATGCCTGGGTGTGAAAAAAAAAAGAAACAATTTTCCACAAATATGATTTTTTAGTCACAAATTTTTGATTTTTCCCAAGGAAATTGGACACCAAAAGTTGTTGGCCAATTTGTCCTGAGTACGCTGATACCCAATATGTGGGGGGGAAACTGTTTGGGCGCACGGCAGGGCTTGGAAAGGAAGTAGTAAAGTTTTGGAATGCAGACGTTGATGGGGGTCATGTTCCGTTTGCAGTGCCCTAGATGAGCCTAAACAGTAGAAACCCCCCACACAAGTGACCACATTTTGGAAACTAGATCCCCTAAGGAACTTATCTATAGCTTTGGTGAGCACTTTGAACCCCCCAAGTGCTTCATACAAGTTTATAATGCCCGGGCATGAAAATAAAAAATCCTATTTTTTTCCCACAAAAATTATTTTTAGTCACTAATTTTTTATTTTCCCAAGGGTAACAGAAGAAATTGGACCACAAAAGTTGTTGTCCAATTTGTCCTGAGTACGCTGATACCCAATATGTGGGGGGAAACCACTGTTTGGGCGCACGACAGAGCTCGGAATGGAAGGAGCACCATTTGACTTTTTCCAACCAAAATTGGCTGGAATTGAGATTGGACGCCATGTTGCATTTGGAGAGCCCCTGATGTGCCTAAACAGTGGAAACGCCCCACAAGTGACCCCATTTGGGAAACTAGACCCCCTAAGGAACTTATCTAGATCTTTGGTGAGCAATTTGAACCCCCAAGTGCTTCACACAAGTTTATAACGTAGAGCCGTAAAATTAAGAAATCATATTTTTTCCACAAAAATGATCTTTTCACCCCAATTTTTATTTTCCCAAGGGTAACAAGACTCCAAAAGTTATTGTGCAATTTGTCCTGAGTACGCTGATACCCCATATGTTGGGGGGGAAACTGTTTGGGCGCACGCAGGGCTTGGAAAGGAAGTAGTAAAGTTTTGGAATGCAGACGTTGATGGGGGTCATGTTCCGTTTGCAGTGCCCCAGATGAGCCTAAACAGTGGAAACCCCCCACAAGTGACCACATTTTGGAAACTAGATCCCCTAAGGAACTTATCTATAGCTTTGGTGAGCACTTTGAACCCCCAAGTGCTTCATACAAGTTTATAATGCCCGGGCATGAAAATAAAAAATCCTATTTTTTTCCACAAAAATTATTTTTAGTCACTAATTTTTATTTTCCCAAGGGTAACAGGAGAAATTGGACCACAAAAGTTTGTTTTCCAATTTGTCCTGAGTACGCTGATACCCAATATGTGGGGGAAACCACTGTTTGGGCGCACGGCAGAGCTCGGAATGGAAGGAGCACCATTTGACTTTTTCCAACCAAATTGGCTGGAATTGAGATTGGACGCCATGTTGCATTTGGAGAGCCCCTGATGTGCCTAAACAGTGGAAACCCCCACAAGTGACCCCATTTGGGAAACTAGACCCCCTAAGGAACTTATCTAGATCTTTGGTGAGCAATTTGAACCCCCAAGTGCTTCACACAAGTTTATAACGTAAGCCGTAAAATTAAGAAATCATATTTTTTCCTACAAAAATGATCTTTTCACCCCAATTTTTATTTTCCCAAGGGTAACAAGACTCCAAAAGTTATTGTGCAATTTGTCCTGAGTACGCTGATACCCATATGTGGGGTAAACCACTGTTTGGGTGCATGGCAGAGTTGGAAGGGAAGGAGTGCCGTTTGACTTTTCAACGCAGAATTGGCTGGATTCAATGTCGTGTTTGGAGAGCTCCTGATGTGCCTAAACAGTGGAAACCCCCACAAATGACACCATTTTGGAAACTAGACCCCTCAAGGAACTTATCTAGATGTGTGGTGAGCACTTTGATCCCCAAGTGCTTCACAGAAGTTTATAACGTACAGCCGTAAAATAAAATTATTTATTTTTTTTACAAAAATATTTTTTCGTCCCCAATATTTTATTTTCACAAGGGTAACAGGAGAAATTGGACCCCAAAAGTTGTTGTCCAATTTGTCCTGAGTACGCTGATACCCAATATGTGGGAGAAAACTACTGTATGGGTACACGTTGGGGCTCGGAAGGGAAGTAGTGACGTTTGGATTGCAGACTTTGATGGAATGCTCTGGGGGCGTCATGTCGCATTTGGAGAGCCCCTGATGCACTAAGCAGTGGAAACTCCCCACAAGTGACCCCATTTTGGAAAATAGACCCCACAAGGAACTTATCTAGATGTGTGGTGAGCACTTTGAACCCTAAGTGCTTCACAGAAGTTTATAACGAACAGCCGTAAAAAAAAAAAATATTTTTTTTTTTACAAAAATTATTTTTTTCGCCCCCAATTTTTATTTTCACAAGGGTAACAGGAGAAATTGGACCCAAAAGTTGTTGTCCAATTTGTCCTGAGTATGCGGATACCCAATATGTGGGAGAAACTACTGTATGGGTACACGTTGGGCTCGGAAGGGAAGTAGTGACGTTTTGGATTGTAGACTTTGATGGAATGGTCTGGGGCGTCATGTCGCATTTGGAGAGCCCCTGATGCGCCTAAACAGTGGAAACCCCCCACAAGTGACCCCTTTGGAAAATAGACCCCACAAGGAACTTATCTAGATGTGTGGTGAGCGCTATGAAGCCCCAAGTGCTTCACAGAAGTTTATAACGTACAGCCGTAAAACAAAAAAAATCTTTTTTATTTTTTAAAAAATTATATTTTTGCCCCCAGTTTTTTATTTCCCAAGGGAAACAGAAGAAATAGGACAATTGCACATATACTCTTAGGGTCAGAGTACGCTGTTACCCATGTGGGAGTAAGTACTGTTTGGGCGCATGGCAGAGGTCAGAATGGAGAGCACCGTTTGACTTTTTCACGCGATTGTGAATTGATCAGACGCCATGTCACATTGAGAGCCCTGATTGCCTAACAGCGAAACCCCCAATTCAACTCCAACCAACCCAACCCCCTAACCTAGTCCAACCTAACCACAAACCTAACCCTACACACCTATCCCTAATCCCAACCATAACCTAATACTAACTTTAGCCCAACCTAACCCTAACTTTAGCCGCAACCCTAACCTTAACCATAACCCTAATGGAAATGGAAATAAATACATTTTTGTAATTTTATTATTTTTTCCCTAACTAAGGGGGTGATAAAGGGGGGTTTTGATTTACTATTTATAGCGGTTTTTATGATTGGCAGCTGTCACGCTAAAAGACGCTTTTATTGCAAAAAATAGTTTTTGCATCACCACATTTTGAGAGCTATAATTTTTGCATATTTTGGCCCACAGTCATGTGAGGTCTTATTTTTTGTGGTACGAGTTGACATTTTTATTGGTACTATTTTTGAGCATGTGACATTTTTTGATCACTTTTTATTTCGATTTTTGGAGGTTAGAATGAACAAAAATCAGCAATTCATGAATTTCTTTTGGGGGAGGCGTTATACCGTTCCGCGTGTGTAAAATTGATAAAGCAGTTTTATTCTTCGGGTCAGTACGATTACGGTGATACCTTATTTATATCATTTTTTTATGTTTTGGCGCTTTTATAGAATAAAACAATTTTATATAAAAAATAATTATTTTTGCATCGCTTTATTCTGCGAGCTATAACTTTTTTATTTTTTCGCTGATGATGCTGTGTGATGGCTCGTTTTTTGCGGGACAAGATGACGTTTTCAGCGGTACTATGTTTATTTATATCGGTCTTTTTGATCGCGTGTTATTCCACTTTTTGTTCAGCGGTATGATGATAAAGCACTGATTTTTTGCTTTGTTTTTATTTATTTTTTTTAAGGGGTTCACAAAAGGGGTTAACTAGTGGGACAGTTTTTTAGGGGGGGTCGTTATGGATGCGGCAATACCAAATATGTGTACTTTTATTGTTTTATTTTTTTTATTTACAGGAAGAAATGAATTTATTGGGAATATTTTTTTTATTTATTTTGGAATTTTTTTTTTACACGTTTATTTTTATTTTTTTTACTTTTTTACATTGTCCCAGGGTGGGACATCACTGTAAAATGTCAGATCGCTGGTCTCACAGTGTGCACAGCACTCTGTGAGACCAGCGATCTCACAGGCAGCGCTGCAGGCTTCTCAGTGTCTGCTCTCGGCAGGCACTGAGGAAGCCGCCTCCCTCCAGGACCCCGGCGCCATCTTGGATCCGGGTCCTGGGAGGGAGGAAGCCCTCAGAGCAGCGCGATCACATCACGCTGTTCTGAGGGTCTCAGGGGGCGCGCAGGGAGCCCTCTCCCTGCGCGATGCTCCCCTGTGCTCCCAGTACACCGCGATCATATTTGATCGCGGTGTGCAAGGGGTTAATGTGCCGGGAGCGGTCCGTGACCGCTCCTGGCACACAGTCCCGGGTGTCAGCTGTGATAATCAGCTGACACCCGGCGGCGATCAGCTGCCCTCCCCCCAGGAGCGCAGCTGATCGCTATGACGTACTATCCCGTCCGTGGTCAGATTGTCACGGGTTTTATGGACGGGATAGTACGTCACATGTCAGAGAGGGGTTAAAATCACCACCTGGTGGGGGCGGAGTGCTCGGTCAGTAAGCTAACATTCAAAAGACAAAAAAACCTGACTGGCACATCCTAATATCAGCCTAATAGAGGTATGTTCACATTAGGTCAGGGACTCACCAGGCTTGAGACCACCTTGACGATGGTTGGTGGGCTTTTAATGTTTGGCCAAATGTTTATACTAAGCGTCTCAAATTTTTCCTTATATTCCAAAGCCATATTGCTATTCAAAATTTCATGTATTCTATGTTGTCATGCTTTAGTATGATAGAGTGCAGCCTTTTCTCGTATGTTTTACATGGGGGTAGCTCCCCTTGGTTTGCACCTAGTTCACATTAGTCTGGATGTGCCAGTCAGGTTTTTTTGTCTTCAGGATATATAGACATCTGACTGTGGAGTGGTCAGGGGCAGTGGTATGTCCAGGATATATAGACAGCTGACTGTGGAGTCGTGAGGGACGGAGGTATGTCCAGGATATGTAGACATCTGACTGTGGAGTGGTGAAGGGTGGTGGTATGTACAGGATATATAGACAGCTGACTGTGGAGTGGTGACGGACGGTGGTATGTACAGGATATATAGACAGCGGACTGTGGAGTGGTGAGGGACAGTGGTATGTACAGGATATATAGACATCTGAATGTGGATTGGTGAAGGGCGGTGGTATGTCCAGGATATATAGACATCTTACTATGGAGTGGTGAGGGACGGTGGTATGTACAGGGTATATAGACATCTGACTGTGGAGTGGTGAGGGACAGTGGTATGTCCAGGATATATAGACATCTGACTGTGGAGTGGTGAGGGGCGGTGGTATGTCCAGTATATATAGGCATCTGACTGTGGAGTGGTGAGGGGGGCGGTGGTATGTCCAGGATATTTATACATCTGACTGTGGAGTGGTGAGAGGGGCGGTGGTAAGTCCAGAATATATAGACATCTGACTGCGGAGTGGTGAGGGGCGATGGTATGTCCAGGATACACAGTCATCTGACTGTGGAGTGGTGAGAGGGGCGGTGGTATGTCCCTCTTACCACTCCACAGCCAGATTCTACATATTCTGGTATTTTCTTCTGTTGGTTCTCACGCTGCTCTGACTATGTTTCAGTGGCTGTGCTGAGCGATCACATTACTGATGTCGCCGCTCATCACTGCCGCTGGTTCTCACGCTGCTCTCAGTGTGTTTCGGCAGCCGTGCTGAGCGGTCACATTACTGACGTCACCGCTCGTCGCTGCTGGTGGTTCTCATGCTGCTCTCAGTGTGTTCCGGCAGCCTGGCTGAGCTGTCACATTCCTGACGTCACTGCCACTGGTTCTCATGCTGCTGTCAGTGAGTTCCAGCAGCCGTGCTGAGTGGTCACATTACTGATGTCACTGCCGCTGATTCTAACGCTGCTCTCAGTGTGCTCTGGCGGCCGTGCAAAGCGGTCACATTACTGACCTCACGGCTGGCAAATGCCGCTGGTTCTCACGCTGCTTTCAGTGTGTTCCAGCAGCCGTGCCGAGAGGTCACATTACTGACATCACCGCTCATCACTGCCGCTGGTTCTCTCGCTGCTCTCAGTGTGTTCTGGCGGCTGTGCGGAGCAGTCACATTACTGATGTCACTGCTCATCACAACCGCTGGTTCTCAAACTGCTCTCAGTTTGTTCTGGTGGTCGTGCTGAGTGGTCACATTACTTATGTCTCTGCTCGTCACTGCTGCTGGTTCTCAAACTGCTCTCAGTTTGCTCCGACAGCCGTGCTGAGCGGTCACATTACTGACATCACCGATCGTCACGGCTGCTGGTTCTCACGCTGCTCATTGTGTTCCAGCAGCTGTGCTGAGCGGTCACATTACTGACGTCACCACTTGTGAAGTATTGCACAGGGGAAGGGGGTGTTGACTTCGCTCACCTTGCGGGGAGGGGAGAGAAGGACCCAGCAAGGATCGGATCTCTGGCGCCACCACTTGCCCCAGGTCAGTCAGGGAACTGCACCGAGGGCAAATAGACGCCGGAAAGGCTTCCCTTATAGGTACGCGTTATTGAGGCCCTCCCAGTGAGGGGGGATATATATCACCAGTCCAGGTTGGGGATTAATATATAAACCTCCCGACTGTCACTGCCAGAGTTCCTCACTAACACACTACGGTATTCTACCATCAGTTCCTCGTTCAAAATAAGCCCCGTCCGACAGCAGGCTTATATCGGGTCAGAAAGCAACCCTGGGGGTAGCGTATAATATAATCAATGGAGCGGGCGAACGTGGGGGATTCGTGCATCAAGATAAAAGAGCAGCCCAAGATTAATTTTATATTTATTAGCCGAAAAGGCATACTAGAAATATACAGGTATATATACACTGCTCAAAAAAATTAAGGGAACACTTAAACAACAGAATATAACTGCAAGTAAATCAAACTTCTGTGAAATCAAACTGTCCACTTAGGAAGCAACACTGATTGACAATCAATTTCACATGCTGTTGTGAAAGTGGAATAAACAGATGGAAATTATTGGCAATTGTCAAGACACACTCAATAAAGGAGTGGTTCTGCAGGTGGGGACCACAGACCACAACTCAGTATCAATGCTTTCTGGCTGATGTTTTGGTCACTTTTGAAAGTTGGTTGTGCTTTCACACTTGTGGTAGCATGAGATGGACTCTACAACCCACATAAGTGGCTCAGGTAGTGCAGCTCATCCAGGATGTCACATCAATGCTAGCAGTGGCAAGAAGGTTTGCTGTGTCTGTCAGCGTAGTGTCCAGAGGCTGGAGGCGCAGTTCTTGGTTGTGGAGTATTGATGTAGTCAAACTCCTGTTTGCTTAATATTCCTTTGTTTAGTCCTTTAGTTATTAATTGTTTTAGTTCAACAGTGAAATTAATGGTGGGATCCTCCGTTGAACTTTTATACGTTTTCGTGTCTCCTAAAATGCGTTGACATTCCTTTTCATACTGGGATTGGTCTAGTATAACAATACTACCTCCTTTGTCTGCTGGGCGAATAACAATGTCTTTATTTCGTTGTAAATTTTGAATAGCATTACGTTCATTTATCGTGAGGTTCTGTTTGTATTTGGAACATTTTTTATCACTAATTTTCTTGAGGTCATAGATAACGCTTTTTTGGAAAGAGTTAAATGCCTCAGAATATTCATTAATTGGATGGAATTTGGATTTAGCTTTAAGTCCTGTAGAGTTGGTCATTGTCCCATCTACTAGTAATGTAGGTTCTGAGGTAGAATTTATAGTTTTTTTGAAAAAATATTTTTTTAGGGCTAACTTCCTCATGAATTGTTTAATGCCTATGAAGGCTTCAAATTTGTTGAATCTTGTAGCTGGTGCAAATTTCAGCCCTTTTCTCAGTAGGGATTCTTCATTAGTTTTCAATGGGTGTTTACTTAAATTAAAAAAATTTTGAGAATCCTCCTTTATTTCTTTTGGTTTCCTCTTTTTTTGGGAGAGTTTCCCCCCCCCTGCAGCCCCTTTTCCGTTTTTTCTTTGGCCCAACTGAAAAAACGGATTGATAGAGCTACTTTTCTTAAGTGGCTGAGTGTTACTAATATATGACTGTCAGTTTGTGTGCTGGTTGTTGTGCTTGGTCCGGCTGTATTATTAAGGTTTTCGTGAATGGTGTCAGGTATTGATAAGATCTCATATCTATTTTCTGTGGCGATAGGGGTATTAGTGACCATAGAGGTATTTATGACCATAGGGGTCGTGATATTTCGGTGTTCTCCAGAAGTGGGGGCAATAGATTGAGTAGTGCTTTAGGTGACACGAAAACGTATAAAAGTTCAACGGAGGATCCCACCATTAATTTCACTGTTGAACTAAAACAATTAATAACTAAAGGACTAAACAAAGGAATATTAAGCAAACAGGAGTTTGACTACATCAATACTCCACAACTAAGAACTGCAGTGTTCTATTACCTACCGAAAATCCATAAAGATATGCAGAATCCACCAGGTCGCCCTATAATTTCAGGGATTGGCAATTTGACGTCCAATCTATCGCACTATGTGGACTGTCATTTACAGAAACTGGTGCCAGACCTTCCAGCCTACCTTAAAGATAGTAGGCATATTCTTCAGATTTTAAATGAATTTCAATGGGACAATAACTTTATTATGGGTACTTTAGACATCACATCTCTATATACAGTGATCCAGCATGACAAAGGCCTTGAAGCCTTGACCCATTTTTTAAATTTAGATCAAACTATGCCAAATGACAATATTGATTTTATTAAAGAGTGCGCCTTGTTCATTTTAACGCATAACTCTTTCCAACACAAGGAGAACTACTACACCCAGCAATGGGGTACAGCCATGGGGACCAGGTTCTCGCCCAGTTACGCCAATCTGTACGTGGGTAGATGGGAACAATTCAACATCTACCAAGGGGGTGTTCTGCGCGTGGACCTGGCCCTATGGCTACGTTTTATCGATGATATATTTTTTATTTGGAAAGATGGAGAAGAATCTCTAAATATGTTTTTAAGTGAAATTAATAAAAACGATTTTTATCTTCATTTTAATGCCACAACGAGCCGGGCCAATCTACATTTTTTAGATTTAGACATCTCCATCAAACAGGGCACCATTCAGACTAAAACTTATATGAAGCCCACAGACTCCAACAGCTATATAGCTACGAATAGTTGCCATCTACCTAGATGGCTTCTCAATGTCCCAAGGAGTCAATTTTTAAGGTTACACAGAAACTGCTCCAACATAGTAGATTATGATATGGAAGCAGATACATTGATGAGAAAATTTCAAAACAAAGGTTATGACTATAATAATTTAATGTAGTAATATAAATAGCACTGCACACTCAAGAGGGAATTCACCGTAAGTAAATCAATGATAGTGAAAAAAAGGTCCAAATGAGGAAACCAGAAAAAAATATAAAGTGAAACAGAACTTATCTGAAAAATGGGGAGTGAGCCGAGTCCTTGGAGGTCCAGTAATAGTTCCTTGCTGCAAGGCAGGCCAGTGACGGAGAGCTGTCCCGGCCGGAGACGCTCTCACGCTGAACCTGGGTGTGCAGAGATGGAAGCAGGAAGTGAGGGCGCGGCGGAGGCCGCGTCTGACGTCGGTGGAGCTCAGGGTTCGGGTCACGTGACTTCAGTAAGTCACGTGGTGCCCCAGCAGAAGTCCGGGAAAAATTAAAATAATAAAAAGCAAAGGATGATGTGCTTAAGGAGCCGTTCCTACGCGTTTCAGAATCATCGGATTCCTTCCTCAGGGATGGCTCTTCTAGCACAGAAACATATATTTATATCATCCATCAATTAGTTAGGAGCCAATGGTTAAATGGTCCTCATTAATAAGGTTAACTCCTTATGTCCCGTGATGAAAATGATCTAGTGGTGGTAATGGCGTTTATTCAAAGGCAAAAAGTTCTATATCATTGTTCAATCCCCTTGGTTTTAGGGTGTCCAATTGAAAAATCCAGCGGGTTTCTTCTCTTGACATTTGTTTAATAAAGTCACCTTTTCGCCAGTCTCTTGTGACTTTTTTTATTCCTGTAATTTTTATGCCCTCCGTTGATCCCTTATGGTTTATTTTAAAATGTCTAGATAAGGGATGGTCATCAAATTTGTTCCTAATGTTGCGGAGATGTTCTCCAATGCGTTTACGTAGAGGGCGTATTGTTCTGCCCACGTAAATTTTATGGCATGGACATTCAATTGCGTATATGACACCTGTTGAGGAACAACTAATATAATCCCTAATGGGGAACTCAGTTCCATTCTGGGCGTTAATAGATTTTTTTCTGTTAAGTTTCAGCGTTTTGCACATTTTGCAGTTTTTGCAAGGGTAAAAACCCGTTATAGCTTTATTGAAAGGGTCGGTCGGTCCCTTTTTATGATATATTTGTTTGGTATTACATACCGTCGGTGCAATGATGTTACCAATATTCCTAGCTTTTCTAAATATAAATTGTGGATAGTTGGTGATTTTGTCAGTGTTTTTTTATAATCCGTTTAAAGAGGTGAGTATTGGAATTGTATTGAGTGATGAAGGGGACCGAAATTGTATCAGAGATTAATGAATTTTCCATGATTCTAGGATTAGTATCCTGGAGCAGAGTTTCTCTAGGGATATCTTTAATGTTCCTCTTGGTGTCCATTAAATTATTATAATAGAAGATTATTGTTGTGCACTCGAATCTATAAATGGCGAGGTGCTAGTGTCATGGAATAAATCCCAAACCAGTAATATAAATAGCACTGCACACTCAAGAGGGAATTCCATGCAAAATAGAACAAATTTTATTGATACAACCAACCAATATGAGAAGCATGATAATCAAAGCGTCATAAACATAACGTTTCGACTCTCCCGAGTCTTTTTCAAACGCCGCTATGTAGAAAAAGATAACAAAACAGACAAAATCATTGCGGAACACCAAAAAGTTGGTGTCTGGGTCTTCGTAATCCAAGTACATTCTCTCCACCACACGTGTACCACCCGGTGGAAACGTTTATCTCCTTAGTTGATCAGGAAGTGAAGTCACTATCACATCAACATAGACTAGGCTTCTTTCCTACTCACTCAAACTTCTCCCCAGATGAGAAACAAGCAGTAACTTCCTTACGCTCTAATTCTCAGATTGTGATCAAACCAGCAGATAAGGGGGGCGCCATCGTGGTGATGGACCAAACCCAATATCGCCATGAGATTGACAGACAACTCTCAGACACAGACACATATATGGTGGTCTCCAGGGATCCAACTCCTACGATTAAAATGAAAATACAGGGTCTTATTCAATCCGCCTTGGACAATTCCATTATTGATTCTAAAACCGCTACTTTTCTAAAAAAACGATTATCCGATTACCCCGGTGTTTTACATCTTACCCAAAATTCACAAAGATCTCAATAATCCTCCTGGTAGGCCGATCGTGGCCTCCACCGAGTCAATTTTAGCCCCGCTCTCCATCTATTTAGAAAAGGTCCTCACACCCCTGATCAAGGACACAAGGTCCTTCCTCCTGGATACAGGTCACTTTCATAACATTATTAGGCAACTGGGTACTATACCAACTACGAGCTTTCTGGTTACACTTGACAAATGTATAGTGACAAATTCCACAACATGTGATACCAGACTCCAAACCATGGCTGATAGATTCAGAGAAAGACATTACCCGGAAAAACTACTGGACAAAGAGATGACAATAGCAAGGTCTCCCCCATCCCCTCCCCCTCCACGACAATCCCTCGACAGATTACCATTTGTACATACGCACCATCCCTTTATGCCCAAGATCTACACCACAATCAAAAAACACTGGCCCCTTCTAGCCCAGTCATATCCGGATATTACTCCCTTTCAAAACCCGGTCTTGATCAGCACCAGAAGACCGACCAACATCAAGGACAAGCTAGTGAGGGCCAACATTGGTAGCTCACATCCAATTGTAACTCAAAAACTATTACACACCCGACGCAAGGGCACATTCCCGTGTCTTGGCTGTGCGGCCTGTTCCAACGTGATCAAATCTGACAGTGTACTACATCCACGAACAGGAAAATCGTACCCGATTAACGGATACTTTACATGTGACTCCAACTTCGTAATCTATATCATCAAATGCCCTTGTGGTCTCCTCTATGTAGGGGAGACCACTCAACACATCAGGGATAGAATAGCCGGACACAAGTCCACTATACGATGTGGTAAAACGTGGCTTCCATTGCCAGATCACTTTGCTAAGTCGAAACATACGGTCGCACAGCTTAAATTTCAGGTTTTAGAACACGTCCCACGCCCCCGCAGGGGTGGTAACCACATCAAATTACTCAAACGTAGAGAGACCTTTTGGATATACACCCTGGATACATTATCACCACGAGGATTAAATCGTGAAATTGATTGGTCTGTTTAGTTACAATTGGGATATATTGTACTCTTCTATTTGACTAATTATGTCTCCTATCTTTTTTAGACCCGCTGACTGTAGCCAACACTGGTGAGTTCACATCGCTAACATCATAGGATTAATCATTGCATACGGCCCATGGCATCTCCTTTAGGAGGTTTCACCCGCCTTATCTAACCTCTATATATTAGTTTCACCCAGATTATTCCAAGCCTCTTGCATAATTTTTTCCCCCCCCTCCCCTCTCCCTCTTTTCTCACTATCCTCTTTCCCCTTTCTTTTACTTTATTCCACAATTTTTCCACTACTGCATCGCTCTCTTAACCATTTCCTCCTACTTTCCCTTTTTTTACACCGTTTCCCCTACTCCCTTTAACACATGCGCATTACACCATTCAGGGCTCACATCCCCAGGGCTCTCTGCGCAGCCGCAGTGGCATTTCCATTACCCTCTATGGTACTTCCGGTCCGGATGACGCACATCCGGTCCGGCGGTACTCGCCGGCTTTTATTCCCGGCGTGTTCATTCCCACAGCACACTACAACCCAGCAAGACGCGGGAGCGTCGCTGCCTCACACCACCATAAGGTAACTCTGCTGTGTACAGGACTTTTCTGAATAATTCTTTTGCCGGCTTGTTAAATATTTTACTGCTACCGCAGCTCCGACTCCGGGGCCTTTAAGTACTCTGGACAATACATTTAACTTTTTCATATGTGATAGTGCCCACTCTTTTTAACGTGCATACCCACAGTATGACCCATTACCTTTTCTACCACGTATTTCCATATATTTCTTTATTATTTTTATTCTGTACAGACTTTACACCTTTCAGCTTGAAAGTTCCTAATCGCCATTTATCTAACAACCATCCAGGTAATTATGTTGTACACAATTTAGTTCATGAGTTTCCTCTTCATCTTGATTTTATATCTCTAATCCCCTATTCTCCCTACATTTTTACACCCCAGGCCTTACCTTGGGGAGACATCTCTTCCTAATTTTGACTCTAGGCTATTCTATTGCAACAGGTATTTATCGCCATACATACCTCTCACCAGTGTTTAACCTCTACAGCAGTTCATCTAAACTAACTTGTTACTAATTTCCTTTTATCTAGCAATGCATTAATTGCCTCTTTAAAAAAAACTTCGTCTGAAGCAATTTTTCAGGTATAATTGTCCTCTATTGTTTCTAACTTTATGATTCTTCTAGCTATACTCATACCTTGGGTGGATTCCAATCACCACTTTACTATTCACCTTCTTTACTTTCGGCATACGGTTGGTGCTTGTTAGTCTCCATGGTACATGCACTTTCCATTATATAAAATTGGTGAAATGTTTGCATTATATAAAATTGGTGAAATGTTTTCTTTATTATATTGTTTTTACGTTGATCTGTTACTTTTTCTGTTTATTTCAACCATTTTTGTTATCTTTTTCTACATAGCGGCGTTTGAAAAAGACTCGGGAGAGTCGAAACGTTATGTTTATGACGCTTTGATTATCATGCTTCTCATATTGGTTGGTTGTATCAATAAAATTTGTTCTATTTTGCATGGAATTCCCTCTTGAGTGTGCAGTGCTATTTATATTACTACATTAAATTATTATAGTCATAACCTTTGTTTTGAAATTTTCTCATCAATGTATCTGCTTCCATATCATAATCTACTATGTTGGAGCAGTTTCTGTGTAACCTTAAAAATTGACTCCTTGGGACATTGAGAAGCCATCTAGGTAGATGGCAACTATTCGTAGCTATATAGCTGTTGGAGTCTGTGGGCTTCATATAAGTTTTAGTCTGAATGGTGCCCTGTTTGATGGAGATGTCTAAATCTAAAAAATGTAGATTGGCCCGGCTCGTTGTGGCATTAAAATGAAGATAAAAATCGTTTTTATTAATTTCACTTAAAACATATTTAGAGATTCTTCTCCATCTTTCCAAATAAAAAATATATCATCGATAAAACGTAGCCATAGGGCCAGGTCCGCGCGCAGAACACCCCCTTGGTAGATGTTGAATTGTTCCCATCTACCCACGTACAGATTGGCGTAACTGGGCGAGAACCTGGTCCCCATGGCTGTACCCCATTGCTGGGTGTAGTAGTTCTCCTTGTGTTGGAAAGAGTTATGCGTTAAAATGAACAAGGCGCACTCTTTAATAAAATCAATATTGTCATTTGGCATAGTTTGATCTAAATTTAAAAAATGGGTCAAGGCTTCAAGGCCTTTGTCATGCTGGATCACTGTATATAGAGATGTGATGTCTAAAGTACCCATGATAAAGTTATTGTCCCATTGAAATTCATTTAAAATCTGAAGAATATGCCTACTATCTTTAAGGTAGGCTGGAAGGTCTGGCACCAGTTTCTGTAAATGACAGTCCACATAGTGCGATAGATTGGACGTCAAATTGCCAATCCCTGAAATTATAGGGCGACCTGGTGGATTCTGCATATCTTTATGGATTTTCGGTAGGTAATAGAACACTGCAGTTCTTAGTTGTGGAGTATTGATGTAGTCAAACTCCTGTTTGCTTAATATTCCTTTGTTTAGTCCTTTAGTTATTAATTGTTTTAGTTCAACAGTGAAATTAATGGTGGGATCCTCCGTTGAACTTTTATACGTTTTCGTGTCACCTAAAGCACTACTCAATCTATGGCCCCCACTTCTGGAGAACACCGAAATATCACGACCCCTATGGTCATAAATACCTCTATGGTCACTAATACCCCTATCGCCACAGAAAATAGATATGAGATCTTATCAATACCTGACACCATTCACGAAAACCTTAATAATACAGCCGGACCAAGCACAACAACCAGCACACAAACTGACAGTCATATATTAGTAACACTCAGCCACTTAAGAAAAGTAGCTCTATCAATCCGTTTTTTCAGTTGGGCCAAAGAAAAAACGGAAAAGGGGCTGCAGGGGGGGGGAAACTCTCCCAAAAAAAGAGGAAACCAAAAGAAATAAAGGAGGATTCTCAAAAATTTTTTAATTTAAGTAAACACCCATTGAAAACTAATGAAGAATCCCTACTGAGAAAAGGGCTGAAATTTGCACCAGCTACAAGATTCAACAAATTTGAAGCCTTCATAGGCATTAAACAATTCATGAGGAAGTTAGCCCTAAAAAAATATTTTTTCAAAAAAACTATAAATTCTACCTCAGAACCTACATTACTAGTAGATGGGACAATGACCAACTCTACAGGACTTAAAGCTAAATCCAAATTCCATCCAATTAATGAATATTCTGAGGCGTTTAACTCTTTCCAAAAAAGCGTTATCTATGACCTCAAGAAAATTAGTGATAAAAAATGTTCCAAATACAAACAGAACCTCACGATAAGTGAACGTAATGCTATTCAAAATTTACAACGAAATAAAGACATTGTTATTCGCCCAGCAGACAAAGGAGGTAGTATTGTTATACTAGACGAATCCCAGTATGAAAAGGAATGTCAACGCATTTTAGGAGACACGAAAACGTATAAAAGTTCAACGGAGGATCCCACCATTAATTTCACTGTTGAACTAAAACAATTAATAACTAAAGGACTAAACAAAGGAATATTAAGCAAACAGGAGTTTGACTACATCAATACTCCACAACCAAGAACTGCAGTGTTCTATTACCTACCGAAAATCCATAAAGATATGCAGAATCCACCAGGTCGCCCTATAATTTCAGGGATTGGCAATTTGACGTCCAATCTATCGCACTATGTGGACTGTCATTTACAGAAACTGGTGCCAGACCTTCCAGCCTACCTTAAAGATAGTAGGCATATTCTTCAGATTTTAAATGAATTTCAATGGGACAATAAATTTATTATGGGTACTTTAGACATCACATCTCTATATACAGTGATCCAGCATGACAAAGGCCTTGAAGCCTTGACCCATTTTTTAAATTTAGATCAAACTATGCCAAATGACAATATTGATTTTATTAAAGAGTGCGCCTTGTTCATTTTAACGCATAACTCTTTCCAACACAAGCAGAACTACTACACCCAGCAATGGGGTACAGCCATGGGGACCAGGTTCGCGCTCAGTTACGCCAATCTGTACGTGGGTAGACGGGAACACTTCAACATCTACCAAGGGGGTGTTCTGCGCGTGGACCTGGCCCTATGGCTACGTTTTATCGATGATATATTTTTTATTTGGAAAGATGGAGAAGAATCTCTAAATATGTTTTTAAGTGAAATTAATAAAAACGATTTTTATCTTCATTTTAATGCCACAACGAGCCGGGCCAATCTACATTTTTTAGATTTAGACATCTCCATCAAACAGGGCACCATTCAGACTAAAACTTATATGAAGCCCACAGACTCCAACAGCTATATAGCTACGAATAGCTGCCATCTACCTAGATGGCTTCTCAATGTCCCAAGGAGTCAATTTTTAAGGTTACACAGAAACTGCTCCAACATAGTAGATTATGATATGGAAGCAGATACATTGATGAGAAAATTTCAAAACAAAGGTTATGACTATAATAATTTAATGGACACCAAGAGGAACATTAAAGATATCCCTAGAGAAACTCTGCTCCAGGATACTAATCCTAGAATCATGGAAAATTCATTAATCTCTGATACAATTTCGGTCCCCTTCATCACTCAATACAATTCCAATACTCACCTCTTTAAACGGATTATTAGAAAACACTGGGAACTTCTGAAGGAGGACAAAGTTATTGGTGACAAAATCACCAACTATCCACAATTTATATTTAGAAAAGCTAGGAATATTGGTAAGCACTTCCTGCTTCCATCTCTGCACACCCAGGTTCGGCGTGAGAGCGTCTCCGGCCGGGACAGCTCTCCGTCACTGGCCTGCCTTGCAGCAAGGAACTATTACTGGACCTCCAAGGACTCGGCTCACTCCCCATTTTTCAGATAAGTTCTGTTTCACTTTATATTTTTTTCTGGTTTCCTCATTTGGACCTTTTTTTCACTATCATTGATTTACTTACGGTGAATCTTTTGCCTCAGCCCTTCTGGTTACCCCTGGTGGGGTCTTTGTGTTATTACCATTTGCGCCTATTTCACAGTAACACTCTAACCACAGCATATGCCACATGTTTCAGTTTGTGCACACTGTTAGACCTATCACATGATTCCGCTTACCACTATTAATATATTTCTTAAACGCTTTGAGTGTGCGTTTTTTATGCAGCCTATTATTCACCTATTAGTGTTGTCATATAATTACCTTCTTTAGTCATATATTTAGACTATTTGCTTTGTTCACCTCCAGATTTTTATCTTGTCAACCTATTCTGCTAACAGTGCGTCATCCGTGGTACACTCTCCAGCTTTATTAGGAGGGTGTTTTTTGCCGTCTTGAGTTTAATATTTCTTTCCGTGTTTCGCTTTGACTCACCCCAGGGTGAACTATTTATATGTACTATATATCATTTGGATCTATTTCTTTAAAAATATTCTCTTTTTTAGCCATCTTGAAAAAGGCGCACTCTTACCTGGCACGATTTTCTCTTCAATCAATAATACCCCTCCTTTTTTGAATATCCTAATCACAGGTAATCGGTTTGATTAGTTTTATCAGTTATTGTTGCTATACTATAATCACAGCGCGAGTATCTATATATCCATTTATATATATATATATATATATATATATATATATATATATATACACAGTACAGACCAAAAGTTTCGACACACCTTCTCATTCAAAGATTTTTCTGTATTTTCATGACTATGAAAATTGTACATTCACACTGAAGGCATCAAAACTATGAATTAACACATGTGGAATTATATACTTAACAAAAAAGTGTGAAACAACTGAAAATATGTCTTATATTCTAGGTTCTTCAAAGTAGCCACCTTTTGCTTTGATTATTGCTTTGCACACTCTTGGCATTCTCTTTATGAGCTTGTGCAGCCTCTCTCCTCCCATATCTGAGAGTATGATTTTCTGTACAGAACCGTGGAGGCTCATAACTTTCCGCTCAAAGTTCTAAATGGAACAGCAGCGGTGCCACCAAAATCTGATGTATTTTATCTGCGTATAGAGACTAAATATGCCTACTGTATGTAATTCCTGGTAGCTATGCTTTTTAACTCAATAACTCAAGAGTGCTAGAGTGGCTGGATGTTATGGGCTCGTGGGGAAGGAATGCAGAGTCCGATAATGTGCTCTGCTAGGCTCAGAGATATTGCATTCTGTTATTATGGTTCATTTTCCAGATTCCATATCTCAAAGCCTTGCACTGGTAAGCCTGGGATATGTTGTCCCACGACTAAGCCTGAAGGAACAAAGGGAGCCAAGCTGGCTGTAGCTGCATGAGAGCTCACACCCTGGTGCTAATTGCTAGTCACAGAGATTCAAAGGGCTTTTTCCTGGAGTTTAATTAAAGGAAAACATTGCATTTTATGGCCTTGGGGATTGCAAGGGTGGGGTCACATTCCAGGAGTGGACGGAGATCTAGTTTGTCCCTCACACCTCTCATCACTACCGTTGGTACTCACTCTGCTTTCACCGTGTTCCGGTAGCCATGCTGAGCAACCCCATTACTGATATCTCTGCTCGTCACTGCCGCTGATTCCCACGCTGCTCTCAGTGTGTTCCGGCGGCCCTGCTGAGCAATCCCGTTACTGATGTCTCCGCTCCTCACTACTGCTGGTTTTCATTCAGCTCTCAGTGTGTTCCAGAGGCTGTGCTGAGTGATCACATTACTGATGTCGCCGCTCGTCTCTGCCACTGGTTCTCACGCTGCTTTCAGTGTGTTCCGGCAGTCGTGCCGAGAGGTCACATTATTGACCTCACCGTTCATCACTGCCGCTGGTTCTCTCGCTGCTCTCAGTGTGTTCTGGCGGCCGTGCTGAGCGGTCACGCTACTGACGTCACCGCTCATCACAACCGCTGGTTCTCAAACTGCTCTCAGTTTGTTCTGGTGGCCGTGCTGAGCAATCCCATTACTGATGTCTCCGCTCGTCACTGCCGCTGGTTCTCAAACTGCTCAGTTTGTTCTGGCAGCCGTGCTGAGTGGTCACATTACTGACGTTACCGATCGTCACTGCCGCTGGTTCTCACGGTGCTCTCAGTGTGTTCCAGCAGCTGTGCTGAGTGGTTACATTACTGATGTTACCGCTCATTACTACTGCTGGTTCTCACACTGCTTTCAGTGTGTTCCGGTGGCCGTGCTGAGCAATCCCATTACTGATGTCTCCGCTTGTCACTACTGCTGGTTCTCATGCTGCTCTCAGTGTGTTCCAGAGGCCGTGCTGAGTGGTCACATTACTGATCTCGCCGCTAGTCACTGCGGCTGGTTCTCACGCTGATTTCCGTGTGTTCTGGTGGCAGTGCTGAGCGGTCACATTACTGATGTCACCGCTCATCACAACCGCAGGTTCTCAAACTGCTGTCAGTTTGTTCTGCTGGCTCTCCTGAGTGGTCACATTACTGATGTCTCTGCTCGTCACTGTCGCTGGTTCTCTAACTGCTCTCAGTTTGTTCCAGCAGCCGTGCTGAGCAGTCACATTACTGATGTTACCGCTTGTGAAGGATTGCACAGGGGAAGGGAGTGTCGACTTCTCTCACCTCGGGGGAAGGACCCAGAGGTCACGTAACTGACGTCACTGTTCGTCAATACTGCTGGTTCTCTCGCTGCTCTCAGTGTGTTCCGGCGGCCGTGCTGAACAATCCCATTACTGATGTTTCCGCTCGTCACTGCCGCTGGTTCTCACGCTGCTCTCAGTGTGTTCTGCTGCCGTGCTGAGCGGTCACAATTACTAACGTCACCGTCGCTGACTTTCATGATGCTGTCAGTGTGTTCTGACTGCCGTGCTGAGTGGTCACATTACTGATGTCTCCGCTCGTCACTGCCACTGGTTCTCATGATGCTTTCAGTGTGTTCCGGAGGATGTGCTGAGCAGTAACATTACTGATGTCTCGGCTCGTCATTGCCTCTGGTTCTCATGCTGTTCTCAGTGTTTCGACAGCCGTGCTGAGCGGTCACATTACTGATGTCACCGCTCGTCACTGCCGCCGCTTCTCACGCTACTCTCAGTGTTTTCCAGTGGTTGTGCTGAGCGGTCAGATTACTGATGTCACTGCTCAGCATTGCATCCGGATGTAGCAGAGTCCGGGATTGTCGTGGACCTCTGTTATGATTTGGTAGCCGAGGAGGACAGTAGCAAAAAATAGCCAAGGCAACCAGACACCCAGAGAGGTTGGTAACTAGCGGATTGCAGACCCCTAAACTGACCGCACAACTAGAAGTAGCCGCGGGACGTACCTACGATGACCTAGACGCCTCGACACAGTCGGAAAGTTAACTAAGCCTAAAGAGAGAAAGGGGAAAGCTAACTGCCCCGAAGTAGCGCCCCAAAGGAATAGGTAGCCCCCACACATATATTGGCGGTCAGACAAGATGAAATACGAACACAGGCAGAAAACAGAATAAGCAAACGCTGGGGCCCAAAACTGGCTAGATAGAATAGGACAGGAAAGACGGATTTTGGTAAGAACTTACCTGTAAAATCCTTTTCAGCGAAGGAAGGAAAGGAGACACACTAGTAATGACTAGTGGGTAGGCGGAGCCCAGATAGGATTGACACCTCAGATTAAAAAGAGTGTTGACCGGCCCCTCCAGCTCGGGCTCCTCCTACTCCTGCTTCTTCAGTCGTACAAAAGCTTAGGGAAGAGCAAATATCACCAGCGCAGCAACATAACCCCTTCTGAAGGACTTCAGAGAAAAAGCAAGAATACAGGTTATGCATGCATGTAGGCAAAAAAAACACACAGTTCCAGGTACTACTCACTGGACCTGACCACTGCGATGAGCTGGCAATGCTGGAAAGGAGCCGTAGCGCGTCAACCTCAGTCCAGATAATCGCTATCAGAAGAGGGTCACGCCGCATCTGAAAACACATCAACACACTTCTGCCATGGGCGGGTGCTGTGTCTCCTTTCCTTCCTTCGCTGAAAAGGATTTTACAGGTAAGTTCTTACCAAATTCCGTCTTTCAGCAGCAGAATGGAAGGAAAGGAGACACACTAGTAATGACTAGTGGGACGTCCCAAAGCAGTCCAAAAATTAAGGGTGGGAATATAACCAAGAAAAAACAGGCAGAATCCCAACAACCTTGGTAAATGCGCAACAGGCGCCAAATACAAGTTAACTATAACTTTACACTACAGCCGCCTGTAGGACCCTGCGTCCTAAGGCCGCATCAGCGGAAGCACTGACGTCCACCTTATAAAACTTTGTAAACGTGTGGACGGAGCGCCAAGTCGCCGCTCGGCAGAGCTGAGCTGCCGAAGCCCCTTGATGAAAGGCCCACGATGAGGCCACAGCCCTCGTGGAATGAGCACGAATCTTAATCGGGCAAGGTTCGCCTTTAAGTCGGTAAGCTTCCAAAATGGCTGACCGAATCCAACGAGCTATAGAGTCCTTGGAAGCTCGTTGACCACGTCGACGACCTGCTGGAATCACAAACAAGGAGTCTGACTTCCTAAAACCTTGAGTAACAGACAAATAGAACTTCAAGGCCCGCACTAAATCCAATGTGTGCAAAACCCGTTCCTTTGCATTCCTCGGGCCCGGGCAAAGTGAAGGCAAAACAATATCCTGGTTAACATGGAATTGCGACACTACCTTAGGTAGAAAGTCGCCCCGTGTGCGAAGCACTACTCGATCCGGGTAAAATTCCAGGAAAGGAGGCGAGCAAGAAAGAGCCGCCAACTCAGAAACCCTTCTCAAAGAAGTGACTGCGACTAGGAAGGCAACCTTCCAAGAAAGCAAAGAAAGGTTAGCAGAATCCATTGGCTCAAAAGGCCCATGCTGAAGAGCCTCCAGGACAAGGTTGAGCCGCCAAGGAGACACAGGTGCCTTCCGCGGCGGAAACTGACGCGAAAAAAGGAGCGCACATCCCTACGCGAGGCGATAACTTTCTGGAACAACAGGGACAGGGCAGAAACCTGACCCCTCAGGGTGCTAACTGCCAAACCCTTGTCCAGCCCGTACTGTAGAAAAGCCAACAGATTGGGAATGGAAAAAATCCTCCGGTTCCTTGAAGAACCCAAACACCACGAGAAGAAGGCTTCCCAGGTCTTGTGGTAAATTCTAGTAGTAGCCGGACCTCTGGCAGCTCGCAGAGTGGCAATGACTTCGGCTGAAAAACCTCTACGGGTCAGTATTTCGGTCTCAAGAGCCACGCCGTCAAACGCAGAGACTTCAAGTCCGGATGACGGATAGGACCCTGGGTTAACAGGTCCGGGCGAAGAGGAAGTGGAAATGGCGGTGCTGTCAAAAGCGACACCAGTGTCGAGAACCACGTCCTCCTTGGCCAATCTGGGGCTATCAACATAGCCGGGATTCTCTCCAGTCTGATCCGACGCAGCACCAGAGGAAGTAAGGATATCGGCGGAAACACATAGATTAGCTCGAATCGGTCCCACGGGGCCACCAGAGCATCTACCGCCACAGCCTTCGGGTCCTTGTACCTGGACATGAAGGTCGGCAACTTGGCATTGGACCTGGATGCCATCAAATCCACTTGGGGAACTCCCCAAAGGGAGCACAGCAGTGCAAAGATCTCCGGATGAAGACTCCATTCTCCGGGATCCATCTTCTCTCGACTGAGGAAGTCCGCCGTGGTATTCTGAACTCCTGGAATGTGAATCGCAGAGATGGCTGGTACTCTGTCCTCGGCCCAATTCAGGATCCGAGACACTTCCACCATGAGTCTGGAACTCCTCGTCCCGCCTTGGTGGTTGATATACGCGACCGCCGTTGCGTTGTCTGTCTGCACTCGGACTGGTAGACCGCTCAAAGGGACCGTCCAGTGTTGGAGGCAAAGGAAAATTGCCCTCAATTCCAAGATGTTGATCGGTAGAACAGACTCTTCCGATGACCATACTCCCTGAACCCAGAGATCGTTCCAGACACCCCCCCAGCCCGTCAGGCTGGCATCGGTGGTTATGACCGACCACCTCGGAGGAAGGAAAGACTTCCCCAGTGATAACGTTCCTGGACGTGACCACCAACTTAGGGACTCTCGCACCCTGCAAGAGATGATACTGCGATCCAGTGCAATCTGCGATCGATCCCAATGACTCAGAATGAGCCTTTGGAGGGCTCTGGAATGAAACTGGGCAAACGGAAGTGCTTCCATGGAAGCCACCATCAGACCTAAAAGGCGCATACACTTCCGAAGGGACATTGCTGTCGAAGACTTCATAGTCTGTACATGTCGAAGGAGACATGCCCGCTTGTCTGGAGGTAGGGACACCACTGCCCGTACCGTGTCGAAATGCATCCCCAAAAACAGGATTGACTGCGACGGTTCCAGAGACGACTTCTCCCAATTGACCAGCCACCCGAAGTCCTCCAGGAGCTGAAGGGATAGATTGCGAGCCGTCACCGCCTCCTCCTTTGAGGACGCCACAATCAAAAGGTCGTCCAGATAGGGAATAATCGTGACTCCCTGTCTTCGAAGAATTGCCATGAGAGGCGCTAGAATTTTTGTAAAAACTCTGGGCGCTGAAGCCAAGCCGAATGGCAGGGCCACAAATTGGTAATGGTCCTGACCTATGGCAAAATGAAGGAAGCGCTGGTGAGCCCTTCCGACGGGAACATGCAAATAAGCGTCGCGAATGTCGATTGACACCAGAAAGTCGTTCTGCGACAGGGTTGCCACAACGGAGCGAAGTGACTCCATGCGGAATTTTTGGGTGTGGACATGCTGATTCAATCTTTTGAGATCCAGAATAGGACGAAATTTGTCCTCTTTTTTGGGGACCACAAAGAGATTTTGAATAAAAACCTTTACCCCGGTCCTCTGTCGGAACCGGTATTACTACACCCTTCTGCAGAAGGAATTCCACCTCTCGCAGCAGAGCGGCAAATAGCCCGGGCTCTGACGGAATGCGAGACTGGCAAAAACTGTCCGGGGGTCGAGAAGAAAACTCTATGAAATAGCCTGCCGACACAACTCGAATTACCCAGGAATCCGGACGCGGGAAATCCAATTCGCCTTGAATTGGAGCAGGCGACCCCCCACTCGAGAGCCCTCGAGTGAGGACCTGGCGTCAGTCTGCCTTGGCGGGCTTCTTGTCAGTTTCCCGCTTGTCTTGACGGAAACTTTGTTTCCAAGGGGTGCGGGATTTCTGAGAAGACTTCTTTCCCGAAAAAGAGGGACGACCCGATCCCCAAGAAGACTGACCGGATCGTCCCCTAGACCGAAAATACCGCCGACCATTACCGGCACTAGGTCTGCCAGACGTAGAAGCCATAGCCCTTCGCTGTGGTAAAGCCGCTTCTTTAGCCTTTGCCTTGGCAATCAGCTCTGTGAGATCAGATCCAAATAGCTGACCACCCTTGTAGGCTAAAGACAGTAAACCCTGCTTGGAAACCGCGTCCCCGGTCCACTGTCTAAGCCACAGTGCTCTTCTGACTGTGACCGCTGAGGATTGCGTCCTGGATAATAATGACGCAGTATCCAGACCTGCATCACAGCTATATCGGGCTGCAGTCTCCAATAAATCGAGAAGTCCATCTATCTCGGATAATGGAGATCTATTTTGCAACGCCTTCCGTAAACGGACCAACCAGCACAGGGAAGCCTTAGAAGCACACATGGATCCTAGTACTGCTCTGAATCCATGACCTGCAGCTTCATAGATGGATTTTCGCCGCCATCTCCGTTTTTCTGTCCAGCGGCTCTTGCAGACTCGCTTTCCCTTTAACCGGAAGCAATGAGGATTTACTAAGCTGGGATAAAGGAACATCCACTTCAGGAGAAGGAATCCAATTATCCGTCAATTCCGTTGAACACGGATATAATGCTTCAAAGAACCGTGTCCCTTGAAAACGTTTATCTGGACACAGACGTTCCTTCTCCACTACCGTATTAAGCTCTTCCAGAGCCGGTAATGTTGACCGCGACTTATGGTACTCCTGGTACATGCGGCCCGACTTACCAGGCCGTGTAGTTACCTCCTCCGGTAACTGTAACGCCTCTCTCATAGCTTCAATTAAAGCCTCTGTTCGGCTCACAAGAGAGAAAGAATGTCCCTGCCGATCCTCCTTATCCGAATCGGATAACTCCCCTTCTGAGTTTGAAGGAGAACCCTGTCCGCATTCCATATCAGATACCTCTGATTCGCTACGCGGAAAAGATGGCACCGGCCTGCGCCGCTTCTTGTCATGAGAGGATCTAGCTGACACCCACTGACCTAAAAGGTCAGACAAGCCATTAATTGACTGAGCGATGGCATCTAATTTGGTATCGCTGTAAATCGCAGCGCTTGATGCCGTCGAAGTCTGCGTATCAGATACTTGCGACTGATCCTGTAGCGGATCTGGCAGATGGTCCGCACCTTCCGGACCCTGAACCGACATGTCAGCAGTAAATGGCAGGTCAAAACCCTGTTAGTAACTGGAAACAGTGTGGTTACTAAGCAGACTGAGCAAGTACGCTGAAGGGTTAAAGCTCTTAAAGAAGAGAGTTACCCCAGCTATCTCTCAGTATATAAATAACCTCCTGCGTTCTGATCCCTACCGGGTAGAACCTGCGGCGGTTATTGCTGGAAGGGTTAACCCTTCATAGGGGTTAATGCCGCCAACTCCCCACAACTCCCTATATAAAATAAAAGGAGTGTGCGAGTCCCAGGTCTCTATAAGAGAACGCGGCTGCAGATAAACGCTATCTGTCACTTGGAACACAGATAGGTTCTGCGCTGTGGGGTGATGATATTCACTCACCCAGCTGGCCTCGGTGAAAGTATACCTTAAACAGGAGGAGCGGAGCATGAAGAGCCCGGAGCCTTTGTAATGGCCGCCGTGCTGAGAGAAGCCGGAAGAGAAGGACAGTGAAGCTGCAGTCTCCTCAGAGCGATTCCTGTCACAAAAAGAGCGGGAAGCATGAAGCCACGCCCCCTCCGGCTTCAAAAAAGAGCGCGAACTCCTCGCTCTCTGCTCTCCTCTGTCCTGCAGGTATCTGCCTGCGGACATAAAATACAGTCACCAAACATGTCATCTAATACATGTACCAGCGGCTGCCGCAGCAGCCGCTGAGAGCACACACACATTCACATAAAAATGCGGTACTCACCAGCCGAGCGCCACAGGGACCCCCAGGGGTTTGTGGCGCTGTGCCCATCGCTTCCCCCCCCCGGGCGGGGAACGCAGTGACCCCCGATGTGCGGTTTGCGTCCCCGCCAGGGAAGCAATCCTCATCCCCCAGGGCCGGCGTGAAAACTGCAGGGACCACCATACAGGGTATTACAGATCGCCAAGGGAGAGGTGGGGGTCCAGCAGCGCTGAGACCCCTGAGACCTCTAGACCACTTCTGGTGATCCAAGTCTCTTGTCCGATAAAAATAATAAAGTTTTCTGAGGAGCTGCTTCCAGCAGCGACCTATCCTCTGGACCTCAAATTTTAGACTGAAGAAGCAGGAGTAGGAGGAGCCCGAGCTGGAGGGGCCGGTCAACACTCTTTTTAATCTGAGGTGTCAATCCTATCTGGGCTCCGCCTACCCACTAGTCATTACTAGTGTGTCTCCTTTCCTTCCATTCTGCTGCTGAAAGAATACTGTCTGCAATCCAGCAAAACCCTAACAAAAATTCCAACACTTCTGATTTTCAAAAAATACTGAGACTGCACGATCTCTCCCCGCTAGATCAGACCTCTGGTGTGAGCTGGTAGCCTACTAGCAGATACTGAAAAAACAGGGACTGAACAAAAATAGAGGTAAATGAGAAACAGAGACCAGCGCAGGCCCCAGCCGGGGAACCTGGCTGTCCCCACACCAAAAGGGCAGAAAACAAAGGAAAACAAATGCCAAAGAAACAAGCAGCAAATAACTTATATGAACGTAGCAGGAAGCAAGCTGACTTCCAAATGGAACCAGGAAGAACAACTAATCACGGGCGAGGATCATGGGAAGGTTACTTCCTTATATCTCCCCAGTCAGTGCTACCTGATTGCCACCAGCTGATAGACTTCTGTTAGCCGAAGCAGCTTCATTACTATCAGCAGCCACCAGAGGGAGCGCAAACTACAAAAGTCAGATCCAGAGCCTTCACAACAGACCTCCTTATTATGGATTTACGGTGGACTCTGTGGATTACTTTTATTTTTAGTAATAAGTCGGTAACAGAGGGTAATTGTTGGGGAGTGATTTTTACAATTAAATGACTGTTGTTTGTGTGTCTATTAAATATTTACTCTGGGGTTAGTTGTGGGGATGTCTGACAGATGCGGCTCCATTACTAACCCCTGGGCTTGATAACAGCGGACATTACACAACTGACATCAACCCCATAACCACTGACCCGATTGCCACCGCAAAAAGGAGGAAAGTAATCTCCAGCGATGAGAAACCAAGGTGGAAAAAGGTTTATAAAAACTCACTTTTAGTATTCCAATATTAAAGATAAATGTGCTGGTGACCATCAGAAATCCACAGGAGACGAGCCACGCATTTCAGCTTGGAGCTGAGATCATGGTATATAACAAAGAAAAATGGGAGGAATCTGATGTGTCCGGCTCCAGCGCCGCACAGGGGTATGTGGAGATAGAAAGTAGTCACCTGGGAATTTACCCCCCCATGGAGGACAAAGCAGGCAGGATGTGTAAGAGCCAGAAAAAAAAACACAACAAAGTGACAAACAGGCGCCGGGAAATGTCAGAGAGGGACGGAAAGAAGAGGCCGGCTTCGCTAGAAGATGGGAGGCGCCGAACCGGACCGCGACGCCCATCGGACCGGACCGGACGGCGGACCGCCCCTGGGTGAGTATAATATAACTCGTTTTTCTTCTCTTTCAGGTGACATCGAGGGCTTATCTAGAGCATTACAGAATGCTGTAGATAAAGGCACTGTCACACTTAGCGATCGTACCAGCGATCACGACAACGACACGACCTGGCGAGATCGTTGGTGCGATCGCTATGTGATCGCTAGTTAGCTTCCAAACACAAAGATCTCATCAGAGATCAGCGATCTGTATAACGACCTCTGCGGTCGTTGGGAAAACCTAGTCCCGCCTGCGACGCTGGTAAAGTCGTTCATAAAGGGTGTCACACTCAGCGATTCAGGCTCACCAGCAGGACACCAACGACCAAAAAACGGCTCAGAACATTCATAAGCGATCAGCGACATCGCCGCTACATGTCACCCACAGCTAAGTCGCTAAAGAGATCGCTACTGCGTCATAAAATCGGTGACGCAGTAGCGATCTCGTTAGTGATCTCGCTTAGTGTGACAGTACCTTAAGCCCCTGATGGTGGTGGCCGTATCTCATAGTCCAAAAATGGGGTGACAGATTCCCTTTAAGTGAAAGCCCTGTAGATTGGGAAGATTGTTTCTCTTTTTGTCCGGTGTTGGCGCTCTCTTAGTAACACACCTCACCCTGATTTTTAGGACCCCTGAAACCCAGGCATCTTTACTTAATATTGGAGGATACTTTTCTAATATGAATGATCTCCAAACTCTGCGGATTATATTGGGTGGAGAATGTGATCAGCGAGTTATTTTTACCACTGGTAACATGTTCTGATAATAATCTCTATCTGCCCATGTTCTGTACTCCAGACTTGGCTCTTTTAGGGTCTCTATATATATATTCAGTGTAGTGAAAATATATATATGTATGGCCAGCAGTTAACTAGCATCTGTCCTTAAGGTTGCAGGTCTCACAAAGGTCATAACATACGTTTCTTGGTCACAGGGTCCCCGACCCCAGGGTGCCTTCCTGAGAACACACAGAATTGGAAACATTTCACACCAGCTGATGCCTTTGAAGGGAAACGCCAAATGGGACCTAGTGCAGCTTGATAATTGCTATTTACTATGAGAAAGAAAGGTTACACAAAGAGTGTCTAGAAAAAAAAAATGTATTCATTGGTAAAGTAGCCATGGTCCAGTCACAAACCAGGAATTAGAATACTAACATGAAGAGCTGGTCTAGAAATCTGATCTCCAGGCTAAACCTATAAATTAGGCCCTCCACAAAAAAAAGGGGTTCACAGTTTGAGGGCAGCCAAGCTGATGTGATCCATTTTCATACTTCCTCCCTCAGGAAACAGAATACCAGACAACAAAGTTTAGATATTTCTGTAAGTTTCTCACTTTAATTTTTATAACTGTTTTGCATATTTGTATGTCACTTTTATTTCCATATTTTTATATCCTTTTATTGTAAGCACTGTACCTTTTCAAATAAAGCTTAAAAGTTTAATAAGTCTGAACCTTGTATGCTCTAAAAGAATCCATAGCCTTAGAGTGTATGATTCTGGTGATTGGCAGACAGTAGTAGTAGTACTTCCGGGACTCATCGCCCGTGTGTTCGGTGAGTGGTGGCAGCGTGTATGAAGAGGGGTGCATGGTCTGTGTCGGGGTGTGATTTATGCTCCAATTGCAGCATAGGACAGAGGTTGAATGCTGGACTGAGTGAGAGGAGATAGATTAACCCTTGCAGGCGCAACCCCAAGTCACGTGCTGAGAAGCGGGTACGTGACAGGGGGCTACATTATATTCTATGAGGGGTCACATTATATTCTGTGGGGTGGCTGCATTATGCTATATGGGGTGACTGCATTATGATCTATGAGGGGACTACATGTTGATATCAGGCTGTTGGCACAGTTTATGTCTCCTATGTCTATTGCATTGTTTTTCTACCCTTGTCAATACTTATCAGTTATATCAGGGATTTCAAGGGATAGCCGTCGTGGAGCGGGGGCGCCATTCCGCTGACCAGTAGGGTGCCAACCTCCGCTGACAGGAAGGCATACAGTTACAGGGAACAGTATAGTCACTTACTTATTTGCTATGCACATGTCACTTTATTGTCTGTGTCATTATCACTTCTTTTTTGCACACTGTTCTATTGTTGCCTGCCCAACTACCTTCTATTGTCAACCTCTATATGCTTCTTTCCTGGTTAATTGAGTGACCACATGTTGCACCAGTCCAGGGATACATAGGAGAATTAGGGTTCAGCCGCCGAGGAGAAGGGCGCCAATCTCGTTTGTGTTCAGGGTGCCAACCTCCGCTGTTAGGTATTTTGCAATCATGGCACATTTTGTAAGGCCATGGTAGGCAGCATGTTTGGTTGTTTTTTTGTGTGGTAATGTCTTGTTTTTTAATAGACTTGTTTATGCCGGAACAAAAATCACTGTTCTGAGCAGATGGGCTGCTGATAACATGATACTGCATGAGGACAGATTGATCTAATAGTGATTGTTCTGTCCCCAGTATTCTTCCTCAGCAGGTGGAAAGAGGCTGGGAAACAAGTGTCGAACGACTTCAATATTGTCGATCACACTCATTTAGCGGCATTAACTCAGCGTATGTAACTACAACCGAACTGTTTCTGTGTGATGTGCAATATGTCAGCATTTTGGGCCCTATTTTAAACTTTTGACAAGGGCCCCACTTTGCCTAAAACCGTCCCTGGCTCCTGACACGCACTCGATCCTGAAACACACTCCTGTCACGCGCACTCACTCCTGACAAACACACTCATGACACGCACCGCACACACACTCCTGACACGCGCTCACTCCTGACGTACACACTCGTTCCTGACATTCTCATATCCTTTAGGGAGTGACATAGAGGCCTCTACAAGGAGGGGATGATGGAAGTGATACTGAGGCCTCTGCAGACAGCATTGAGAGCAGAAGGGCCTTATGTCTCTCCACTTTAGTACCATTGCACTTTAATACAAGTCAGTCCCCTGATGAATCTGCTTGGAGAAAACGCGTCGGGACATCCTCATAGGGAAAGTGCAGGGCTAATTCCATTGTAGGGCTAGTTGTGGACTGCCCTTGTTAGGGCGGGAGCTTGGGGAATAGTCTATTGATAGCCCCTTAGGGAATGACAGGGGATTGTCTTCCCGCTGGATGCATCAGGGACCTTCCATATGCTACATGGTTCCTGTAAAGGCTCCCGTTACCTCTTCACATTAATGGTGAGATCGTTATTTTTCTCACCTTATGTGTTTAATCTGTCACAATACATTATATTATGCGTTATGTATGTGGTTCCTGGTGACAGCCTTTGAATTTTGGAGGGTAGTACATTGTTGATTCCCCCATGTGGTTGCACCATGATACATTGTTGCCACTTTGCTACCACAAGTGGCACTTTTTATCCTAAGTTAAGTTGCTCGTCTCAGTGCCAGTTATAGAGCATTTGCATTATTCACTGATTTGACAGCTTCTTTTATTGGGTGACACACGGTATTTTTGTTTTATTTAGTACTATTAAAAGTTATATTTTATATTCACTATTGCTATATTTCCTAATTAATTTGGTGAATTTGGTCCTTTATTTTCTCCGGCCGACACTGGAGCTTTGCTTTTTCTACAGTGATACTGAGGCCTCTACAAGAGGGGGATGATGGGAGTGATACAGAGTCTTCTAAAATGAGGGATATGATAGGAGTGATACCGAGGTCTCTATACGGAGGGGGATGATGGTAGTGATGCTGAACATTGAACGGCTCCGCCCAAGTTGTTAAGGTGGGGGGAGTCGGTGACATGTGGGGGTCTCATCCCCAGAGGAATCTGCTACAATCACATGGTGCACACAGCAATGCATGATGGGAGTCCTTTCTCAGGTTCAGACCAAGCTGTGACTGCACTCGGGGGGCCGCTGCCCTCCAGGACGAGGGTTCACGCAACTCTACTGTAACTCGCCATCCTGAACACTGCAAACATGGGGTCAGACAGGAGGACGGCTGTGCAGGCTGACATGCAAGGCCGGGCACTTACCGGAGTACAAAACGAGGGCTGGGGAGAGAAGAGGAGTACAGAGTGAGAGGAGACCAGCAGCCGGGAGTCACAGGCCTAATACCATGGAGGGGGTCTTTACAGTAAGAGCAGAGGTGACTGATATTACAGTCAGTCATCAGAGCTGCTAATACAGGAGCCGGAACATGCGGCAATAACCGTCCCCACCGGCTTCTTCTCCTTCAGGTCTTGTAGAGGAAAGCTCCATCATTACCCTGGACCCTTCATGGTGTATACATATAATATACGGATTTTTGTGTTACTCACCGTAAAATCCTTTTCTCCGAGACACTCATTGGGGGACACAGGACTGTGGGTGTATGCTTCTGCCGCTAGGAGGCTGACACTAAGTAACATAAAAAAGGTTAGCTCCTCCTCCGCCGTATACACCTCAGCACTGGCCGCAGGCAAACCCAGTTTAGTGCAAAAAGCAGTAGGAGGCTAAAAAATAAATCAAGAGTTAACACAGATACAGTATATTCAGAAGAAAAAAAAAAACTGCTGATACCAATTTAAGGAGAATAGAGTTAACTCAATATAAAGCCAGCCGGCTCTTAGGGAGGGTGCTGTGTCCCCAATGAGTGTCTCGGAGAAAAGGATTTTACGGTGAGTAACACAAAAATCCGTATTTCTCCTTCGTCTCATTGGGGGACACAGGACTGTGGGACGTCCCAAAGCAGTCCCTTGGGTGGGAAAACGACTCCACAGTGTAGATTATAATCCAGCATTGCTTATAGGTGCGCAACCGCGCCCTGAAGAATCCTTCTACCCAGACTGGCATCCGCAGAAGTCTGGGTATGGACATTATAATGCTTGGAAAAAGTATGCAGACTGGACCAGGTTGCTGCTTTACAAACCTGTTCCACCGAAGCCTGATGCCGAAGGGCCCAGGAGGCACCCACCGCTCTGGTGGATGTAGCCTTGATCCCTGCGGGAACCACCGCGCCTCTGATACGGTAAGCCTCCTGAATGGCTAACCGAATCCACCTAGCCAAGGTTGACTTAGAGGCAGCAAGTCCCTTCCTGCGACCTTCAGGAGGACAAACAGCGTGTCCGTCTGTCGAAAGGACGCCGTCCGAGATACATATCTCCTGAGTGCTCTCACCAGATCCAGCGTATGGAGAGCCTTCTCCACTCGGTGCGTCGGAGCTGGGCAAAATGAGGGCAAAACAATGTCCTCATTAATATGAAATGAGGACACAACCTTAGGCAAAAAAGGTGGTGTTGGTCTGAGCACCACCTTATCCTGATGGAAAAGTAAGTACGGAGCTCGACAAGACAGTGCAGCCAGCTCCGAAACCCGCCTTATGGATGTAATGGCTACCAAAAACACCACTTTCCAGGAAAGAAATGATAGAGAAACTTCCTGCAAAGGTTCAAAAGGAGACTCCTGTAGGACTCCCAGGACTAGATTGAGGTCCCAAACCTCTAAGGGAGTCTTGTAGGGAGGAACTATATGGACAACCCCCTGAACAAAGGTCCTAACCTGAAAATTAGACGCAATCTTTCGCTGAAAAAGAACCGACAAAGCTGATATCTGTCGTCTAAGAGTACTAGGCGCTAGACCTGAATCTAGGCCTGCCTGGAGAAAAGATAGAATGTTCGGAATTGAAAAGAGGAGCGGGGAACAATCATGTTCCCTGCACCAATCAAAAAAGACCTTCCAAGTACAGTGGTAGATGCGAGCCGAAACGGGCTTTCGGGCGTTAGCCATCGTTGCGGCGACCTTTTTAGAGAATCCAGCCCTGGTCAGGATCCAAGATTCAACGGCCAGGCCGTCAAACACAGGACCGCTGAGTTCTGGTGGTAAATTGGGCCCTGGGAGAGAAGGTCCACGCGCTCTGGCAGTCGCCAGGGTGTGTCGGTGAGCAATTGTACCAGCTCCGCGTACCATGAGCGACGCGGCCAATCCGGAGCGATTAATATCGCTGGAACCCCCTCTATCCTGATCTTTCTGATCACCCTTGGGAGAAGGGCTATTGGTGGAAACAAGTATGGAAGATGAAACTGATTCCATGGTAGGACCAGAGCGTCTACTGCAAATGCCTGCGGATCCCGGTACCGGGAGACGAAGTTGGGCACCTTGGCATTTATCTTGGAAGCCATCAGGTCCACATCTGGGGTTCCCCAGCGTCGGCATATCTGCTGAAAAACCTCGGGATGAAGCGACCATTCCCCTGAGCTATGCCGTGACGGCTGAGAAAATCCGCAGCCCAGTTTTCCTCGCCCGGAATGTGGACCGCTGAAATCACAGAGTGATTTACCTCTGCCCAAGTCAGAATCTGTTTTACCTCGTGCATGGCCGCCCTGCTGCGGGTACCTCCCTGATGGTTTATGTATGCCACTGCCGTGGCATTGTCCGATTGTATTCTGACTGGGTGGCCCGCCAGATGCTGGTGAAAATGTCTCAGAGCTAGCCGAATAGCTCGGATCTCTAAAACATTGATCGGGAGGGTCGATTCCTGCTGAGACCAAGTTCCCTGGGCTGTATGGTGACGAAACACTGCTCCCCATCCGAGCAGGCTGGCGTCCGTTGTGACAACCAACCAGAAATTTGGAGGAAACAACCGACCCTGTCGAAGAGTGGTGCTCTTCGTCCACCACATTAGAGTCTGTCTGACCTGCAGGGACAGACGGCACCGAAGATTGAGGGAGTAAGGGCTCCCGTCCCATACTGCCAAGAGTGCAAGTTGAAGGGGGCGAAGATGAAATTGGGCAAATGGAATAGCCTCTATTGCTGCCACCATCCTTCCCAGGACCCTCATGCAAAACCGGATGGTGTGAGGAATTGGTTGGCGAAGGATCCGTACCTCTTGACGGAGAACCAAGGCCTTGTCCTGAGGAAGAATTATCAACCCCTGAGCGGTGTCGAAATTCATCCCTAAAAAGGTGATCTTCCGAGATGGCACGGGAGATGATTTCTTCATATTCACCAGCCACCCCAGGCGAGCAAGGGTGTCTAACGTAATGCTGACACTTTCCTCGCAGATTTGAAAAGACGGACCCTTGATGAGGAGATCGTCTAAGTAAGGCAGGATGACTACCCCCCTGGAGTGCAGAATGGACACAACAGCAGCCATGACCTTTGTGAACACCCTGGGGGCTGTGGCTAGCCCGAATGGCAAGGCTGCGAACTGAAGATGAAGTTTGCCGACGGCAAACCGAAGAAATCTCTGATGAGGAGGAAATATGGGGATGTGAAGATAGGCATCCTGAATGTCTATTGATGCTAGAAATTCCCCTTTCTCCATGGCTGCAATGACCGAACGGAGAGACTCCATTCGGAAATGTCGAATTCTGACAAACCGGTTCAGTCGCTTTAGATCCAGAATGGGCCTTACGGTACCGTCCTTTTTGGGTACAATGAACAGGTTGGAATAAAATCCCTGACCCTTTTCGATCTCCGGTACAGGCACGACAACCCCGCTGTGCCGAAGAGACTCGACCGCCCTGAATAAGGCGCGAACCCGAGATTCCTCCTTGGGAAGGCGCGAGGGAAAAAAACGATTTGAGGGAAGGCTGGAAAATTCTATTTTGTACCCCGAGGAGACTAACTCCCGGACCCACTCGTCGTGAGTAATCGATAGCCAAATGGGGCGAAACCAGAGTAAGCGGCCGCCTACTCTGGATAAATTGACCGGATTCTGCCTCCAGTCATTTGTCCGAATATCTCTGGGGTTTGGACCCTCTAGATCTTGGTTGTTGAGATCGCCCTCTTCCCAGAGGGTTGGTCCTGTAGGAGACCTGACGATCTCTGGCCTGACTAGGCCGACCTGAACCGCTGGAGGTAGCTGGCGCGGCCCAACCTGGGTTACGAAAGGCCCTAAAGCGAGGCTGAAGCTGTCGGCGAAAAGGCTGCTTAATCTTTTGCTGAGGAAGGAAACTGCTCTTCCCTCCCGTCGCATCAGATATGAGCTGATCCAACCTTTCGCCAAATAACCGACCATTCTGATATGGTAAGGATGTAAGCGATTTCTTTGAGATTGAATCTGCTCGCCAGGTTCTAAGCCACAAAGATCTTCTGATGGCAATTGCATTAGCAGCAGCTAGGGCTGCGCAATTTGCCGCATCCATGGACGCATTAATTAAGAAGTCTCCTGCAAGTGCTATCTGATTAGAAATCTCAGTTACTTCAGATGGTACCTCAATACCATGAAGCGCTCTATTTAGAGACTCCGACCAGGATATCATGGCCTTAGCAACCCAAGTCGCTGCAAAAGAAGGAGAGAGAGCAGAACCCGATGCTTCAAACACCGAGCGGGCCAAACCTTCAATCAGACGATCCGTTGGTTCCTTGATCGAGGAACCGTTAGGAAGGGAGAGGAGCGTTTTAGACGCCAAACGCGACACAGGTGGATCAACCGCAGGAGATTCCGCCCATTTCTTAAGAAGCTCGGGAGCAAAAGGATATCTAGTATTGAGAGCCTTTTGTCCTGCGAAGCGCTTGTCCGGTTTCTCCCGGTGGCGCTGCACTAGTTCCTCAAACTCAGGATGAGATCCAAAAACCTTATGAGCTTGCCTGGCTCTTTTGAAGGACACCTTATGACCGGAGGTCAAGGTGGACTCATCGTCTATCCCCAAGGTTTGATTGACAGCTTCAATCAAACTGTCAATTGTGTCCTGACAATTTGGTGCCTCCAAATTAAGGGACCCTTCTGAATCAGAATCCGAATACTGATCACTTGTCAGAGGTGAGGGAGAGCGGGAGACGGAACTGAAAGATGCCGAGGCTCCAGACGGCAAAGGCGACGCAGTGTGGGTTCGCTTCCCCTGCGTCTGCCTAGTGAGAGCGCGGCCCCTGCAGGCCGGAGGTTCATGAGACGTCGCCAAGACGGGTGAACCACTGTCCCTGCTCCTATCGGGAGCTTGAAGGGACTCGATTGCTCTAGTCAATGATGCCACAGATTGTGTCAGGGACAGAGCCCATTCAGGGGACCTGACGCACTGGGTTCCGTAATAGGAGCGGGTTCCTGAGCCCGTTCGGAGTCACAGGCTTCGCAAACCCGAGTAATCTGGGCGCGCGGAAAAGGGGACCTACAGGCAATGCATGCGGTATACAGCACCGTATGAGCTTTAGTTCTTCTGGACATACTGAGTCTATCACAGAGTCCGCAATGAACTGGATGTGCGACGGTCAGTGAAACGGAGTGCAGAAGTACTTAGTGAAGCGGAACAACCAGTCTGGAGGTAGAAGCACTTACCCCAGTCCTGTACCCCCTGCGTCCTTAAACCGCGTAGCAGTGGCGTCTGGCTCCAAATTTTTCAAAAAGAGCGCCCCCTTGTTAGGAAGGCGAGCTCATGTAGCCGAGCCTTTAGGGGAGGGTCGAGAGGCGCGGCCTAGCTGTCAGAGGCCCGCCTCCAGCCGCGGCCTAGTCTCCAGCAAAAGCCGGGGACTAAATTTACAGCCGCGGCCTAGCACCAGCCGAAGCCGCGGCCTAGATTTCCGGCGGAGGCGGCCCCAAAACCAGAGGGCGGGCCCGCCGGAAGGAGACAATGCCGAGGGCGGATCCCCGCGACCGCGGCCCGCCCTCCAGCCGACACCGGACGCTACATCTTGGGCCGCGGCCTAGTCCCCGGCAGAAGCCGGGGACTAAATTTGCAGCCGCGGCCTAGCACCGCCCAAAGCCGCGGCCTAGATTTCCGGCGGAGACCGCCCCAAAATCAGAGGGCGGGCCCGCCGGAAGGAGACGATGCCGGGGGAGGATCCCCGCGACCGCGGCCCACCCCCCTGCCGGCGCCGGACGCCACACCTCGGGCCCCAGACCCCGGTCCTTGCCCGAGGCCCAACACCGCCGAAGTCAGGGACCTGACGCCCCCAGGGGGGAACACGGGCCAGGAGTGTACCTGGCTGGAATCCAGACGCTTGAAACTTGCGGTGCTCCATGCGTGCGGCGTTACTCCAGTATCTTGTCCGTTTTCAAAAAAGGTGAGCCATTCTGCCTGATGCATTTAGAGGGGGGCTTTGTAGTAAAAAAGGTGGGACGGTGCAGGCACCCTAACTCCATCACCCCTACAGGGGATGAGGAGAGGGACCGTCCGCCTCCTTGCAGCACCGCAGTCTAGCATTGGTGGCGCAGTGGGGGCTGCACGGACAAACTCCTGCCTCTGTGCAACCTAGGGTTTCAATACCTCAGGGTGGACAGGGCTAAGTCCGGCATTCGTGTCCCACGTTGCGGGAGAGGATACGCTGGAGGCTTTACTCCACGTGCTCGCCCGTTGATGGTTTGGGGAGATCGGACCCTTTCAATAGGATCCGTCGCCCCTATCTCATCTTCGTGGGGAAGAAAAAAAAAAAAAAAATGGTCTGGAAAAAGAACCAGACGTGTGCCTCCATCAGACACTAAGCAATAACTGGGTTTGCCTGCGGCCAGTGCTGAGGTGTATACGGCGGAGGAGGAGCTAACCTTTTTTATGTTACTTAGTGTCAGCCTCCTAGCGGCAGAAGCATACACCCACAGTCCTGTGTCCCCCAATGAGACGAAGGAGAAATATACATACAGTGCTCGCCAACGCTGTGCTCTTACCATCGGCGTAGTCTGGCCGGAAGGTGATCTTTATATCAAATTTCTTGTGGGCATCTTTCAGGCTCGGCAGAGCAAGGTGGGAATGACCGGTGAAATACGGTACAACCCTCTCTGAAATATATGAAGAAAAACAGAAGAAATGACGGACGACCCAGGAGCCAGACCTGTGCCGAACAAGACAAGGCCCCAAAGCTGGACCTATGCCGAACAAGCCACGGTCCTGGAGTTGGACCTGTGCCAAACAAGTCAAGGGCCCAGAGCCGGACCTCTACAGAACAAAACACAACACTGGAGCCAGACATCTGCCAAACAACACACGGCCCAGGACCAGGACCTGTGCTAAACAAGACAAGGCCCCAAAGCTGGACCTATGCCGAACAAGCCATGGGCCCAGAGCTGTAGCTCTACAGAACAAAACACACGCCCCGGAACAGGACCTCTGCCGAACAAGACACGGCCCCGAAGCAGGACCTGTGCCGAACAAGACAAGGCCCAGGAGCCGGAACTGTGCCACACAAGACAAGGCCCAGGAGCCGGACCTTTGCCGCACAATACACGGCCACAGAGCTGGACCTGTGCCGCACAAGACATGGCCCCAGAGGCGGACCTGTGCCGCACAAGACACAGCCACCTTTGCCAAACAAGACAAGGCCCTGTAGTCAGACCTGTGCCAAACAGGTTAAGACCCCAGAGCCAGACCTCTACAGAACAAAATACAACCCTGGAGCAGAACCTACACCGAACAGGACAAGGCCCTGGAGCCGGACTTGTGCCGAACAAGCAACAGTCCCGGAGCCGAACCTGTGCCGAATAAGCCAAGCCCCAGAGCTGGACCTCTACAGAACAAAACACAGACCTGGAGCCGGACCTCTGCCAAACAAGACATGGTACGGGCGATGGACCTCTACCAAACAAAACCCGGACACAGCCCTGGAGCCCAATCTGTGCCGTTCAAGACATGACCTGGAGTCAGACCTGTGCCGAACAAAACATGGCCCCAGAAACCAACCTCTGCCAGACAAGACACGGCCCCCTGCTAAACAAGACACTGCCCCAGAGAAGGACCTTTGCCAGACAGACGGACTTCTGTCAGACAAGATACGGCCCATAACATGGACCTCTGCCAGACAAGACACAGCCCTGGGGAAGGACCTCTGCCGGAGAGGACACTGCCCCGGAGAAGGATCTCTGCCGGAGAGGACAACGCCCCAGGGTAGGATTTCTGCCGAACAAGACACCGCCCTAGAGATGAACCTCTGCCAGGCAAGATACTGCCCCCGAGAAGGACCTATGCTGGACAGGACACTGCCCCCGAGAAGGACCTCTGCCGGACAGGACACCGACCCCGAGAAGGACCTCTGCCGGACAGGACACCGCCCCTAAGAAGGACCTCTGCTGGACAGGACACCGGCCCCGAGAAGGACTTCTGATGGACAGGACACCCCTCCCCCCGGAGAAGGACCTCTGCCAGACAGGACACCTCGCGAGAAGGAGCTCTGCCAGGCAGGACACTGCCCCTGGGAAGGACCTGTGCCAGAAAAGATATGGCTCTGAAGCCTTTCCCATATCAAGAACCGTTCGTAGATGAACCCCACAAATTCTCTTCATACAACGTCTCACCTCGCACTTTCAACATGGAGAAGGCGGTGACTCTGCCCTGGCGGTTGGCGGCGGTGCACACGTAAGTGCCGGCATCTTCAAGCTTCACAGACGGTATCGTGAGGACGTTATTCTCTATTCCAGCGTCACTGGGGAGGTCGCCCTCCAGCTGTTACAACACAGAGGAGAGTCAGATGGCCCAGACATCATATGTACATATGTATCTACAGGGGGAGTTACTCCGACTGTCCACATGTGGTGATGTACCTCAAGTACAGGGGAGGCACTCCGACTGCCCACATATGGTGGTATACTTGGGGTACTGAAGGCCTCTCAGACTGCCCACATACGGTAGTATATCTTGGGGACTGATGGCCCCTCCCACTGTACACATGTGGTGGTGTACTCCGGGGTACTGGGAGGTACTTCGACTGCCCACATGTGGCGGCTGTACCCTGAGTACAGGGGAGGTACTCCGACTGCCCACATGTGGTGCTGTACTCCGAGTACAGGGGAGGCACGCCGACTGCCCACATGTGGTATACCTCGGGTACTGAGGGCTCCTCCGACTGTACACATGTGGTGGTGTTTCCCGGTTACTGGGCCTTCCGACTGCCCATATGTGGTGGTGTACCCCGGTGGAGAGCCGCGCAAACTGTACCTTAGTCCATGTGATTTCAGGCACCGGGAATCCAGATGCCAGGCAGGGGAAGACAGCGGTGGATCCGGTGGTGATCTCCTTCATCTCTGGCTGGGCAGCAATCTGCGGGACGGCTGTGAAGATGAAGACATTAATGAGTCAGAAGATATCGAGAGGAAGAAGAGGAGGAGATAAAACAAGAAAGTCCCCTTACACTGTACATGGAGGATGACATGGGACTGCACCTCGCCCACGTGATTGGTGACTGTGCAGCGGTACTGTCCAGAGTCTGACTGCTTCACCTGCTCCATCCGCAGCATGCCGCCACTCACAATGGCATCACTCGGCAGCCGGCCTCCCACTTTGCTCCAGGTGACTTTGGCTCGAGGGTCTCCAATAGCAAGACATTCAAACTCCACAGAGTTTCCAGCCAGGACGGTCTGCACCGAGGTACGGATGTTAATTCTGACTGACGGCAGCACTGACGGTGAGAAGACGAGCATAGTATGTGGATGCGTCAGGAACAGACCAGCTCCAGCAGTCCCCATCCGGTCCCGGAGGCCTGGAACTCACCTTGGACCACCAGCTTCGCACTGTCTTGGGCCTGACCCAACTTGCCGCTGGCTCTGCAAGTATAGACGCCTTCATTCCCGCGCTCCAAGTTGGTGATCCTGGGGTGACAAAATGGGGTTAGACATCGGGGTGATGGACCAGACCTCAGGGTGACGGGTCAGACCTCAGGGTCAACACACGAGGACAGACTTCAGGGTGACGGTCCAAACCTCAGGGTCAACACACGGGGCCAAACTTTGGGGTGACGGGTTAGACCTCGGGGTGACGAGTCAGACCTCAAGTTGAACACATGGGGCCAGATCTCGGGGTGACTCGCCAGACCTTGGGTGATGGGCCAGACATTGGGGTGACGTGCTTCTCCATAGCATTGGGGCGAGTGGTTGGTGCATAATCCTTGGAGTATAAGTGACTCGCAGATGAGACGCCAACCTGCAGGAGTGATGGCGGCCCCATGAGCAGAGGTACTGCACAGGGACATGTTCTCACAATTTTCCATAGGGTGGGAGATCTCTCAATGACCACTGGGGTCTGATCGACCCATGAACGGAGGGGGCTCTGTCTGAATGGAGTGGAGGGGAGGTCGGTGCTCCACTTTCTCTGATGGTCCCACAGACAAGAACTGGACCTCATTCTTAGGACTGTGGTGGTCTCAGCGGTCAAACCCTCCGCAGTCAGTAAAAGATCCCCCGCTTGAGCTCTCAGGGTTGCGAATACACAGTGGCCGTACACGGCGCGGCATTTCAACCCCCCCCCAGGGTTAGATCTGAAGAGGGAATGACAGGGTGTCTGGGAGAGACCGCTCTTACCGGATCCGGGCCCCGTCCACTGTGTGATTAGATGGGAGCTCTCCACCCTCTTTAATCCACTGGATCTTTGCCAGGGGATCTCCCAAGACGGTGCAGGTGAACTCCGCTGTGTCACCTATAGCCTTGGTGTCGACCTGAGGTGATACCCGGACAGAAAACGGAGCTGCAGAGAGGAAAAAGTAGAAGTCAGTGACCACAAGGATCCCGCGGTGAGGAGGGCGATAGCAGCGGGGCATAACTGACCCCAGGATGTGGCCCTCTGCATGGCAGAGACCCCAGAGGCGATACAACATGGCGGAGCTCTTCATCACTCACCTACAACACTGATCTGGGTCAGGGCCGCACTTTCTCCAACCTTGTTACTGACGAAACAGCGGTAGGTGCCGGCGTCTGCTGCTGCCGCCCGACCGATGAGCAGGACACCGTCATACAGCTCGGCGGAGCGCGACACCGAACCATTCACTTTACTCCACTGGAATTTAAGAGGAGGAGTCCCGTGCGCCAAACACTGCAACCGGATGGGCTCTCCGACACTGACAGACAGTTCATCGGGGAGGGTAGTAGCGTATGGTGGGTCTGAGGAAAACGGAAAAAAGAAGGCACTGAAAACAAATCCTCACTGCACCACATGTACCCCTGTATTCAGAGCCATGTCACATGTACCCCGTATTCAGAGCCACATCACCACATGTACCCCGTATTCTGAGCCACATCACCACATGTACCCCGTATTCAGAGCCACATCACCACATGTACCCTGTGTTCAGAGCCACATCACATGTACCCCGTATTCAGTGCAATGTCACCTCATGTACACCCAAACTCAGCAACGTCCCCGCAATTACACCCGTATTCAAAGCAATGTCAACTCATGTCCCCCATAGTCAGAGCAACTTCCCCGCAAGTACACCCGTACTCAGAGCAATGTCTACGCAAGTACACTCCTATTGGGAGCTACACACGTTTCCCCATATTCAGAGCAACACCACCACATGTACACCCTGTGACAGTGTTACTGGCACTTTATGTGAGGGGAGATAGGTGTCATGAAGGTTGCTGTCTTCCGTGACGTGATCCCAGAAGTTTCTCTGTAGCATGTTAGGTGCGGACAGGTTAATCGGCCATGATAAGGGTTTAGGGTTTTGGTAAGTAGGTGAGAGATGGGCAGGATGGCCACTCCCCATATATCCTCCCCATGGGTGTGGCTGGGGAGTTAACTGTCTGACTACTGAGCTTTGTTCTCCAGGAGGAGCTGAAGACACCCGGGCTCCTGTGCGGGCGAGTCCACACAGAGAAGGACTGGGACATTGGTTAGCTTGTGTTCCGTCATTATTCCAGAAAGGCCGTAATTACTTAGTTACATTCTCCCGTGGGTATTACCAAGCCAAAAACCCAAGAAGTGACAACTGCTGAGTGAGCAGACCTACCACACCCCGTAATCAGAGCAACACCATATGTACACCCGTATTCAGAGCATTGACACACGTACCCCCATATTCAGAGCAACGACACCACACGTACCCCCATACTCAGAGCAACAACACCACAAGTACTTCCATATTCATAGCAAGATAGCATGTACCCCCTGTATTCAAAGCAACACCACATGTACCCCCGTAATAACACCACATATGATTCCTCTGCTCAGAATGTGTGCGACTCAGTGATGGACAGCTCTGTCATCCAGTGCTGAGCGGTCAGTGGTTTAAGTGACAGCTCGGCTGCTTTATCTGACTGGTAAGTGCAGTGATTTCCACAGGTGCTCCCTGTTCATGGTAATTGCCCTGATATTTAGGTGAGCAGACTGGTCCAGATCACTGCCAGTCAAAAGCTTATTCTAAGTCTGTGCACTCTGTTGGTTGGTCGCCTGGTCCCTGCGCTGTAAGTTCTGATTTTCTTCTTCTTCAACTGCTGACCTTTGGACTGTGTTCTGGCTACCTGTTTGTTATTGCCACTTTACACCTGATCTTCTGCTGCTGACCTTTGAACCGTGTTCAGACTATCCGTTTGTTATTGCCCCTTTGCATCTGATATTCTGCTGCTGACTTTTTATCTGTATATTGGTTTGTGGATTTAAGTGTTTATGTTTGGTGGGTCAAGAAGACAGACTTGTACACCATTTAACATACTATGCAAGTCTGTAGGAGTGACTTGTACATAATGTGAGTTTATTGTGAGCTGATATGGTAATTGTGTATTGCATTCTATAACCAGTTTGTTGACTTCGAAGGTAGATAGGGAAAGGCTGTGAGGATGAACTGTTCCACTGGGTAATTCTAAAAATAGCTCATTTCATCACACAGAGCTACCAGTCGGGACATTCTGCACAACCCTCAACGGACGAGAGACAGGACTGCAGCTAATTCATCATGACACCATCACGAGGGACACAGATCTGATCCAGTGACCATCTCAGAACCATGGTTATGTCTGGAGAAAAACAGGTTTTGGGACTCGCTGGTCGCCTGGTTTCATGGAGATGGTCAGATAAGCCAGGTGGTGACTCTCGTGTCAACTGGCTTTGGACCTTGTATGGACAGTATGAACTGTCACCTCCCTACGCTTGTTGTTATCTCTTCTCTGTGTGTATATCACAGGTGGAATAGCGACCCTGGGAGCTCGGACGTTGTGTCAACTGGCTTTGTACCTCCTATGGACTGTTCTCTGTCATCTCCCTACGCTTGTCAATATCTCTTCTCTGTGTGTATATCACAGGTGGAATATCGACCTGGAAGCTCTGACGTAAAATCTATCATCATCCAGGCGAGTCAGCGGAAGTGTGAGGCCCTGTAATGTGCACCATATTGGGGGTAATTGTTGGGATTGTTCTGTTTGCTATTGGGTGTTGTGGTTCAATAAAGTATTGCCACAAAAATTCACCCTAACCCTGTGTTGTCTGTGTAGTGTTATGCCCAGGTTTAACAGGAGAGCGGGTGTTAGGTGGGACGATACCTGGTCCATTTGGTTTAGGCTAGCAGCATTGGGTGCCCGCCGACCCCCCGTTTCTCCACAACCGTGCTCAGACTACTCGTTTCTTATTGCCCCTTTACTTATCCATTGTTTCTCCGGTATTCTGACCCTGGCATATGACCTGACTTAAGACTTCGTATTTTCCCTTGGTTTACTAGGTGCTCTTTTGGTATTGACCCCGGAAACTTCTCTGACTCACGGCCTGTCCATGGGTTGTGACTAGCGTCACAATTGTGACTAGTGTCACAGTACCCCTGCATTCAGAGCAACGTCACTGCATGTACCACTGTATTCAGAGCAACACCATCATATGTACCCCCGTATTAAGAGCAACACCATCACCTGTACCCCCGTATTCCAAGCAACACCATCACATGTACCCCCATATTCAGAGCAATGACACATGTACCCCCATATTGAGAGCAATGACACCACATGTACACCCGTATTCAGAGCAACATCACCATAAGTGTGCAGTATCGGTGCGCTCGGTGTGGGTGGTGGTCTCCGTAACCTGTTGCCCTGTCTGAGCTCATGCAGATAGTGACAGCGCCAGGAGCACAACACTCTGCAGTCAGGAGTGAGCAACGTCCCCACAGTCCGGGCTGTGCAGCGAGGATGCGGCTGCAGAGTGCTTCTTACTTTCCACGTGCAGGGTGATGAAGACCTCGGAGTGGCCGTCGGCGTTGGAGGCGTTGCAGATGTACTGCCCCGAGTCCTGTTGCGCCACTCTGGGGATGACCAGGCTGTCGTTCACAATCTGGTGCTGCCAGGGTAGTGGCGCCCGCAGCTTGGACCATGCGATGCTCGGAGTTGGGTTTCCTGCACAACAAGGAAATGGAAGAATTTAGTTTCTGCAGATAAAATAGAAAAAAGGATTTGTGAAGAAACGGGTGACGTCACCTGCAGCAGAACATCGCAGCGTGGCGGTCTCCCCGGCCAGGACCACGTGCACGGACTGCTCCACGGAGGCCGCAGGAGAGCTCGGCTTCATCACTCGGTCTTCAACAATTATGTCCACGAGGGCCTGGGCTGAGCCTGCCGGGTTGTGGCCAACGCAGGTGTAAGATCCAGAGTCGCCCAGCTTCACCGAGGGAATCTATGGCAGAAAGCGATGAGGAACCTGAATACAGTGGCCACACGTACGGCGAGAACCGAGAGCTGATCCACACAGGATCCCACCCAAACTGTGCCCATCAAACACATGCTGTCACCACATATTCCCTGTGTGTGCAGGGTTGTATACACTTCGAGCATGGGGTTGGTATAAACTATGGGGACGTATACACTGCACTTGTGGGGACGGTATACACTGCCCATGCAGTATACACTTTGCGAACTGTGGCACGGGGGAGGTGTACAGATTGCGCATGGGGTATACACTTCACGCTCAGGGGCCATATATACTGCGTGCCCAGAGACAGTATACACTGCGCGCATGGGCAGCATACCCTATGTGTGCAAAGGACGATTGGTGATACGACGGTTCTGTAGCACAGGTCCAGTACAGAGCGTGTGGTGGCTCAGGGGACAGTACCTGTAGCACCGCATGACTGTCCAGTGGAACATGGTTCTGTTGCCGGATGGCCTGTCTGGATCCGGTGCGACGCCAGCTGACCACAGGACGAGGGTCTCCCACCCCAGAACATTCCAGGTATACGGTTTCTCCCACATTCACCTTAACGGGTCCGGGAGGAATCACCGACACTGTGGGGCGTCCTAGAACACAATAATGCACGGACACCGATGATTTCCACCGCAGACGCAAGATAATAATGGTGTCTGCCACCAGTTGTAATTGGAAATTACAGGGAAGATGAGAAACCATCATGGCCAGTGTGGCGGCTGCTGCTGCGGATGTCGTGCTGTCACTCACCTTCCACCACCAGTGTGACAGCGCTGTCCACTGCCCCGAAGACGTTGGCGGCCATGCAGCGGTATGCGCCCTGGTTTTTGTGATGGGCCCCCACGATAGTGATAATGGAGCCGTTGGAGCTGATGTGGACATTATCTGCAGAGACAGGGCAGAGATGAGCGGAGCTCCTCACACCGACGCTGCAGATCCTGCCCCCGACACCTTACCTTGCACAGGCTGATTCTGGCCCATTTTCCAGGTAACACGTATCGGCTGAGCCCCCGTGTGAACGTGGCATTTAAATGTGGCATTTTCCCCCTGGCGAATGGTGGCACTGGGAGGATTGATGGAGATGACTGGAGACTCGAGCCCTAGAAAATCAGAGGAATGTCAACAGCCTTATAGAGGACAAGAACGGCAGAGCAGAAAGAATGTGACTTACGGTGAACGTTCTGCGCCCCGGAGGGGACAAGAACCGTCGAGCAGGAAGGGGACTTATGGTAAACGTTCTGCGCCCTATACAGGACAAGAACCGCCAAGCAGGAAGGGGACTTACGGTGAAAGTTCAGCACCCCATAGAGGACAAGAACCGCCGAGTAGGAAGAAGGGGATTTACGGTGAACGTTCTGCGCCCCATAGAGGACAAGAACCGCCGAGCAAGAAGGGGACTTACGGTAAACTTTCTGCACCCCATAAAGGACAAGAACTGCCGAGCAAGAAGGGAACTTTTGATAAATGATCTGCGCCCCATAGAGGACAAGAATCGCTGAGTAGGAAGAAGGGGACTTACGGTGAATGTTCTGTGCCCCACAGAGGACAAGGAGCGCCGATTGGGAAGAAGGGGACTTACCGTGAACGTTCTGCGCCCCATAGAGGACAAAGAGCGCCTATTGGGAAGATAGAAACTTACGGTACACGTTCTGCACCCCGGAGAGGACGCTGATGAGGACGGAGGCCTTGAGTGCGCCAGAAGGAGAGTGGTAGTGGCAGACATACTCCCTGAGTCTGCACTAGAGGCCTGCACGATGCGGAGACGGGAGCCCGAAATCTAAAAATCACATCAACAGTGGGGGAATGGTGTTACATGGGACTGCAGGTAACATCTACTACAGTATCTCTGGTGTTACATGGAACTGCAGGTAACATTTACTACAGTATCTCTGGTGTCACATGGGACTGCAGGTAACATCTACTACAGTATCTCAGGTGTTACATATGACTGCAGGTAACATCTACTACATTATTTCAGGTGTTACATGGGACTGCAGGTAACATCAACTCCAGTATCTCCGGTGCTACATAGGACTGCAGAGACCATCTCGGACACATGGTGATCGTTTGTTACCTGGTGGTTTGGAGAGAAGCTCGCTCCTGGACGCATCCAGGTAATGGTGGCATCTGGATGTCCGATGACCGCACAGTTTACATCCACGGTCTGCCCCTCGGCTACGGGACCTGGGGTCTTCTCTATGAGGATCGGGGTGGGGATGTTTGCGGGCACTGAGGACACAGACAGAAGATGGAAGTCATTACACACAACCTCAGCCATTGGCCACGGACCCCAATGGTCAGAAGTTCATGAGGACACCTTTCTGTTTCTGGCCGCTTGTCCTGGGAATGGATGGATGCCCATAGGCTGAGCTGTCGCCTGGCGCAGATCTCCCATGCAACCCACCTTGTGATGAATGCTGGACGATGACAGTAATGGCGGCTTCCTGAACCCTGGATCCGATGTTCACCCGGCAGACGTACTCGCCAGAATCAGCCGCAGTGGCTCCAACGATTCGCATTCGTGGTCCTGCAACCTGACAGACAACAGTGGAGTATGAGTGTCTGCCGAGCCAGTGGGCAGCATATCTGCGACCGTACCTCAAGTACCTGGTGATTAGTACTTAGCGGACGTCCATTAGACCGGTGCCAGGTGACCGAATGGCTGGACAGCCCCTCCATCAGGCAGCTCAGCTCCAGGTTCTGCCCTTCCTCCACAGTCTGGGACGACGGTTCAATCCTAATCGCTCCTGAGACGCCGGAGTCTGAAATAGAATACTCTGATAAATGACCACCATCGTTATAGCGGGAATCTGTCAGGCGGACTGCGATGAGAGCCCCATAAGTAAGGGTAGAAACGAGACAGAACCGGAAAAACAAATCCTCCTCCGGACGTCGTTCACATTGGAATTCTACAAGAACAAAATCACATAGAAAATAAACATCACAAAGAGAAATTAATTCCCTGAGCTCCAATGGCAAGAAAACCTGTCAGAAAGGTGACACTGGACATTTCCAGAGAGGATGCTCACGTCACAAATCTGCAGAAAAACAGTAAACCTGGACATGAAATACAAAAAATGCAACAGCAGATGGCACAAAACGGTAGCTAGAAAAAGTAATGACAAGGAAAGGAAACAGGGAAAGAAAGAAAAGATAATAAAAGGCAACAAGGAAAAATAAGAAAAGATAATAAAAGGCAACAAAGAAAATAGAAGAGATAATAAAAGGCAACAAGGAAAAAAAAGAAAAGATGATAAAAGGCAACAAGGAAAAAAAGAAAAGAGGAAAAAAAAGGGGAATTGTTCCAGCTCCTTTAAAATCTTACGTTCCTTTATTTCAAAATATCTTTAATAAAATCCTCATACAAAATGGAAGCAGCTCTGTGACAAAGATCTTATTGATCGAAACGCGTCGCTGTACGCCTTCATGCCTCAGAGCTGCTTCCATTTTGTATGAGGATTTTATTAAAGATATTTTGAAATAAAGGAACGTAAGATTTTAAAGGAGCTGGAACAATTCCCCTTTTTTTTCCTCTGATTGCTGCACGTCTGGTCAGGACGGAGTTCCGGGCACCTGTGATTGTCGGTGAGCTGGCTAGGGCTGTATAGCCTATTTTTTTCTCTATTACAAAAAAGAACAGATGATAAAAGGCAACAAGGAAAAAAAGGAAAAGATGTTAAAAGGCAACAAGGAAAAAATAAGAAAAGATGATAAAAGGCAGCAAGGAAAATAGAAGAGAAAATACAAGACAATAAAAGACTTACTGTGCCTGGAGCCTTCAATGGAGACGGTGATGGAGGCGGCCTGGATCCCGGAGCTGCCGCTCACCTGGCAGATGTATTCACCCGAGTCCTGGGGGGAGGCGTTAAGTATGCGCAGTCGAGAGCCAGCAACCTGAGTGTGAGTGGAGGAAAGTCCCATCAGTGTATGATGGACTGCACATGCTTGGGCTGTCTGGTCACACTATAAGAAAGGCCGCTCGGCACAGATAGTGGGATTCTGGGTGATGCCCTCATACACTCTGCAGTGTTACCACATCTGACAACGCCTTGGTAGGAATAGTGATGATACCTGGTGATTGTCAGAGAGCGGCTGCCCCTGTCGGTACCACGACACCTCCTGACGAGCCTGTCCTTCCACCACACAGTTCAGGACCACAGTCTGACCCTCGGACACAGCACTAAGTGGGGACTCGAAGCGGATGGTGGGGGTGATGCCAGCTGAGAACATATCAGGACATCGGACTTAAGTATAATGAAAAGCCTAAAAATTCATCAGAGATGCAATCATCCGACTCACAGTGCACAGGGCCAATGGCGCGAGTAATAGTCACCGTGATGACGGCCTGACGAGTGACTGCTCCGGAGGTGAGGCGGCAGATGTACTCGCCGGAATCCGCCACCGAGGCCTGGACAATGCGCAGACGAGATCCCAGCACCTGTGTACAAGTGAAGGATTGATGGCTATGTTCAGGAGGACAATACACATTAGGCAATTCTCGCCTGTAATATCTGCAGCTGCCGCTGAATGCAGAGCCCAACGATGACATTAACGGCCGATGTGATCAGAGGAGTAACTGCAGCCATCAGCCGCTCACCTGGTGGTTGGGGGAGAGCGGCTGACCCTTCCGGTGCCAAGAAATGGCAGAACTCGGGGACCCGGAGACCACACAATTCAGCTCCAGGGTCTGACCTTCAGCCACAGAGTTGGAAGAGGGTTCAATCCTCAGGGCCGGGCCCAAAGCTGCATGAACCAATGATAACAGAAATCAATGTGGTTAATTATTGTACAATGAAGCCACAAATGATCTGAAACGCCCAGGATAACATGGAAAATGTGGTGGTGGTCCTCACAAGCAGGCAGAAACCCAGCACTATGGCCTGTCTTATTGGGATTGGTCAATTCGGTCTCTATCCATCCTTGCTACTCACGGTCACTAGAGATGCGGGACACAGTAATGAAGGTGGATGCCTGCTGTGTGACCGCACCGGCGGATACACGACAGATGTATTCTCCAGAGTCATCCGCGGACGCTTGGAGGATCCTCAAACGAGAACCTGACACCTAGAATGAGACAGATGTATGAAGATGAAGAGTTGACTCATAGTATGGACTGATAATGCCACATGAACGCTTTCCATAATAAACCAGTGCCCTGCTCAATGGTTACCTGATGGTTCGGTGAGAGAGGAATTCCGGGACGGTACCAAGTGACCTCCGCCCCGGGATAAGCGGCCACCTGGCAGTCCAACTCCAGAGTCTGGCCCTCAACCAAGGAGCCTGAGGATGACTCAATCCTAAGCACAGGAACCTTTTCCGATGCTGAGAGAGAAGACACATTGCCGAAAACTGTCCTCACAACAGGATACAGAAAAATAAAATAGAGCCAAGAAGAAAGAGGGCACAGAGGTAAATTTAGGGCAGACGTGCCAAGGAGGCAAACAAGTGGGCCAAAGAGGAGGAACAAAAAAAGAGAAGGACAACAATAACTTTGGAGAACCCAGGACAGGAGAAAAGAAAAGGCATGGTTTATTAGTGGCTCCACTTCAATGGAAGACCATTAGAATAATGAGAATCCACTATGTGTGATGAGCGGGCAATGACACCCGAGGCAGATGACAGTGAGGTTGGGATAGAAGATAGGATCGATCTAATAAGAGTGAGGTCAGGGATAGAAGAGAGAAGCGATCTGATGACTGCGAAGTATGGAAAAGAAGAGAGGAGCGATCTGTTGATAGTGAGATCTGGGATAGAGGAGAGGAGCGATCTGATCACAGCGAGGTCTGGGATAGAGGAGCGATCTGATCACAGCGAGGTCTGGGATAGAGGAGAAGAGTGATCTGATCACAGCGAGGTCTGGGAAAGAGGAGAGGAGTGATCTGATCACAGCGAGGTCTGGGATAGAGGAGAGGAGCGATCTGATCACAGCAAGATCTAGGATAGAGGAGAGGAGTGATCTGATCACAGCGAGGTCTGGGATAGAGAAGAGGAGTGATCTGATGACAGCGAGGTCTGGGATAGGAGTGAGGAGCGATCTGAACACAGCGAGGTCTGGGATAGAAGAGAGGAGCAATCTGATCACAGCGAGGTCTGGGATAGAGGAGAGGAGCGATCTGATCACAGCGAGGTCTGGGATAGAGGAGAGGAGAGATCTGATCACAGCGAGGTCTGGGAAAGAGGAGAGGAGTGATCTGATCACAGTGAGGTCTGGGATAGAGGAGAGGAGCGATCTGATGACAGCGAGGTCTGGGATAGGAGTGAGGAGCGATCTGAACACAACAAGGTCTGGGATGGAAGAGAGGAGCAATCTGATCACAGCGAGGTCTGGGAAAGAGGAGCGATCTGATCACAGCGAGGTCTGGGATAGGAGTGAGGAGCTATCTGAACACAGCGAGGTCTGGGATGGAAGAGAGGAGCAATCTGATGACAGCGAGGTCAGGTACAGAGGAGCGATCTGATGACAGCGAGGTCTGGGATAGGAGTGAGGAGCGATCTGAACACAGCGAGGTCTGGGATAGAAGAGAGGAGCAATCTGATGACAGCGAGGTCTGAGACAGAGGAGCGATCTGATGACAGCGAGGTCTAGGATAGAGGAGAGGAGCAATCTGATCGCAGCGAGGTCTGGGACAGAGGAGCGATCTGATGACAGCGAGGTCTAGGACAGTGGAGCGATCTGATGACAGCGAGGTCTGGGATAGGAGTGAGGAGCGATATGAACACAGCGAGGTCTGGGATAGAAGAGAGGAGCAATCTGATCACAGCGGGTCTGGGACAGAGGAGCGATCTGATGACAGAGAGGTCTAGGATAGAGGAGAGGAGCAATCTGATCGCAGCGAGGTCTGGGACAGAGGAGCGATCTGATGACAGCGAGGTCTGGGATAGGAGTGAGGAGCGATCTGAACACAGCAAGGTCTGGGATAGAAGAGAGCAGCAATCTGATCTCAGCGAGGTCTGGGACAGAGTAGAGATCTGATGATAGCTAGGTCTGCGATAGAGAGGAGCGATCTGATCATAGCGAGGTCCGGGATAGAGGAGAGGAGCGATCTGATGAATACGAGGAGAAGATGCAGTGTCCGGATAGAAGATGAAGAGTAGACAAAGGGTGGAGTGACATGAGTGTCTCGGCGCAGGAGTCCTGCGTACAACTTACAGTTGGGTACGCCGTTGATTGTGATAATAATTGAAGCTTGTTGTGTTCCAACGCCATTAGTCACCCGACAGATATACTCCCCAGAGTCGGATGAGGAGGCTTGTAGTATGCGTAGGAGAGAGCCATGGACCTACAGAGGAACATGGACCCTCATCATAAACATACAGAGTCAGAACTTCTGATGTCTGCAGAGGCCACGGTCCCCCAGGGGAGCATGCCTACACGGCCATCATGGTGGCTAGTAAACAACCACAAGGAGCTACATGGCGGAGCCCAAGACCGAATCCAGCGGAGAGCAGGCGAGAGCGGAGAGTCCACAGCAGGAGGACACAAAGCACCGTAATAATGACAGCACCATTATATATACACGTGTGATGGACACCCTGCAATGGGGATCACGCTCCGGAACCTGAGGGCATCAGTGTGTTACCTGGTGATTGGGCGACAGGGGGCGGCCGGGCCTGTGCCATGTGACCATAGCCTGTGGATAAACAGCGACTATACACTTCAGCTCCACGGTCTGTCCCTCCAGCACGGTGTCCGCTGACGGCTCGATCCTCAGGAGTGGAGCGGCGGGAGAAGCTGAGGGAGGAAAGTGCAAGATTGTACACAGAAGTGCAGTGGATGAATGTATCTGAAAGCAGCATGGTGTTGGGGGCAGAGACACTGATTCCAGGTATGTGTCACTTACTGAGCCGCTTGCTGCAGTTGTGATAAAATCCCTGTTTGCAGATACACCATCATTCTGTATAACTCCGCCCACATCTCTGTATAACCCACCCAAAGCACTCTGCATAACCCTGCCCACAGCACTCTGTAAACCCCATCCACAGCACTCTGTATAACCCCGCCCACAACAATGTATAACCTCGCCCACAACAATCTGTATAACCCAGCCCACAGCACCCTGTATAACCCTGCCAACAGCACTCTTTATAACCTTGCCAAGAGCACTTTGTATAACCCCACCCACAGGACACTGTATAACCCCGCTGTCACGTACCCGCTTCTCAGCACGTGACTTTGGGTTGCACCTGCAAGGGTTAATTTATCTCCTCTCACTCAGTCCAGCATTCAACCTCTGTCCTATGCTGCAATGGGAGCATAAATCACACCCCGACACAGACCACGTACCCCGCTTCATATATGCTGCCACCACTCACCAAACACACGGGCGATGAGTCCCGGAAATATTACTGCTATGTGCCAATCAGCAGGGTCACACACTCTAAGGCTATGGATTCTTTTAGAGCATACAAGGTTCAGACTTATTAAAGTTTTAAGCTTTAATATAAAAGATACAGTGCTTACAATAAAAGGATATAAAAATATGGAAATAAAAAGTGACATACAAATATGCAAAACAGCGATAAAAATAAAAGGGAAGAAGCGTACAGAAATCTCTAAACTTTGCAGTCTGGTATTCTGCTCCCTGAGGGGGGAATGAATATGAACTGGATTACATCAGCTTGGCTGTCCCTCAATCTGTGAACTGACTTTCATTGTGTAAGGTCGAATTTATAGATTTAACCTGGAGATCAGATTTCTAGACCAGCCTCTCTTGTTAATATTCTAATTCCTGGTTTGTGACTGGACCATGGCTACTTTACCAATGAATACATTATTTCTTCTCTGAACACTCTTTGTGTAACCTTTGTTTCTCACAGTAAATAGCAATTATCAGGCTGTAATTTGGTGTCTCCCTTCAAAAGGCATCAGGTGTGAAAACATTCCAATTCGGTGCCTTCCCAGGAAGGCACCCTGGGGTCTAAAACTGCCTGTCAGGAGTCGAACCCAGTACCTCTTGTCCACTGGCCAGCAGCTCTACCATCTGAGCTATTCTGCTGGCTGCAAAGTTCCTTGCTGAACCCAGATACCATTGACTGTTCTTCCTGATTGGCTACACCTAGTGCTCTCTTGATTGGGCCTCTGATTGCCAATTACACACCCTATATAAACCTGGCCCTGTGGGTGTGTCATTGCGAGATTATTGAGCTCCAAGCCTTTAGTCAAGCGTTTCCTGCTGATCCATTGCTACAAACACTGCTCTCCTGTGAACCGACCTCGGCCTGCCTTCTGACTACGCTCTCCGCCTGATCCATTGCTACAAACACTGCTCTCCTGTGAACCGACCTCGGCCTGCCTTCTGACTACGCTCTCCGCCTGATCCATTGCTACAAACACTGCTCTCCTGTGAACCGACCTCGGCCTGCCTTCTGACTACGCTCTCAGCCTGATCCATTGCTACAAACACTGCTCTCCTGTGTACCGACCTCCGGCTGCCACCTGACTACGTTATCTGCCTGCTCCTCTGTTACCGAACTGCTTTTCCTGTGTACCGACCTCCGGCTGCCACCTGACTACGCTACCTGCCTCTGCTTCCCCTAGTGTTTGCAGTAACATCGGCTCCAACCCAGACGGGATCTTGACACTGCCTTTTCTCAGGATAAAATATGCTATCACCTTTGTGAGACCTGCCACCTAAGGACAGATGCTAGTTAACTGCCGGCCATACATCACCTACAAATACATATTTCCACTACACAACCCTCCTTATGAATGTGCATAGGGGTTGACTTACAGGTGAGCTCCCGAGCGCGTATCTGGTTCTGCCCAGCCTTGGCGAGATAAGGAATGGCAAAACCATCAAATCTTTCCAATAAGTGATTAACCAACCTCTGGAAGGTGGCAGGGGCATTGTATAAACTCCGCCTACAGAGCCCTGTATAACCCATGCTCACAGCACTCTGTATAACCCCTGCCCACAGCACTCTGTATAAACCCACTCACAGCACTCTGTATAACCTCGCCCACAAAACTCTGCATAACCCCTGCCCACAGCACGCTGTATAAACCCGCCCACAACACACTGTAAAACCCTGCCCAGAGTGCTCTGTATAATCCCGTCCACAGCTCACTGTATAACTATGCCCAGTGCGCTCTGTATAACCCTGGTCCACAGTACTCTGTATAACCCTGTCCACAGCACTCTGTATAACCCCCCCACATCACTCTGTATAACCCCCCACATCACTCTGTATAACCCTGCCCACAGCACACTATATAAAACTGCCCAAGGAGCTCTGTATAACCCTGCCCAGAGTGCTCTGTATAACCCCAGCCAGAGCCCTTCGCATAACCCTGCCAAGACCACTCTGTATAACCCCGCCCAGAGGGCTCTGTATAAACACGGCCAGAGCTATTCGCATAACCCTGCCCAGAGTGCGATTTATAACCCTGCCTAGAGCACTATGTACAACCCCCCCAGAGGACTCTGTATAACCCTGGTCAGAGCCCTTCGCATAACCCCGCCCAGAGCGCTGTTTATAAACCTGCCCAGAGCACTCTGTATAACCCCGGCCAGAGTACTCTGTATAACCCCGCCAAGAACCCTTCATACAACCTTGCCCAGAGCACTCTGTATAACCCTGGGCCTCAGCACTCTGCATAACCCTGGGCCACAGCACTCTGCATAACCCTGGGCCACAGCACTCTGCATAACCCTGGGCCACAGCACTCTGCATAACCCTGGGCCACAGCACTCTGCATAACCCTGGGCCACAGCACTCTGCATAACCCTGGGCCACAGCACTCTGCATAACCCTGGGCCACAGCACTCTGCATAACCCCACCCACAACACTCTGCATAACCCCACCCACAGCACCCTGCATAACCCCGCCCACAGCACCCTGCCCACAGCACCCTGCATAACCCTGCCAACAGCACCATGTATAACCCTGCCAACAGCACTTTGTATAATCCTGCCCACAGGACACTGTATAACTCCGCCTACAGCACGCTGTCTAACCCTGGGCCACAGCGCTCTGTCTAACCCTGGGCCACAGCACTCTGTCTAACCCTGGGCCACAGCGCTCTGTCTAACCCTGGGCCACAGCGCTCTGTCTAACCCTGGGCCACAGCGCTCTGTCTAACCCTGGGCCACAGCGCTCTGTCTAACCCTGGGCCACAGCGCTCTGTCTAACCCTGGGCCACAGCGCTCTGTCTAACCCTGGGCCACAGCGCTCTGTCTAACCCTGGGCCACAGCGCTCTGTCTAAACCTGGGCCACAGCGCTCTGTCTAAACCTGGGCCACAGCGCTCTGTCTAAACCTGGGCCACAGCGCTCTGTCTAAACCTGGGCCACAGCGCTCTGTCTAACCCTGGGCCACAGCACTCTGTCTAACCCTGGGCCACAGCACTCTGTCTAACCTGGGCCACAGCACTCTGTCTAACCCTGGGCCACAGCACTCTGTATAACCCTTCCCACAGCACTCTATAACCCCACCCACATCACTCTATATAACCCACCCACATCACTCTGTATAACCCTGTCCACAGTACTCTGTATAACCCTGCCCACAGCACACTATATAACCCCGCCCAGAGCACTCTGTATAACCCCGCCAAGAATCCTTCATATAACCCTGCCCAGAGCACTCTGTATAACCCCGCCAAGAACACTTCATATAACCCTGCCCAGAACACTATGTATAACCCCACCCAGTGCACTCTGTATAACCCCGCCAAGAACCCTTCATATAACCCTGCCAGAGAACTCTGTATTACCCGGCAAGAACCCTTCATATAACTCTGCCCAGAGCACTCTGTATAACCCTGCCAAGGACCCTTCATATAACCCTGCCCAGAGCGCTGTGTATGCTCTCAGATCTGGTGGCAAAAAACTGCTGACAGATTCCCTTTAACCCTCAGGCTGAATTTCCTATCTGCAGACACTGGGGGCGAGCTCGTCTTTCGGGCACCCACCTGGCACCACGATCACTTCTATCTGCTTCTGAGTGGATCCCGCAGAGTTGGTGCCGACGCACAGATATGTCCCAGCATCTGATACTGTGATTGATGGGATCAGAAGAGTGGCGATATCTGTCCTCTCTGTACGAGCCTGAAAATACACAAACACCAGGGGTAAGCAATCATCATGGAGCCCTGGCCTCTGCTCATAGGGAGGTAAGTGCTTGCATGGGAATATGACAGAAGCTCGGTCCCCGTACAAGACCCCTCGGGCAGGTAGAGGAGGCGCAGAAGCAGTACAGACTATATGGATATCTGAGCTCCTTGTAGCTGCTGTCACCGTATGCCGATGCTGCACACATGTACTGTATGTATCAGCTCCAGGATACCGCACGTCACCAGAAGCTCACACATTGCCTCCATTCTCAGCGACACGCCGGCTTACTGATCAGTCGCTCTGTGGATAATGGGGCTCTGTGTGCAGGCATGGCCATGGCTCGTGCAATGGTCATCCCATATGTCAGCAATGCATACAGTCGATGCTGCAAGGGACGGAGAGCCAATACGGCAAGTGCGGGAAACGGGGATCCGGTGGTGCCTGGGACAGGGAGGCGCTAGTGACAGTCACTAGAATATGTAGCATAATACATAAAGTCGTTATGGAGCAGCGCTCGTGTACGGGACAGTGTACAGTGATGTAGGGTTACGCATGGGGTCGTTATGGAGAATCGCTCTTGTCCGCTGCAGTGTACAGTGATGTAGGGTAACATATGGAGTCGTTATGGAGCATCGCTCATGTCGGAGCAGTGTACATTGATGTAGGGTCACCCATGGAGTCATTATGGGGCATCGCTTGTGTCTGTGGCAGTGTACAGTGATGTAGAATCACACATGGAGTCGTTATGGGGCATCTCTCGTGTCTGGGGCAGTGTACAGTGATGTAGGGTCACACATGGAGTCATTATGGGCCATCACTCATGTCCGGGGCAGTGTACAGTGATGTAGGGTCACACATGGGGTCGTTATGGGGCATCGCTCATGTCCGGGGCAGTGTACAGTGATGTAGGGTCACACATTGAGTCGTTATGGGCCATCACTCATGTCCAAGGCAGTGTACAGTGATGTGGGGTCAGACATGGAGTCGTTATGGAGCATCGCTCGTCTACGGGGCAGTGTACAGTGATGTAGGGTCACACATGGGGTCGTTATAGGGCATCGCTCGTGTCCAGGGCATTGTACAGTGGTGTAGGGTCAGACATGGAGTGGCTATGGGGCATCGCTCGTGTCCAGGGTACCGTACAGTAATGTAGTGTCAGACATGGCGTCGTTATGGGGCATCGTTCGTGTCCACGGCACCGTACAGTGATGTACGGTCACACATGGAGTCGTTATGGGCCATCACTCATGTCAGGGACAGTGTACAGTTATTTAGGGTCACGCATGGTGTCGTTATAGGGCATCGTTCGTGTCCAGGGCATTGTACAGTGATGTAGGGTGTAAGACAGCGCTTACTGCATGTGTTGGGGGACACTCACTTGGCAACGTTATTAAAGCACTCAATGTCACGCTCACGCCCTGGCTGATGGGCGTGAGCCAAGGGGGTTGTGGCCCCACTGTGCTACAAACCAGACTACCCTGGAAGGGGCGTGACTAAGACAGCTGCCTCGGTCTTCACTGGAGCCTCTGATGGTGAGGTCAGGCTTGTGCGGCAGGCAGCTGCCAGGTGCCACTCCAGGGTGGTGTCTGGCTGTGGCTGCTGATCCCACTTGGGGAGACGGTGGCACGGATGAGACACAGGACTGGCAGGCACGGATGAGACACAGTACTGGCAGGCACGGATGAGACACAGGACTGGCAGGCACGGATGAGACACAGGACAGGCAGGCACGGATGAGACACAGGGAAGGCTGGCACGGATGAGACACAGGGCAGGCTGGCACGGATGAGACACAGGGCAGGCTGGCACGGATGAGACACAGGGCAGGCTGGCACGGATGAGACACAGGGCAGGCTGGCACGGATGAGACACAGGGCAGGCTGGCACGGATGAGATACAGGGCAGGCTGGCACGGATGAGACACAGGGCAGATACTGGAACGGATGAGACACAGGGCAGATACTGGAACTGACTGGAAGGAATGGTGTATGGAGAAACAGGTAGAGACCTGTTCACACAGCAACAGTAGATACTGGGACTGACTAGAAGGAGTGATATGTGGAGGGACAGGTAGAGACCTGTTCACACAGCAGGTACTGGTACAGACAGAAAGGAATGGAGTATGGAGGAACAGGTAGAGAGACCTGTTCACACAGGAGAACCGCAAGGCTGCGGAGAAGGGCTGTAGAGCCGCAAGAGATACTGCAGAGGCAGAAGCAAAGCAGACCGAAACCGCATGACAGATATACACTATGTTCCAAATTATTATGCAAATCGGTTTTAAGTGTCATAGCGTTTTTTGTTTTTTTTTGTAAATGAAACCCATTGATGGTATTGTGTCTCAGGGTTCTTTGGATAACTGAAATCAATCTCAGATACCTGTGATAATTAGTTTGGCATGTGAGCCCAATAAAAGGAAAAGACGGATTTTGGTAAGACCTTACCTGTAAAATCCTTTTCAGCGAAGGAAGGAAGGGAGACACAGTCATTACTAGTGGTAGGCGGAGCCCACACAGGATAGAACACCTCAGATTAAAAAGAGTGTTGACCGGCCCCTCCAGCTTGGGCTCCTCCTACTCCAGCTCTCCAGTCCGTACACAAGCTAAGGAAGAGCAAATATCAGCAGCGGAGCAACATAACCCCTTCTGAAGAACTTCAGAGAAAAAACAAGAAGACAGGTTATGCATATAACAGAAAAAAACCACACAGTCCCAGGTACTACTCACTGAACCTGACCACTGCGATGAGCTGGCAATGCTGGAACAGAGCCTTAGCGCGCCGACCTCAGCCCAGATAATCGCTATCAGAGAAGGGTCACGCCGCATCTGAAAACACAACAAACACACTTCTGCCATGGGAGGGATCTGTGTCTCCCTTCCTTCCTTCGCTGAAAAGGATTTTACAGGTAAGGTCTTACCAAAATCCGTCTTTCAGCAGCAGATGGAAGGAAGGGAGACACAGTCATTACTAGTGGGACGTCCCAAAGCAGTCCAAAAATTAAGGGTGGGCAAAAAACCAACAGAGGCAGATTCCCAACAACTTAAATAAATGCGCAACTAGCGCTAAATACAAGTTCACAAGAACTTTAAACTACAGTCGCCTGCAGGACCCTACGTCCTAAGGCCGCATCAGCGGAAGCACTGACGTCCACCTTATAAAATTTCGTAAATGTGTGGACAGAGCGCCAGGTCGCCGCCCGGCAGAGCTGAGCTGCCGAGGCCCCTTGCTGAAAAGCCCACGATGAACCCACAGCCTCGTGGAGTGAGCTCGAATCTTAATCGGGCAAGGTTCGCCCTTAAGTCGGTAAGCCTCTAAAATGGCCGACCGAATCCAACGAGCTATAGAATCCTTGGAAGCTCGTTGACCACGTCGACGACCTGCTGGAATCACAAACAGAGAATCCGACTTCCGAAAACTTTGAGTAATAGACAAATAGAACTTCAAAGCCCGCACTAAATCCAAAGTGTGCCAAGCCCGTTCCTTCGCATTCCTCGGCTCCGGACAGAGCGAGGGCAACACAATATCCTGGTTAACATGAAATTGTGACACCACCTTAGGTAGAAAGTCGCCCCGTGTGCGAAGCACTACGCGATCCGGGTGAAACTCCAGAAAAGGAGGCGAGCAAGAAAGAGCCGCCAACTCAGAAACCCTTCTCAAAGAAGTGACCGCCACTAGGAAGGCAACGTTCCAAGAAAGCAAAGAAAGGCTAACAGAGTCCATAGGCTCAAAAGGCCCATGTTGAAGAGCCTCCAAGACAAGATTAAGCCGCCAAGGAGACACAAGCGCCTTCCGCGGCGGAAACTGACGGGTTACCCCGCGAAAAAAGGAACGTACGTCCCTACGCGAGGCGATAGCCTTCCGAAATAGCAAGGACAGAGCAGAAACCTGACCCTTCAGAGTGCTAACTGCCAAACCCTTGTCCAGCCCGAACTGTAAAAAGGCCAACAAATTGGGAATGGAAAAAATCCACGAAAAGAAGGCTTCCCAAGTCTTGTGATAAATCCTAGTAGTAGCCGGACCTCTGGCAGCTCGCAGAGTGGCAATGACTTCGGCTGAAAAACCTTGACGGATCAAGATTTCGGTCTCAAGAGCCACGCCGTCAAACGCAGAGACTTCAGGTCCGGGTGATGAACGGGCCCTTGGGTCAACAGGTCCGGGCGAAGAGGGAGTGGAAGTGGAGGCGCTGCCAGAAGCGACACCAGCGTCGAGAACCACGTCCTCCTTGGCCAATCTGGGGCTATCAACATAGCCGGGACTCTCTCCAGTCTGATCCGACGCAGCACCAGAGGAAGTAAGGATATCGGCGGGAACACATAGATTAGCTCGAATTGGTCCCACGGAGCCACCAGAGCATCCACCGCCACAGCCTTCGGGTCCTTGTACCTGGACATGAACGTCGGTAACTTGGCATTGAACCTGGATGCCATCAAATCCACTTGGGGAGTTCCCCAACGGGAGCACAGCAGTGCAAAAATTTCCGGATGAAGACTCCATTCTCCGGGATCCATCTTTTCGCGACTGAGGAAGTCCGCTGTGATATTCTGAACTCCTGGAATGTGAATCGCAGAGATGGCTGGCACCCTGGCCTCGGCCCATACCAGGATCCGAGACACCTCCATCATGAGCCTGAAGCTCCTCGTCCCACCTTGATGGTTGATATATGCAACCGCCGTCGCGTTGTCTGTCTGCACTCGGACTGGTAGACCGCTTAAAGGGACCGTCCAGTGTTGGAGGCAAAGGAAAATTGCCCTCAATTCCAGGATGTTGATCGGCAGGACAGACTCTTCCGACGACCATACTCCCTGAATCCAGAGATCGTTCCAGACACCCCCCCAGCCCGTCAGGCTGGCATCGGTGGTTATGACCGACCACCTCGGAGGAAGGACTTCCCCAGGGATAACACTTCCGGACGTAACCACCATCCTAGAGACTCTCGCACCCTGTGGGAGATGATGACACTGCAATCCAGTGAAACCTGCGATCGATCCCAACGGTTCAAAATGAGCATTTGGAGAGCCCTGGAATGAAATTGGGCAAACGGAATTGCCTCCATCGACGCCACCATCAAACCCAGAAGGCGCATACACCTTCGAAGGGGCATTGCTGTCGAAGACTTCATAACCTGTACATGTCGAAGAAGACTCGCTTGCTTGTCTGGAGGCAGAGACACCACTGCGCGTACCGTGTCGAAATGCATTCCCAAAAACAGGATTGACTGCGACGGTTCCAGAGACGACTTCTCCCAATTGACCAGCCACCCGAAGTCCTCCAGGAGCTGAAGGGATAGATTGCTAGCCGTCACAGCCTCCTCCTTTGAGGACGCCACAATCAAAAGGTCGTCCAGGTAGGGAAGTATCGTAACCCCCTGTCTTCGAAGAATCGCCATGAGAGGTGCCAGAATTTTCGTAAAAACTCTGGGTGCTGAGGCCAACCCGAATGGCAGGGCCACAAACTGGTAATGGTCCTGACCTATGGCAAAACGAAGGAAGCGTTGGTGGGCCCTTCCGACGGGAACATGCAAATAAGCGTCGCGAATGTCGATTGACACCAAAAAGTCGTTCTGCGACAGAGCGGCCACAACGGAGCGAAGCGACTCCATGCGGAATTTCCGGGTGCGGACATGCCGATTCAATCTTTTGAGATCCAGAATGGGGCGAAATTTGTCCTCCTTTTTGGGGACCACAAAGAGGTTGGAATAAAACCCTCTTCCCCGGTCCTCCGGCGGAACCGGTACCACCACACCCTTCTGCAGAAGGGAATCGACCTCCCGCAGTAGAGCGGCAAATAGCTCGGGCTCTGACGGAATGCGAGACTGGCAAAAACTGTCTGAGGGTCGAGAAAGAAACTCTATGAAGTAGCCTGCCGACACAACCCGCGTCACCCAGGCGTCCGACACGTGGGAAGCCCAAGTCGATTCGAATTGGAGCAAACGACCCCCCACTCGAGAGCCCTCGAGTGAGACCCTGGCGTCAGTCCGCCTTAGCGGGCTTTTTGTCAGCTTCCCGCTTGTCTTGACGGAAGCTCTGTTTCCAGGGAGTGCGGGATTTCTGAGAGTTCTTTTTTCCTGAAAAAGAGGGACGACCCGATCCCCAAGAGGGCTGACCGAACCGTCCCCTGGGCCGAAAGGACCGCCGACTACTACCGGCACTAGGCCTGCCAGACGCAGAAGTCACAGCTCTTCGCTGCGGTAAAGAAGTTTCTTTTGACTTTGACTTGGCAATCAGCTCCATGAGGTCAGATCCAAATAGCTGACCACCCTTGTAAGCTAAAGATAGCAAACCTTGCTTGGAAACCGCGTCCCGGTCCACTGTCTAAGCCACAGTGCTCTCCTGACTGTGACCGCCGAGGATTGCGCCCTGGACAGCAGTGACGCAGTATCCAAACCTGCATCACTGCCATATCGGGCTGCATCCTCCAACAACTTGAAAAGCCCATCTACCTCGGATAGTGGGGATCCATCTTGCCACGCCGTCCGTAGACGGTCTAACCAGCTCAGGGAAGCTTTACAAGCACACATGGACCCTAGTACTGCTCTGAATCCATGACCCGCGGCCTCGTAGATGGATTTCGCCGCCATCTCCGTTTTTCTGTCCAGCGGATCCTGCAGACTCGCCTTCCCTTTAACAGGAAGTAATGAGGATTTGCTAAGCTGGGATAAAGGGACATCCACTTCAGGAGAAGGAATCCAATTATCAATCAACTCCGTCGTACACGGATACAGCGTCTCAAAAAACCGTGTCCCCTGAAAAAGTTTACCTGGACACAGGCGTTCCTTCTCCACTGCCCCATTAAGCTCATCCAGAGATGGTAATGCTGATCGCAACCTATGCGACTCCTGAAACATCCGGGCCGACTTACCAGGACGTCTAGTTACCTCCTCCGGTAACTGTAACGCCTCCCTCATGGCTCCAATAAAAGCCTCTGTACGGCCCAAAAGAGAGGCAGAGTGTCCCTGCCGATCCTCCTTATCCGAATCGGACATCTCCCCATCCGAGCTTGAAGGGGAACCCTCCATGCCCGAGATCTCCGAGTCGCTACGCGGGAAGGATGGCACCGGCCTGTGTCGCTTCCTGCCATGAGAGGATCTAGCTGACACCCAATAACCTAGAAGGTCAGACAGGCCATCAATAGAACGAGCGAGGGCCTCCATTTTGACATCACTGAAACCTCCGACCGCTGCGCTTGACGCCGTCGAGGTCTGCGTGTCAGATACGCGAGACTGATCCTGTAGCGGATCTGGGAGACGGTCCGCACCTCCTGGACCCTGATCTGACATGCCCTCACACAGTATATGGCAGGTTAAACCTGTCAGTAACTAGAACAGTGTGGTTTCTTAAAGAAAAAACGAACGCTGAAGGGTTAAAGCTCTTAAAGAGAGAGCTACCCCAGCTGTCCCCCAATTAAGGGTTAACCGCCTAAGAAGGGGTTAATGTCGCAGACTCCCCACAACCTCTGTTAATGAAAAGGTGTGCGAGCCCCAGATAAAAAAAGGTGCCTCTTATGAGGTAACAGCTGCAGGACAGCGCAGTCTGCCACCTAATCGTGCCTCAGAAAGGTGCCCTGCGCTGTGGGGTGAGGGGGTTAAGCTTCTGCCCTGACAGGCAGAAGCGACTCACCCAGCTGGCCGCGGTGCAGTGTCCTAATTGTTCCTTCGGTCGGTCGGGGGGAGCGGAGAGTGAGGAGCCCGAGGAAGCCGTCAGTAATGGCCGCCGCGCTGAAGGAGAGAAGCCGGAAGAGGAGAGGCAGGGTAAAGCGCGCGCTCAGAGCGCTTCCTGCCCGTGAAAGAACGGGAAAGCGCGAAGCCACGCCCCCCGCCGGCTTCAAAAAAAGCGCGCGACTCCTCCGCTCTCCGCCTCCCATGTCCTGCAAGCATCCACCTGCGGACAAAAGTACACAAGTCACCGACACTGAAAACATGTAGCAGCGGCTGCCGCAGCAGCCGCTGAAGCACTCAAACACATATTAAAATGTTGAGTACTCACCCAGCTGAGCGCCACAGGGACCCCCAGGGATTTGTGGCGCTGTGCCCATAGCTTTCCCCCCAGGGTGGGGAACGCAGTGACCCTAGAAGCGCGGTTTGCGTCCCCGCCAGGGAAGCAACCCTCATCCCCCAGGGCCGGCAGGGTTCTGCAGGGACCACCTTAAAGGGTAATGCAGATCCGCCAAGGGAGGGGTGGGGGTAAAGCAGCGCTGAGACCCCTGAGACCTCAAGACCACGGGGGTCCAAGTCCCTGTCCGATAAAAATAAAAAATTCTTCTGAGGAGCTGCTCCAGCAGCGACTATCCTCTGTGACCTCAAATTTTAGACTGGAGAGCTGGAGTAGGAGGAGCCCAAGCTGGAGGGGCCGGTCAACACTCTTTTTAATCTGAGGTGTTCTATCCTGTGTGGGCTCCGCCTACCACTAGTAATGACTGTGTCTCCCTTCCTTCCATCTGCTGCTGAAACTGGATGTTCCACACTATTAAGCAGGCCAGTGTTTTCAAGTAATATGGGAAAGAAAAAGGATCTCTCTGCTGCTGAAAAGCATCAAATAGTGCAATGCCTTGGTCAAGGGATGAAAACATTAGATATTTCCTGAAAACTTAAGCTTGATCATCGTACTGTTAAGAGATTTGTGGCTGATTCTGAGCACAGACGTGTTTGTGCTGATAAAGACAGAATGAGGAAGGTTTCTGCAAGCCAAGTTCATTGGATTAAGAGAGCAGCTGCTACAAAGCTATTACAAACCAGCAAACAGATATTTGAAGCTGCTGGTGCCTCTGGAGTCCCTCGAACCTCAAGGTGTATGATCTTTCTAAGGCCGGCGTCACACTGCAGAGTTTGATGCGAGTTAGTTGCACGACTTTCTCGCATCAACACCCGGCACGGCCGCCCGCTCTCGGACCCGAGTGCGCGGCGGCATAGAAATACATGCAGCCGGGTGTTGATGCGAGAAAGTCGTGCGACTAACTCGCATCAAACTCGGCAGTGTGACGCCGGCCTAAGGCTTGCTGTGGTGCATAAACCTACTATTCGGCCACACCTAAACAGTGCTCACAAGCAGAAACGGTTGCAGTGGGCCCAGACATACATGAAGACTAATTTTCAAACAGTCTTGTTTACTGATGAGTGTTAAGCAACCCTGGATGGTCCAGATGGATGGAGTAGTGGATGGTTGGTGGATTGCCACCATGTCCCAACAAGGCTGCTACGTTAGCAATGAGGTGGAGGAGTCATGATTTGGGCCGGAATCATGGGTAAACAGCTGGTAGGGCCCTTTAAGGTTCCTGAAGGTGTGAAAATGACCTCTGCAAAGTATATAGAGTTTCTGACTGACAACTTTCTTCCATGGTATAAAAAGCAGAAACGTGTCTTCAGGAGCAAAATCATCTTCATTCATGACAATGCACCATCTCATGCTGCAAAGAATACCTTGGAGTCATTGGCTACGATGGGCATAGAAGGAGATAAACTCCCCTGACCTCAACCCTATAGAGAACCTTTGGAGTATCATCAAGCAAAAGATCTGAGAGGGTGGGAGGCAGTTCAAGTTAAAACCGCAGCTCTGTGAGGCTATTGTGACTTCATGCAAAGAAATACAAGCAGAAACTCTCCAAAAACTCACAAGTTCAATGCATGCAAGAATTGTGAAGGTGATATCAAGAAGGGTTCCTATGTTAACATGTAACTTGGCCTGTTAGGATGTTTTGGAGTTAAGTAGCTTTTTTGTTCAGGGAATGTGACCTCCTAATGCTGCAAATTCCACAAATGAGCATTTTCAGTTCTTTAAAACAGATCAAATGTTCAGAAATTCTACTGTGCCGAATAATTTGGAACAGTGCATTTTGAGTTTTTTTCCATTTTGGAGATTATACTGTTATCATTGGGAGGTTTCTTCAATAAAATTTGATGTATACTCTAACGCAGACCCGGGCAAGGGGCGGCCCGCGGGCCGCATCCGGCCCGTCGGCTGTCAGTGACCGGCCCGCGGAGGCGCTCCGGCAGTCTCAGGGCCCCGGCATCAGCTGGCACAATACTTACCTCTCCCGTGCCTCCGCTGCTGCAGCTCCGGGCTCCACCGGCGCTTCCTCTCACAGCCGGCCGCTGAATGACGTCATCATTCAGCGGCCGGCTGTGTCAGAGAGCGGGGACGCTGGACAGGTAAGACGTGTCTCTGTGTGTGTGTCTGTGTCTATGTAGTGCGGTGCTTTGTGTGTGTGTGTGTGTGTGTGTGTGTGTGTATGTGAGAGAGTACTTATGTGCTGTCTGTGTGTGATGATGGGCAGGCATTGCTGATAATGGGGAGGCATTGATGATGATGGGGAGAAGATGATGATAATGGGCAGGCATTGATGATAATGGGCAGGCATTGATGATGGGGAGAAGATGATGATGGGCAGGCATTGCTGATAATGGGGAGGCATTGATGATGATCGGGAGAAGATGATGATAATGGGCAGGTATTGATGATAATGGGCAGGCATTGATGATGGGGAGAAGATGATGATGATGATGATGGGCAGGCATTGATGATAATGGGCAGGTATTGATGATAATGGGCAGGCATTGATGATGGGGAGAAGATGATGATGATGATGGGCAGGCATTGATGATGATGGGGAGAAGATGATGATAATGGGCAGGTATTGATGATAATGGGCAGGCATTGATGATGGGGAGAAGATGATGATGGGCAGGCATTGCTGATAATGGGGAGGCATTGATGATGATGGGGAGAAGATGATGATAATGGGCAGGCATTGATGATAATGGGCAGGCATTGATGATGGGGAGAAGATGATGATGGGCAGGCATTGCTGATAATGGGGAGGCATTGATGATGATGGGGAGAAGATGATGATAATGGGCAGGTATTGATGATAATGGGCAGGCATTGATGATGGGGAGAAGATGATGATGATGATGGGCAGGCATTGATGATGATGGGGAGAAGATGATGATAATGGGCAGGTATTGATGATAATGGGCAGGCATTGATGATGGGGAGAAGATGATGATGATGATGGGCAGGCATTGATGATGATGGGGAGAAGATGATGATAATGGGCAGGTATTGATGATAATGGGCAGGCATTGATGATGGGGAGAAGATGATGATGAGCAGGCATTGCTGATAATGGGGAGGCATTGATGATGATGGGGAGAAGATGATGATAATGGGCAGGCATTGATAATAATGGGCAGGCATTGATGATGGGGAGAAGATGATGATGGGCAGGCATTGCTGATAATGGGGAGGCATTGATGATGATGGGGAGAAGATGATGATAATGGGCAGGTATGTATATATACAGTATACAGTATATATATATATATATATGTATGTATATATACAGTATTGGGTAGAACGGAGTTAATTATATTAGTCCGGCCCTCTAAAACCATCCCAATTTCTCATGCGGCCCCCTGGCAAAATTAATTGCCCACCCCTGCTCTAACGGGTGATGACTTTTATTAGACTGACTTTCATTTGCACCGACCACTTAGGAAAATCAGAGAAAAATATCATTTGCATAATAATTTGGAACATAGTGTACAGAGAGGAGCTGCAGCAAGAGATTGCTGTAGCGACAGGAGCGAAGAAGAGCGGAACCGCAAGATATGTGTAGCGGAGCTGCAGCAAGAGATTGCTGCAGGAGCAAAGCAAAGCGGAACCGCAAGATATGCAAAGAGGAGCTGCAGCTGCAGTAGCAAAGCAGAGCAGGACAGCAGGAGTGCGGACAAGAGGCAGAGAAAGATACAGAGAGACCACAAGGCAAGACACAGTAGGGAAGAAACCACAGACAAGGAGACCAAGAGACAAAGGTAGGATTGAGTTCAGACAAGGTAAGGACACGGGACAAGGTACAGAGACAAAGACACAGGGTCCAGGAAATTCTGCCTCCTGGAGGGCGGCAAACAGTTACAAGACAAGGTCAGGAACAATAGAACAGAGACAAGGATATAATGCTTCCTGGAGAGCAGACAAACAGGTACAAGGCAAAGCTAGCAGTGAAGCCTCCAAGATGGAGGAACACAAATCAAGACATGAGACCTGGCAGCTCAGTAGCAAGATACTAAAGCCCCCGTCTCACACAGCAATCTCGCTAGCGAGATCGCTGCTGAGTCACTAGTTTTGTGACGCAGCAGCGATGTCCCCAGCGATATCGCTGTGTGTGACATTCAGCGACGATCAGCCCCCCTGCTGGGTATCACTGATCGTCGCTGAATGTCCTGGACATTTTTTTGATCGCTGGTCTCCGCTGGCAGGCACGCATCGCTGCGTGTGACAGGCGGGAGATCAGCGATCCGCTGGTAACCAAGGTACACAGCGGGTTTCCAGGCGCGGGGCTGTGCCTGGAAACCCGCTGTGTACCTTGGATACCAGTGCCCTGCATCAGGGCGCTGGTATCCAAGGTACACTGTGGGTAACTAAGATATGTTACCCGCAGCGTCGCTGTGCTGATCGCTGCCTGTTTGGCAGCTCAGCAGCGATCATGTAGCGATACACCAGCGATCCTGATCGTTGTCGGGATCGCTGGTGTACCGCTATGTGAGACCCGGGCTTTAAGCCCCATCTCCACCCCCCCTCCCGTCACACTAAGCGAGATGCTGCTGAGTCACAAGTTTTGTGATGCAACAGAGATCTCAGCAGCGATCTTGCTATGTTTGACATGCACCTAACTGAGTTAACACATTGCACTGGCAAGATCCACAGGGTAGAGCTACCTTAAATACTAGAGGGCTAATGGTAATTGGTCAGTCAGGTGCACCCTGACTCTATAAGAACCAGAGAGTTCTGGCGCCGCCCCCCCTATGGACACAGCCAGGAGACATGCAGAGCAGATAGAAGACCAGAGATATAGAGCCTGGAGCTGGCAGCAGACAGAAATCACAGCATGACCTGGAGCAGTGAGCAAGTAGGTGTGTGAGGGATGGGAGGCCATGCAGTGATGCCAGCAGGGTTGTTACACACACGCACATATTTTCTCACAAAACAGTCTTTCTGGTTTATTCAGGCATCATAAACGGCGCCATAAGCCATGTTACATTTCACTGACCTCACGTAGTCCATAGTACTTCATAACGTACGGCTTTACCTCGCAGTCACTAAGCACGCCGGACTTCTCACTAAGTCCGGTTACCATGGGTGACCACACACCGAACAGTTCATTACATATATCAACGGACCAAAATTAACACCGACAGACT
>JARQOD010000003.1:408080221-408193216 GCA_033576555.1 Oophaga sylvatica
TGTCCGAGGCACTGTACAGTGATGTAGTGTCAGACATGGAGTTCTTATTGGGAAATGCTCGTGTCTTGGGCAGTGTACAGTGATGTAGTGTCACACATGGAGTTGTTGTAGGGCATCGCTGGTGTCTGGGGCAGTGTATAGTGATGGATGGTCACACATGGAGTCGTTATGGAGCATCGGTCATGTCCTGGCTGTATCTATGTCTTTGGCTTCGGAGGGTTATATATGATACCTGCAGCTCCTGAATCCGCCTCTGGATAGCTTCCAGGCTACTGCTTCGAAAGTGAAGGAAGCCAAGAGAGGTGAGGGCCTGAGCAGATGGATGGGCCGAGAGAGAGAGAAACAGGAGGGACAGAAAGTGAAAGGGAGGAAACCAGAGAGAGCAGCGGTTAGCATGCTAGAAACATGAAGTGAAGTCTGCAGGTCCTGATCCTGTAAAGTGTCACCAGATTCTGCAGGAGGTCGCATCCTTTTAGCATACAGAGACTTGCAGCTCATCTCACCTTAGGGGGAAGGATACCATGTTGCTTTCTCCAGGAAATGGTTGGAGTGGGGCTTCCGAGTGCTCGGCAGTACAGACGCGCCGTGTCACCTTCTCTGACCTCTGTGAACTCGGGGCTCACCTGGACATCAGGCAGATTTCCACCTGTGAGTAGATGAGATGTCATTGCCTTTCCCATCAGATTCAGCATAAGATGTGTGTTCAAAAAACGGATCCAAATAAGCCATGCCCTGCAGCTAAACTGAAAGAGGATCACCTCCAGGAAACAACGGAGACCATATCGTAAGAATAGTCTCAATATGTAATTAAAGGGGACATCCGGGACTTTAAAAAAAAAGGCATGCAGTTGCAAACAGAGGCAAGTACATGTCTGTTATACTGGCGACGGTCATTGACCGCTCCTGCCAGAAATTCAGCTGTTCCTGTGAACAGAGGAAACTACCTGTTTGTTGTGCCGGCGTCAGTCATTGACCGCTCCTGCCTGACATTAAGCTGCTCCTGTCAACAGAGGCTCCTGTCTGTTGTACCGGTCACTGCTCATACTAAAGATTCAGCTGCTCCTGTGAACAGAGGCAACTACCTGTCTGTTGCACCCGGCGTCGGTCATTGACTGATCCTGCCATAGATTCAGCTACTCCAGTCAACAGAGGCAACTACTGAACCTGTATGTTGTACCTGGCGTTGGTCAATGACCCCTCCTGCCAGAGATTCAGCTACTCCTGTGAACAGAGGCAACTATTTGGTAGTGGAAAGCCAGCTGTCAATCAGCATGACACCAATAGTCCCACCGTGTCAACAGGAAGACAAACTGCCGCTTTGTTGACATGACGTCAGTGGAAGTTTGTGACCACTCTATGTCGGCGGAGAATGACGCCGGGCACAACAGGCAGGTACTGTCACGGGGCAGTTGTAGAAATACAGGGGACGAGGAACCTGGGCCCCTGAACTGCCCCTAAAGCTAAGGGAGGACCTGTCTTTCCTTAACTTGGGGGTACGCTTAAAGGTAGCGAGGCCCAAGTCCCCGACCTGTCCCTGTCTCCTGTTTAGCCCTAAGCTAAACCCAACAACCCCTTCCCCAGGAGATGAGACAGGGAATAATGTGAATAACACAAAACAACCAAAGGAAATACAGACACCTAAGGGTTAAATCAACTTAAACAATAAACACTTGGCTTTGTCTGCTGTTAAGCTCAGCACAGCAGAGTAAGGCCCCAGATGAGGGAAGCAACTGAAGTACAACTGCTCTCAGCAGCTCCTTGCTCCAGCTTGGTTGGTTTCCAGAGGAAGCAATATTACCAACATCAGCTGACAACTAAGGAAACCTTATAAAGGAAGTGGGAGTGGTAGCCACCTGCTTCTGACACGTAATCAGGCATGCAATTCCACCAGAGGCCACCGGGGCAAAGACTGAGATTAAGCCCCACTGGCCAGACAGCAAAAAGATTTCAACATGCAGAGAGAGATCTGCCACAAATCCAAATGTGGATCGTGACAGATACGCATCAACTATCTGCCTTTAGTACTTAGGCACATTTTTTTTTAAGTCCCAGATATCCCCTGTAATTAGGAAAGCTTAAAAAACATTTCCATCACATTTTTCAAATTGTAGCTCTGACCCTTTAAGAAATGGGGACTGACATTGGTCCTCCACTGTCACTAGTGAGGTGCCGTCACTGTGCGGAAGAAGATGGAGGGTGATAAATACCAATATTTGACATGTTCAGGCTTCTGGTGGAACGTGAGGAAACATTTTGCCAGATTTTCTGCTCATTGGGGTGCATTAGTAATTTATCCTGGAGAATTTCTGAGAAAAGTATGTAAATTAATTCTCCATTGTATGCTATGGACCTGCAAGTCAACAAAATGGTAAAATAGGCCAAATCCTGCCCAAATTGAGCATACACTGTCACTCTTTAGGTTTTTCTCCTAACTGGTAGGTCTTCCTTGTTCCTGACAAGTTTGGTTTGCAGTAGGCCCTTCACCGCTCCTTGACTAATAGGCCTGAGGCTGGTGCTTAACACGTCCATCGCAGAAACACAGCAGAACTCATACTCACTATGAACCCGCAAATCAGCCACGGCCACGTGCTGCCCAAAACTGTTGTGCACCCGACAGGTGTAGTGGCCCTCATCGGAGAGCTGGGTGGATGAGAAGTGCAGGACACCTTGATGGACACTGGCTCTGGATGAGAAGCCTCCATTCTGACCACCTGCTGGGGGCGCAGGACACATGGTGAGCTCTCCATCAGCTGCATCTCCTCACATTCGCCCGCTGCGCGTACTCACCAGTCCATTTCACGGTGGGTGTCGGGTTCCCAGTCACTGTGCAGCGGAACTCTGCCGGCTGACCCTGCTGGACACTCAGCTGCCGAGGCTCAATGACGGCCACTGGAGGGAGCCCTGCGCCTGCTACAATGTGGTGGAGAACAGATTACACAAGTGTGCGCGGGTGTCTCACCTGGAAAGTCCGGAGAAGATCAATCTACACATGGCTGCAATCTACTAGAGGGGAGCATATGGGAACAAGCTGTGGCCCCCCCAGCAAGGACAGCGTAATACAATGTATCTGTACCCTCAAACATTTCCAGTTACATCCAGAGCTGCAAACATAATTCTGTTGACTAGCTGAGAACCTTTAGCATTACATAGTCCAGAGCACCAGATTCAGCGGGGCACAGCTTCTCCTTGCAGAGACTGCCAACCAGGAGAAGGGAGTCCTACTGATCAGGGGATTACGTTCCTCCAGAAGGACGAAAAACTGAGGTACCCGGCCGCTGCCTCCACTAGGTGGCACCAGAGAGGGGGCTGTACACTTAGCCAGCAGATGTGAGGCGCAGCTCCAGAGGAGACTGGAGCACAAGGCTCAGCGGTCCGTGCACATGGCTCTTGTATCACATGTTACATATAAGTCTGGCCTGAGGATGGAAAAGGTAATGTATGATAAGAAGCAGAGGGTTTAGCATGAAAGGCACTGTGCTCACCGCAGCCCCCGTGCCTGGCACATGGAGATGGGGGTGCAAACAGCACGGGGGGTGGTGGAGCTGGCGGTGTGGTTTGGCATGCAGCAGATGCTCAACGGGCAAGACCACTCCATGCCAACTTACATGGTCTGTGTCCTTCAATGGTCTCGTAGGGTCCATAGAACATCTGGGTGTGGGAGGTCTCTGTGGATAAAACAAGTTTTAGTGGGAAGATTAGTCTGCAGAGACGGAGGAGCCATATCTCTTTTTTGACCTCGACTTATACTGAGGCCCCAGCGCCACAGATGGAGCAGACTGCAGTGCAACAACAGAGCTGGCCAGATCAAGAGCAGAGTAGGCCAGATCCAGAGCAGAGTAAGCCAGATCCAGAGAAGAGCACATCGCCCCAAAGCAGTGCCAGCCAGAGCAAAGCACGCCTCACAGAGCAGAGCTGGTCAGATCGAGAGAAGAGTACCGCCCCTGATCACTCCGCCGAGAGCCGAACCGGCCAAATCGAGGGCAGTAATAACAAAAGACTGACTGGCACATCCAAGCTAGTGTGAATAGGTGCACTCTGCCCTTCAACATGTGGTGGTTTTAATTACAGCAGGATCCTGCCTACCCAAAAATACAGGCTTTTCTGAGAGAGGTATCCACATTTTCCCAGGAATTCAGACTTCAACCTCTGAGAGGTGGTTACACCAGACATGTAGGGACCCATCAGTTTTGAGACCACCTTGACGTTGGTTAATGGGCATGCATAAATTGGCCAAATTATGTGCCAAGCGTCTCATTTTTTCCTAGTATTCAAAAGTAGTATTGCTATTCATATTTCATATATTTCACATTGACATGCTTTATCATGATAGAGTGCAACTTTTTTTGGATATCGAGAGCAAAGCACACCACCACAGAGAAGCCGGCAAGATCCAGAGCAGAGCCGGCCAAATCCAGAGCAGAGCATGCCACCCTAGAGCAGAGAACACTCCTGACGCGCACACCGTAAGGCCGGCGTCACACTGGCAAAAAAATCGGACGACTGCAATGCGATGAAATATCGCATTGCAGTCGGACCTATGTTAATCTATGGAGCAGCTCCCAGTATCAGATTTTTTGTGGTCCGTTTTAAACGTCCGAGTGCAATCGGAGCATGCTGCGATTGTCACCGATTGTGGGTCGACTATCGCCAATGCAAGTCAATGGGAGCGCTGAAAAATCGGATTACAAACGGACCGCACGTGTGACTTGCGATTAAATTGCACCGGTGTCCTTTAGAAAAGCCGGCAATTCATCCCCGGCTATACTGTAAAAGCACACTGACAGCTTTAATAAAGAATGTAAAGAATAGATATATACACATAGAATACACATATATATATATACACATGTCATTGTGACATATATATACATATATTTATAGTTCATACACTTCTACATACTGTAATAGCCGCTAATTCAATTGCCGGCTTTTGTGAAATGACAGAACTCGACATGAAATGACACATGGTTTACATACAGTTAACCATGTCATTTCATGTAGTTTGATATCTGGTTTTCACTAACAATTACATGAGTGTATGTGTGTGAAATTTCACACACGTAGGGGTTAATTAAAGGTATAAATTCGTTGAAAAAAAAAGAGTGGGCTCCCGCTGTATTTTCTCCACGAGACAGACAAAGCAAGCGAGTGGGGTCAAATATTAATAGGCCAGGGAGGGTGCATTTATTTTGTGCCCCCCCTGCCTACTAACATCTGCCCCCAGACACCCCAGAAAAGGCAAATCTATAATTAGATTAGCCCTTTCTGGAACTTTGCCCGTCTATTCCCATTGCCCTGTAGCGGTGGCGAATGGGTTAATAAGGGGTTAAAGCCACCTTGCAATTGAAAGGTGACTTTAAGCCAGGTTAATAATTGAGAGTTGTCAATTTGACAACTATCAATTATTAATCCTATTTAATGAAATGAAAAAAAACCACACATACATTAGTTATTAATCCTTTTAATGAAATAAAGACACAGTTTTGGACCATATTTTATTGCTCAGCTGTAATCCTCTGAATGAATCAGTTCCTCTCCCAGCGACAGGAGAGGAAGTGATTAGTGTGTGAAGCTTAATTGATTGCTTCCCACTTTCACTTCAGGTCAGGTCAGGGTGACCTGACCTGAAGTGAAAGTGGGAAGCAAGCAATTAAGCTTCACACATTAATCACTTCCTCTCCTTTCGCCAGGAGAGGAACTGATTCATTCAAGGGGTAACAGCTCAGCAGGCAGCATTAGCTGCCTGCTAGCTGTAACCTGTTAACCCTTTCTGATGGATTACAGCGTGGGACCTGACTGTGCATCGGATAGGTAAGAATCATTTTGCTTTTTTATTTTATTTTTATTACAGGAAATGGTTTTAGCAGGAAAATAAAAGATGGTCAAAAACTGTTTGCTTATTTCATTAAAATGATTTTTTATTAAATTGTGTGTGTTTGATTTTTCTTTCATACAATAGGATTAATAATTGATAGTTGTCTAATTGACAGCTCTCAATTATTAACCTGGCTTAAAGTCACCTTTCAATTGCAAGGTGGCTTTAACCCCTTATTAACCCATTCGCCACCGCTACAGGGCAATGGGAATGGACAGGCAAAGTGCCAGAAAGGGCTAATCTAATTATAGATTTGCCTTTTCTGGGGTGTCTGGGGGCAGATGTTAGTAGGCAGGGAGGGCACAAAATAAATGCACCCTCCCTGGCCTATTATTATTTGCCCCACTCGCTTGCTTTGACTGTCTGGTGGAGAAAATACAGAGGGAGCCCACGCATTTTTTTTCAACGAATTTACACCTTTAATTAACCCCTACATGTGTGAAATTTCACACACATACACTCATGTAATTGTAAGTGAAAACCATATATCAAATTACATGAAATGACATGGTTAACTGTATGTAAACCATGTGTCATTTCATGTCGGGTCTACAGTTTCACAAAAACCGGCAATTGAATTAGCGGCTATTACAGTATGTAGAAGTGTATGAACTATAAATATATGTGTATATATATATGTCACAATGACATATATATATATATATATATATATATATATGTGTGTGTGTTTCTATGTGTATATATCTATTCTTTCTTTTGTGATTTAAATACTATTCATTTGGATCCATTATATGTCCGTTTTGCAAGCCTGCGAGAAAATCTCGCAAGTCGGATGTAAATTGGATGTTACAACTACGGTCAGATGTGACTAAATCGCATCTTTCCAGGAAAATCGGATGCCAGACGGATGTCTGTTCATTACATTTTGGTCCGATAATCGACCGACTAAAACGGTCCGATTTTTTGTCGTTGTGTGTGACTCCGGCCTAAATCCCGTTGTTGCACACATAGTATTATATCAGACTTATCTCATCCGTCCCGTTGTTGTTTTATTCAATCTTACAATGGTTGCATAGTTCCATATATTACATGCAACTGGGCCCGAGACCCCTACCACCAAGACCCCTCCATTAAGGCGAGAAGTAGACCCCTACCACCAAAACCCCTCCCATCCAGGAGAGAAGGAAACCCCTACCACCAAAACGCATCCATCCAGGAGAGGAGACTCACACCAAAACCCCTCCTTTCAGGAGAGGAGACCCCCATCAAAACCCCTCCGTCCAGGAGAGGAGACCCTGTTGTGAATGGGTTTGAGATGAGTTCTGAGCAGAGGCTTCCTCTGGTGGTTACAAGCGGTGCTGGTCTGTCCAGTGAAGATTGTGAGGACTGGGAATCAGGTGTTACTGACTGGTCTTATTTAAGGGAGTCACCTTCCCATCAGGGTTGCCGGTGATCAATTGTTCTGGTCTGAATCCTTCATTCCTGTTTCCCTTGTAGCCTGCTGTGTCGTGTCTGCATCTCCTGCTAACAGATAAGACATTTTCTTCTTTTTGTTTTTGTGCTATATTTTTGCATTTTGTCCTGCACTTCTGTGGGGGCCTTCAGGGTCCCCTCCGGGGGCTTTTGCCCTTTCAGTTTAGTTCAGCCACTGATGTTTGTACTTTTGCTTTTTCCAGTTTTTTCAGTGGCTGCTGTTTTGATTTTGTTACACCAGAGAACTAATTTAGGTGGAAGAGGTCGTGTGATCTCAGGTGTTTTTGAAATTAGTAGAGTTGGTGCTTTTCAGGGTTTTCTGGGATTGCAGTAAGTACCCTTCCTATCCTTTTCTATTAAGTTAGTTTGGGCCCAGCGTTTGCTCATACTATTTTCTTTCTGTGTCAGTATTTCATCTTGTCTAACCGCCATTACTTGTTTGGGGGCTTTCTATTATCTTTGGGGTTCTGCTCCGGGGCAGATAGCTTTCCTATTTCTATCTTTAGGTGTAGTTAGTTTCTCAGGCTGTGACGAGGCGTCTAGGACCAACGTAGGAACGCTCCACGGCTGCCTCTAGTTGTGGTGGTTAGTCAGGGTACTGCAATCTCATAGATTCCAACTGCTCTGGTGTATTGCCTTTTTTACCTGCACTCCTCAGCTACCGAAACATAACAGTATCACTGGCCCAAAAATTGAAAATTGTATTGTACTCACAGAAGGGAAAAAATATTGTGAAAGAAAAAAGGTTGTCAGAGTTGTCAGAGATATTTTTCTGTTTGTTGCATTTTTTTCCCTCTGTATCTCTGGGTGCTGGGGAGGATCTTTTTTCTCTCAATGGAGTTTGCACAGTTGTCTGGCCGTGTGGATCAGCTTGCCACTGAGGTTCGGAGTATTGCTATCTATCTTGCAGGGTTGCCTGTTGTGGAACCTAGGATTCCCATGCCAGATTTGTTTTTGGGGGATCGAGCTAAGTTTCAGAATTTCAAAAATAATTGTAAATTGTTTTTTGCCTTAAAATCTAAGTCCTCAGGGAACGCAGCGCAGCAGGTTCAAATTATCATCTCTCTCCTGCGCGGCGATCCTCAGGATTGGGCTTTTTCCCTGACACCTGGGGATCCTGTTTTGAGTGATGTTGATGCATTTTTTCAGGCTTTGGGGTTATTGTACGATGAGCCTAATGTCACTGATCAAGCTGAAAAAGCCTTGTTGGCATTAAATCAGGGACCTTATGACGCTGAGTTATACTGTCAGAGATTCCGTAGGTGGGCAGTCCTGACCAAATGGAATGACGACGCTTTGGCAGCCCTTTTCCGGAAGGGTCTGTCAGATAATGTAAAGGATGTTATGGTGGGATTCCCTGTCCCCTCTGGTCTCAATGATTCTATGTCATTAGCGATTCAAATTGACAGACGTTTGCGTGAGCGGAGAAGTATGCGTGGAATGGTGTTGCCTTGTGAACCAGCTTCTGAACCCATGCAGTGTGATAGAGTGGTGTCTGGGGCACAGCGTCATGAGTTTCGAAAGCGCAATGGGTTATGTTTCTACTGTGGTGATGCCTCTCATGCTGTTTCAGTCTGCCCTAAGCGGGGAAGACGTTTTGCACGCTCAGTTGTCTTGGGTAGTGTTCAGACTAAGTTTTTATTAACTGTCACTCTGATATGCTCTCTGTCCTCATTTTCTGCTCAGGCTTTCGTTGATTCTGGAGCAGCTATTAACCTGATGGATTATGATTTTGCTAAACGTTGTGGGTTTCCCTTGATACCCTACAGAAGTCTATTCCCCTACTGGGGATCGATTCTACCCCTTTGGCTGAGAATAAACCCCAGTTTTCTACTCAGGTGATAATGAGGGTTGAACCTGATCACCAGGAGTGCTGCAAATTTTTGGTTCTGTATAATCTGCATGACATTATCGTGCTGGGTTTCCCTTGGTTACAGTCTCATAATCCTGTTTTGGATTGGAAATATGTGTCTGTAACCAGTTGGGGCTGCCAATGTGTTAATACCAACACTCCTGTTTTTTCTGCCTCCCCCAGGCTCAGGATGTTCCTGACTTTTTGATTGATTTTTCTGATGTGTTTAGCGAAAGTAAATCTGCATCCTTGCCTCCCCATAGGAGCTATGACTGCGCTATTGAATTAGTGCCGGGTAGTAAATTCCCTAAAGGTCGCCTTTTTAACTTGTCTGTACCTGAACATGACGCTATGCGGTCTTATATCAAGGAATCATTGGAGAAGGGTCACATCAGACCATCCTCTTCACCCTTGGGTGCCGGTTTTTTTCTTTGTGGCCAAAAAAGATGGTTCATTAAGGCCGTGTATTGATTATCGTCTCTTGAACAATATTACTGCGAAATATCAATACCCGTTACCCTTGATTTCTGACCTGTTTTCCAGGGTGAAAAACGCTACTTGGTTTACCAAGCTTGACCTCAGGGGGGCGTATAACCTTATTCGCATTAAGCACGGGGATGAATGGAAGACGGCATTCAATACCCCTGAAGGGCATTTTGAGTACCTAGTGATGCCCTTTGGGCTCACTAATGCTCCTTCCGTCTTCCAGTCCTTCATGAATGACATTTTCAGGGATTTTGTGGACAAATTTCTGATTGTTTATTTGGATGATATCTTGATTTTTTCTAATGACTGGGACTCTCATGTGAAACATGTTCGAACTGTATTCCAGATTTTGAGAGAGAATGCTCTGTATGTGAAGGGATCAAAGTGTCTTTTTGGCGTACAGAGGATCTCATTTCTGGGATTCATTTTGTCCCCATCTGTTATTGAAATGGACCCGGTCAAGGTTCAGGCCATCTGTGATTGGGTCCAACCTACTTCATTAAAGGCTCTTCAGAGATTTTTGGGTTTTGCCAATTTTTATCGTAAATTTATTGGTAATTTCTCGGTTATTGTTAAACCATTAACTGATTTGACCAGAAAGGGTTCTGATGTGGTGAATTGGCCTCCTGAGGCAGTCTCTGCATTTCAGGAACTTAAGCAGAGATTCACTTCTGCTCCTGTTCTACGGCAGCCTGATGTTTCTCTGCCATTTCAGGTGGAGGTTGATGCCTCTGAAATTGGGGCAGGTGCCGTTTTGTCCCAAAAAGATCCAGAGACCTCTAAAAGTAACCCTTGTGCCTTTTTCTCTCGAAAATTTTCTCCTACTGAACGTAATTATGACGTGGGTAATCGGGAGTTATTGGCCATGAAGTGGGCTTTTGAAGAGTGGAGACATTGGCTGGAGGGAGCCAAACATCAGGTGGTGGTCCTTACGGACCATAAGAATCTGGTCTATCTGGAATCTGCCAAGCGACTCAATCCTAGACAGGCCAGGTGGGCCTTGTTTTTCACACGTTTTAATTTTGTGGTTTCCTTTCTTCCTGGCACTAAGAATGTTAAGGCGGATGCCCTCTCGAGGAGTTTCCTTGCGGACTCTCCTGAGTTATCTGATCCTTCTGTTATTTTGAAAGAGGGTGTAGTTCTTTCCGCCATCTCGCCCAATTTGAGACTTGCTCTGGAGGGGTGTCAGGAGGATAGGCCCGAGTGCTGCCCTGTTGGAAAGTTGTTTGTCCCGGACCAGTGGAAAAAGAGTGTGATGTCTGAGATTCATTGTTCCGCATTGGCTGGGCATCCCGGAATTTTTGGTACCAGAGACTTGGTTAGTCGGTCCTTTTGGTGGCCTACCTTGTCTCGTGATGTCAGGGAATTTGTGCAGTCCTGCGGGACTTGCTCTCGCTCCAAGCCTTGCTCTCGCTCTAGTGGTCTGTTGATGCCATTGCCTGTGCCCAAGAGACCATGGACCCATATCTCTATGGATTTCATTTCCGACCTTCCTGTTTCTCAGAGAATGACCACCATCTGGGTAATTTGTGATAGGTTTTCCAAAATGATACATCTTGTGCCATTACCTAAGTTGCCTTCCTCCTCTGAATTGGTGCCGTTGTTCCTTCAGCACGTGGTTCGTTTACACGGCATTCCTGAGAACATTGTGTCTGACAGAGGAGTCCAGTTTGTTTCCAGATTTTGGAGGACTTTTTGTTCTAAACTGGGTGTTCAATTGTCTTTCTCCTCGGCATTTCATCCTCAGACCAATGGTCAAACTGAGAGAACAAACCAGACATTGGAGACTTATCTAAGATGCTTTGTGTCTGCTGATCAGGATGACTGGGTCTCTTTTTTGCCTTTGGCTGAGTTTGCTCTTAATAATAGGGCTAGCTCTGCCACTTTGATGTCTCCGTTTTTCTGTAATTCTGCGTTTCACCCTCGATTTTCTTCAGGACAGACGGAGGCTTCTGTCTGTCCAGGTGTTGACTCTGTTGTGGAGCGTATGCAACAGATTTGGGACCAGGTAGTGGAGAGGTTGTCCCTCTCTCAGGAGAGGGCCCAGCGGTTTGCTAACCGGCATAGGACTGATGGTCCTCGGTTTAAAGTGGGGGACTTGGTCTGGTTGTCCTCAAAGAATATTCCTATGAGAGTGGCATCTCCTAAGTTTAAGCCTAGGTTCATTGGACCTTATAAGATCATGGAGATTATTAATCCTGTTTCTTTTCGTTTGCTTCTTCCAGGGACATTTAAGATCCATAACGTGTTCCACAAGTCCTTGTTGAAGAGGTTTGTTGAGCCAGTGGTTCCTGCTGCTGTGCCTCCTGACCCTGTTTTGGTTGAGGGCAATCTGGAGTATGTGGCTGAGAAAATATTAGATTCTCGTTTTTCTAGACGGAAACTCCAGTATTTGGTTAAATGGAGAGGTTATGGTCAGGAAGACAATTCTTGGGTGTTTGCTTCGGACATCCATGCTAGGAGACTTATCCGTGCGTATCATAGAACTCATCCTGACCGACCTGGTTGCTCAAATGAGGGTTCGGTGACCCCTCCTCAAGGGGGGGGTACTGTTGTGAATGGGTTTGAGATGAGTTCTGAGCAGAGGCTTCCTCTGGTGGTTACAAGCGGTGCTGGTCTGTCCAGTGAAGATTGTGAGGACTGGGAATCAGGTGTTACTGACTGGTCTTATTTAAGGGAGTCACCTTCCCATCAGGGTTGCCGGTGATCAATTGTTCTGGTCTGAATCCTTCATTCCTGTTTCCCTTGTAGCCTGCTGTGTCGTGTCTGCATCTCCTGCTAACAGATAAGACATTTTCTTCTTTTTGCTTTTGTGCTATATTTTTGCATTTTGTCCTGCACTTCTGTGGGGGCCTTCAGGGTCCCCTCCGGGGGCTTTTGCCCTTTCAGTTTAGTTCAGCCACTGATGTTTGTACTTTTGCTTTTTCCAGTTTTTTCAGTGGCTGCTGTTTTGATTTTGTTACACCAGAGAACTAATTTAGGTGGAAGAGGTCGTGTGATCTCAGGTGTTTTTGAAATTAGTAGAGTTGGTGCTTTTCAGGGTTTTCTGGGATTGCAGTAAGTACCCTTCCTATCCTTTTCTATTAAGTTAGTTTGGGCCCCAGCGTTTGCTCATACTATTTTCTTTCTGTGTCAGTATTTCATCTTGTCTAAGCGCCATTACTTGTTTGGGGGCTTTCTATTATCTTTGGGGTTCTGCTCCGGGGCAGATAGCTTTCCTATTTCTATCTTTAGGTGTAGTTAGTTTCTCAGGCTGTGACGAGGCGTCTAGGACCAACGTAGGAACGCTCCACGGCTGCCTCTAGTTGTGGTGGTTAGTCAGGGTACTGCAATCTCATAGATTCCAACTGCTCTGGTGTATTGCCTTTTTTACCTGCACTCCTCAGCTACCGAAACATAACAAGACCCCCACCAAAACTCCTCCATCCAGGAAAGAAGGGTAGTCCCACAAAAACCCTTCCACCCAGAAGAGAACGAGACTTCCACTGAAACATCTCCATCCAGAAGAGGAGACCCCACCAAAACTCCTCCATCCAGAAGAGAAGGTGACGCAAATCAAAACCTCTCCACCCAGAAGAGGGGGACAGCCCCAATAAAACTCCTCCATCCAGGAGAGCAGGAGATCTCTACCCCATCAAAACCCCTCCACCCTGGAGAGGTCAGCACCACCAAAATCCTTCCTACCAGGAGAGGAGACCCCTACCACCAAAACCTTTCCATACAGGAGAGAAGGAAACCCCTACTACCAAAACTCCTCCATCCAGGAGAGACTTCCACCAAAACCTCTCCAACTAGGAAAGAAGGCGACCCCCACCAAAACCCTTCCACACAGGAGAAAAGGAGACCCCCGCCAACATCCCTCCATCCAGAAGATCCCCACCAAAACCCCTCCATCCAGGAGAGGAGACCCCCACCAAAACCCCTCCTTCCAGGAAAGGAGGAGACCCACACCAAAACCAATCCATCCAGGAAAGAAGGAGAACCCCACCAAAACTCCTAAATCCAGGAGAGAAGGAGACTCCCACCAAAAGCGCAGCACCCAGGAGAGAAGGATACCCCCACCAAAACCAATCCATCCAGGAAAGGAGAAACCCACCAAAACCCCTATATCCAGGAGAGAAGGAGACGCCAACCAAAACCCCTCCATCCAGGAAAGAAGGATACCCCACCAAAACCCCTCCACCCAGAAGAGGAGCACCCCACCAAAACCATTCCATGGAAGAGAGGAGACTCAAATCAAAACCCCTCCATCCAATAGAGAAGCAGACCACACCAAAACCCCTTCACCAAGGACAGGAGGCAATCCCTACCAAAATCCCTCCATCTAGAAAAGAAGGTAACTCCCAGCAAAACCCTTCCACCAAGGAGAGGAGACCCCTACCAAAATCCATCCATCTCGGAAAGGAGGAGACCCACACCAAAACCAATCCATCCAGGAAAGAAGCAGAACCCCACCAAAACTCCTATATCCAGGAGAGGAGACTCCCACCAAAAGTGCCCCACCCAGGAGAGAAGGATACCCCCACCAAAACCACTCCACCCAGGAGAGAACCCCACCTGAAGCACTCCATCCAGGAGAGAAGAAAACCTGCACTTTAACCCCTCTATCCAGGAGAGGAGACGCCCATCAAAACCCCTCCATCCTGGAGAGAAACAGACCCATAACAAAACCCCTCCATCCAGGAGAAAATGAGACCCCCAGCAAAACTCATCCACTCACTAGAGAAGGACAGCACCAACAATACCCCTTCATCCTAGAGAAAAGAAGATCCCTACCACAAAAACCTCTACATCCAGAAGAAAATACTACAACCACTAAAAACCTACATCCAGGAGAGACGGAGACCCCCAACAAAACTCCTCCCCCAGGAGAGAAACAGACCCCCACCAAGTAGATTAATTAAACCCAAACTCTGGGTGACATGTTTAAACATAGTTCCAAAATGGAACAGGGCAACTCTCTATCATTAAATATATCGCAGAAAATCAGAGCATCCAGCCCAAATAGAGACATAAGGCAATAATATATAAAAATACAAATTTTATTAACAAATATTTCTAAAACGTTCACAATATTGTGATTTTCAGATGAGAGGTATACTGGTGAATGAGCAAATATAAACACCTGTCGCACAAAAAATCAGCACATCTAAATCTGCTGGTAGTCTTACAAGCACATTATGCCAAATAATGATAGGACAAGTAAGTCAATCTAGTGTCCAGACCGGGGAACAATATATATTCCCACAATGGGGTAGTATATCATTTTATATAATATGTGGGATAATTGATCCATCAGGTCCTGCCTGGAGCATAAATGTGCCAAAAGGTAAAGCAGATACAAATAGACCTGATATGGCATTTAAGGAGGGAGGGAGAAAGGAAAGTGAAAAAGGAAAATCCCCCCCAAAAAATCCTAACCATTCCTGTGAGGTGCCATGTCAGCTGCAGAAAAAGATGCTGGAGAGTGCTTACCCATATTGGGGAAATGTGACAGACCAGGTACGTGCCCCGACGCACGTTTCGCTCCTTGAGCTTCCTCGGGGGGCAGTCACCAAGTAGAGAAGGCAATCCCTTCCAAAACCCCTCCATCTAAAAGAGAAGGTGTTATGGGTCTGCAACTCAGGAATAGAGCGGGGGGGAATCTGACCCTGCACTATGATCCCTACGATGGAGGGACGACCTATTCCTTGCGAATAGACCCACCAATGATCCTAGTCTAAACTCAAGAGAAGACCTGAAGGTCGGGGAAGGGGATCCCTGAAAGATCTAGGTACTGGGAACAAAACACTGGTAACCTCCTAGCAGGGAAACAGAGGAAACTGCAGAAACAAAAAGGAAAAAACAAAAGATAAAGCAAGCAGAACTAGAGATCCCAGAACTGCACAAAGTCTAGCACAACGCTATTAAGGCTCCTAGCCAGAACTCAAGCGGATTAACACTGATGTCCAGCAAGGACTGGGAGGCAGGTGCAGGGTAATAAAGGTGATACAATCACCTGACCAACGAAAAACCCAGCAACAGGGGAAAACAGACCAGTAGCCAGAAACAACAACAAGATGGTGGATGGTCAAACTGAATAGATACTAACAGGAGACCCCACCAAAACCCCTCAACCCAGTAGAGAAAGAGACCCTCACAAACACCCCTTTACTCAGAACAGGAGAACCCAACCAAAACTCCTCCATCCAGGACAGAAGCAGACCCACACGAAAATTCCTCCATCCAAGAGAGAAGGAGACCCCCACCAAAATCAATCCAACCAGGTGAGAAGGAGATCCCACCAAAACCCCTCCATCCAAGAGAGAAGGAGACCCTCATAAAACCGCTTCGTACAGGAGAGAAGGTGACCCCCACCAAATCCCCTCCACCCATTAGAGAAGGACAGCACCAACAAAACCCCTCCACTCAGGAGAGAAGACCCCTACCAACAAAACCCCTCCATGCAGGAGAGAAGGAGACACCTACCACCAAAACCCCTCCATCCAGGAGAGGAGACACCCACCAAAAACCCTCCACCAAGAAGGGGACCGCCACCAAAACCCTCAAACCAGGTGAGAAACAGACCCCCACCAAAATCCCTCCACCCAGGAGAGGAGAACCTCATCAAAACCCCATCAGCCAATAGAGAAGGAGAACCCCAGGAAAACCCGTTCATCCAGGAAAAGAGAACCCCCAGCAAAACCCTTCCACACAGGAGAGGATATCCTCACCAAAACCCTTTGATCCAGGAGAGGAGACTCCCACTAAAACCCCTCCACCCAGGAGTGAAGTAGAGCACCACCAAAACCACTCCAACCAGGAGACAAGGAGACCACCACCAAACCCCTCCACCCAGGAGTGAAGTAGGGCACCACCAAAACCCCTCCATCCAGGAGACAAGGAAACCACCACCAAAATCTCTTCACCAGGGAGAGCCTCACCCAAACCCCTCCATCCAAGAGAGAAGCAGACCCTCATTAAAACCCCTCCATCCAGAAAAGAAGCAGACCTCCACCAAAACACCAGCATCCAGGACAGGAGCAGACCCCCACCAAAACCCTCCACACAGGAGAGAAGGAGAACCCCACCAAGACACCTCCATCCAGGAGAGGAGACCCCACCAATACCCATCCATCCAGGAGAGAAGAACACCACCAAAATCCCTCCACCCAGGAGTGGACACCCCCACCAAAACCCCTTCACCAAGGAGAACACCATCAAAACCCTCCTTCCAGAAGAGAAGCAGACCCCCACCAAAACCCCTTCAACCAGGAAACAAGAATCCCCCACCAAAAGAACAACATCCAGGAGAGAAGACCCCAGCAAAACCCCTCCACCAAGGAGAGGAGACCCCCACCAAAACCCATACATCCAGGAGAGAAGGACATCGCACCAAAACCCTTCCACATAGGACAGAAGATATCCACCAAAACCCTTCGATTGAAGACAGGAGACCCTCACCAAAAACCCCTCCATTTAGGACACCCCCACCAAAACCCCTTCAACCAGGTCAGAAGGAAATCCCACCAAAACCTCTCCATCCAGGAAAGAAGGAGACCCCCACCAACACCCTTCCATCCAGGAAAGAAGAAGCCCCCACCAAAACCTTCCATCCTGGAGAGAATCAGACCCCTGCCAAAACCCTTTAACCCAGGAGAGAAGGAGCGCCCCACCAAAACCAATGCATTCAGGAAAGAAGGAGATCCCAGTAAAACCCCTCCACACAGGAGAGAAGGAGACCCCACCAAGACACCCCATCAGGAGAGGAGACCCACAATACCATCCATCCAGGAGAGAAGACCACCACCAAAATCCCTCCACCCAGGAGAGGACACCCCCACCAAAACCCATTCACCAAGGAGAGCACTATCAAAACCCCTCCTTCCAGTAGAGAAGTAGACCCCACCAAAACCCTCAACCAGGAAACAAAGAATCCCCCACCAAAAGCCCATCATCCAGGAGAGAAGACCCCAGCAAAACCCCTCCACCAAGGAGAGGAGACCTCCACCAAAACCCATACATCCAGGAGAGAAAGACATCGCACCAAAACCCTTCCACATAGGACAGAAGATATCCACCAAAACCCTTCCATCCTGGAGAGAATCAGACCCCCGTCAAAACCCTTAACCAGGAGAGAAGGAGCGCCCCACCAAAACCCCACCATCCAGGAAAGAAGGAGACCTCCACCAAAACCAATGCATTCAGGAAAGGAGATCCCCAGTAAAACCCCTCCACACAGAGAGAATGAAATCCCCACCAAAACCCTCTATCCAGGAGAGGAGACCCCCACCAAAACCCCTCCATCTAGGTTAGAAGGAGAGCCCACCAAAACCCCTCTGTCCATTAGAGGAGATTCCCACCCAAACCACTCCACCAGGAAAGGAGACCTTCACCAAAACCCCTCCATCCAGGACAGCAGACCCTCACCAAAACACCTCACCCAGGAGAGGAGACCCTACCAAAACCCTTGCATCCAGAAGAGAAGGAGTCCCCACACCAAATCCTACCACTCAGGAGAAAAGGAGACTCTCGCCAAAACCCCTTCACCAAGAAGAACCCTACCATAACGCCTCCACATAGGAGAGAAGACCCCACTAAAACTTCTCCATCCAGAAAGAAGTGGAGCCTACTAAAACCCCTCCACCCAGGAGAGAAAGAGACGCCATACAAAACCCCTCCATCCAGGAGAGAAGATGATCCCACCAAACCCTTCCATCCAGAGAAAAGGTGACCTCCACTAAAATTCCTCTATCCAGGAGAAAAGATGACCCCACAAAAACCCTCCATCAAGGAGAGGAGAGCCCCCACCAAACTCCACCACCTGGATAGGAGACCCTCATCAAAACCTCTTTATCCAGGAGAGGAGAGCCCCACCAAAACCACTCCACCCAGGAGAGGAGGCCCCCACCAAAACCCCTCCATCTAGGAGGAATGGAGAATCCCACCCAAACCCTTCCATCTAAGAGAGAAGACCCCACCACAACCCATCCAAGAGAGAAGTCAACCCCTACCAAAACCCCTCCATCCAGGAGAGGAGACCCCCACCAAACCCCTCTATCCAGGAGAGAAGCAGACTCCCACCAAAACCCCACCAAAACCTCTCCATCCATGAGAGGAAACCCCCACCAAAACCCCTCCACCCAGGAGAAAAGGAGACGCCCACCAAAACCCCTACATCCAGGAGAGGAGACCCCCATTAGAACCCCTCCATCAAGGAGAGAAAAAGTCACCCCACCAAACAGGGGAGAAGGAGACGCTAGCCAAAACCCATCCATCCAGGAGACAAGGAGAGCCCCACCAAAACCCATCCATCCATGATAGAAGGAGCTTTCCACCCAAACCACTCCACCCAGGAGAGGAGACCTTCACCAAAACCCATCAATCCAGGAGAGGAGACCCAAACCAAAACCCCTCCACTCAGGAGAGAAGGAGACCCTCACCAAAACCCCTAAATACAGGAGAGAAGCAGACCCTCACCAAAACCCCTCCTCCCAGGAGAGGAGACCCCACCAAAACCTCTCCATACAGGAGAGGAGTTCCAACACAAAACCCCTCCACCCAGGAGTGAAGGAGACCCCCACCAAAACCCCTGCATCCAGAAGAGAAGTAGACTCCCACCAAAACCACTCCACCCAGTAGAGGAGACCCTCAACAAAACCCTTCCCCCAAGGAGAGAAAGAGTAACCCACCAAACAGGAGAGAAGGAGACCCCAACCAAAATCCCTCCATCCAGGAAAGAAGGAGAGTCCCACCAAAACTCGTCTGTCCAGTAGAGAAGGAGATTCCCACCCAAACCACTCCACCCAGAAGAGAAGGAGACCTTCACGAAAACCCCTCCATCCAGGAAAGCAGACCGTCACCAAAAAACCTCCACCCAGGAGAGGAGACCCTACCAAAACCCCTGCATCCAGAAGAGAAGGAGTCCCCCACCAAATCCCACCACTCAGGAGAAAAGGAGACTCTCACCAAAACCACTCCACCAAGGAGAAAAGGATACCCCACGAAAACCCCTCCACCCAAGAAAAAAGGAGAGCCCCAGCAAAACATAACCATTCAGGAGAGAAAGACGCCCCATCAAAACCTCTTCACCAGGAAGAGCCCTACCATAATGCCACCATATAGGAGAGAAGCAGACCCCCACCAAAACTCCTCTCCATCCAGGACAGCCCAACCAAAACTCCTCCAGCCAGGAGAGAAGGAGACCACCACCAAAACCTCTCCTTCCAGAAAAGTGGAGTCCTACTAAAACCCCTCCACCCAGGAGAGAAGGAGAGAAGATGACTCCCACCAAAACTCTTCTATCAAGGAGAAAAGGTGACCTCCACTAAAATTCCTCTATCCAGGAGAAAAGTTGACCCCCAAAAAAACCCTCCAAAGAGAGGAGACCCCCCACCAAAAACTCCACCACCCAGGATAGGAGACCCTCTCACCAAAACCCCCTTATCCAAGAGAGGAGAGCCCCACCAAAACCGCTCCACACAGGAGAGGAGGCCCCCACCAAAACCCCTCCATCCAGGAGAGATGGAGAATCCACCAAAACCATTCTATCTAAGAGAGGAGACACCCACCACAACCCATCCAAGAGAGGAGACCCCACCAAAACCCCTTCACCCAAGAGAGGAGTCTCCACCAAAACCCCTCCATCCAAGAGAGAAACAGACCCTCATTAACACCCCTCCATCAAGGAGAATAGTCGACCCCTACCAAAACCTCTCCATGCAGAAGAGAAGGAGAGCCCATAAAAACTCCACCACCTAGGAGAGGAGACCCACACCAAAACACCTCCATCCAGGAGAGGAGACCCAAAAAAAAACCCTCCACCCACGAGAGAAGGAGACCCCAACAAAAAACCCTCCACTAGGAGAGAAGAGGAGCCCAGCAAAACCTCTCCATCCAGGATAGAAGGACACCCCAACAAAACCCATTCACCAAGAAGAGCTACACCATAAACTCTCCATCCAGGAGAGAAGCAAACCCCCATCAAAACCCCTCTCCATCCAGGAGAGAAGAAGACTCCACCAGCCAAGAGAGGAGAGCCCCACCAAAACCCCTCCATCCAGGAGAGACAAAGAGCTTCACCAAAAACTGCCCCACCTAGGAGAGAAGGAGAATCCCACCAAAACTCTTCTATCCAGGAGAGGAGATCCCAACCAAAATCCCTCCATCCAGGAGAGAAGGAGAACCCCATTAATACTCCTTCATTAAGAAGAGAAGTTGACTCCTACCAAAACCCCTCCACACAGGAGAGAAGCAAACCCCCACCAAAACCCCTCTCCGTCCAGGAGAGGAGGCCCCACCAAAACCCCTCCATGCAGAAGAGGAGACCCTCCACTAAACCCCACCACCCAGGAGAGAAGGAGACCCCACCAAAGCCCCACCATCCAGAAGAGAAACAGACTCTCAGCAAAGCCGCTCCATAGAGGGAGAGATTGAAACCCCTACCAAAACCACTCCTTCCAAAAGAGAAGGAGAGCCCCACCAAAACCGCTCCACCCAGGAGAAGGAGACTCCACCAAAACCCCTCTACCCAAGAGTGAAGGAGACGCTCACCAAAACCCCTCCATTCAGGAGAGGAGAGACCCACCAAATGCACTCCACCCAGGTGAGGAGGGCCCCACCAAAACCCCTCCATCCAGGAGAGATGGAGAATCCTATCAAAACCCTTCTATTTAAGAGAGGAGACTCCCACCACAACCTATCCAAGAGAGGAGAAACCCACCAAAACACCTTCACCCAAAAGAGGAGACCCCACCAAAACCCCTCCATCCAAGAGAGAAACAGACCCCATTAACACCCCTCCATCAAGGAAAGAAGTTGACCCTACCTCTCCATCCAGAAGAGGAGACCCCACAAAAACTCCACCATCTAGGAGAGAAGGAGACCCCACCAAAACACCTCCATCCGGGAGATGAGACCCCAATAAAACCCTCCACCCAGGAGAGAAGGAGACCCTCACAAAAACCCCTCCACCTAGGAGAGAATTAGAGCCCCAGCAAAACCTCTCCATCCAGGATAGAAGGACACCCCAACAAAACCCATCCATCAAAGAGAGCTACACCATAACCTCTCCATCCAGGAGAGAAGCAGACCCCCACCAAAACCTCTCTCCATCCCGGAGGCCCCACCAAAACCTTCCATCCAGGAGAGAAGGAGACCCCACCACCCAAGAGAGGAGAGCCCCACCAAAACCCCTCCATCCAGGAGAGACTGAGAGCCCCACCAAAACTGCCACACCCAGGAGAGAAGGAGAATCCCACCAAAACTCTTCTATGCAGGTAAGAAGGAAATCCCCACCAAAACCCCTCCATCCAGGAAAGAAACAGACCCTCATTAATACTCCTTCACCAAGGAGAGAAGTCGAACCCTACCAAAACCACTCCAAACAGGAGAAAAGGAAATCCCACCAAAACTCCTCCACCCAGGATAGAAGGACATCCCCACCAAAACCCCTTCACCAAAGAAAGCCCCACCATAATCCCTCCATCCAGGAGAGAAGCAGACCCCCACCAAAACCCCTCTCCATCCAGGAGAGCCCCACCAAAACCCCTTCATCCAGGAGAGGAGACTCCCAACAAAACCTCTCCATCCAGGAGAGGTGACCCCCACTAAAATTCCTCCATCCAGATGAAAAGGAGACCCCCACCATTTCCCCTTCATCCAAGAAAGGGGACCCCCCACCAAATCCCACCACCTAGGAGAGGAGACCCCCACCAAAACCCTCCATCCAGGAGAGGAGACCCCCACCAAACCCCACCACCCAGGAGTGAAGGAGACCCCACTAAAGCTCCACTATCCAGAAGAGAAACAGACTCCCAGCAAAGCCCCTCCACAGAGGAGAGATTGAAACCCCCACCAAAACCACTCATTCCAAAGAAAGATGGAGAGCCCCACCAAAACCCTCCACCAGGAGAGAAGATTCCACCAAAACCCCTCCATCCAATAGAGGAGTCCCCCCACCACCCAAAAGAGAAGGAGACCCCCACCAAAACCCCTCCATCCAGGAGAGAAGGAGACCCCAAACAAAACCCCTCCACCAAGGAGAGAAGAAAAACCCCACCAAAATCCTTCCATCCAGGAGAGGAGTCCCCACCAAAACCCTTCCACCCAGGAGAGAAGGAGACTCCCACCAAAACCCTCCACCCAGGAGAAAAGACCTCTACAAAACCCCTCCACCCAGTAGAAGTGACTCTTATACAAAACATAGATATATAAATGCACAGACACTATATTTGAATCATGAACAGGCACATACAAAATGGACGCTTTTAGTACACGTATATATTGGGTGATGTGGAATTTGAGACGTGTAGGATCCAGGAGTGAGTAATACCAGCAGACTCAAAGAAACAACAATCTCAACAGTAAGCCGATGAGATAATGCTTTGGCAAGCACCTTGCTTTTTCTCTTGACAAAACCCCTCCATCCAGGAGAGGAGACCCTCACCAAAACTCTTCCACCCAAGAGAGAAAGATATCCACTCCAAAACCCTCCATCCAGTAGAGAAGCAGATCCCCACCAAAACCCTCCACCCAGGAGAGGAGACCCCCACCAAAACCACTCCATCCAAGAGGAGACCCCCACCAAAATCCCTACTTCCAAGAGAGGAGAACCCCAACAAAACCCATCCATCCAGGAAAGAAGGAGAACCCCACCAAAACCCCTTCACCCAGGAGAAAAGGAGGTCCGCCAGCCCTCCATTCAGGAGAGAAGGGGTTCCGTCAGCCAGCTCTCCACCCCAAAATTTTCCATCCCCCTCACCAACCTCCACCTGTGCTAATAAGCATGCCTTGGGTAGATGGGCACTATGGTACACCATAGTGTGGTCCAGATTACATCCTGCACTCACCCCCCACTGGACAATTCAGAGTAGGAACGCAAGATGCAGAGAATAACCAGATCACTACCAAAACTGAGCAGTACTATGACTACATCGAATGACACAAAATACACAAAATGAGCAGCAGCACTATGACTACATCGAATCCCGCACTGAACCAGATGTCACAAGGCCACAAGAGATAACCCACAGGATAGGGCTTGTGAGCCGCTTATAATCTCCACACACCCCTCAATGTGCTCACATGCTGCAGCATGCTCACATTGTGCTATTCATATAGCACAGGGGCAGAGATAAAGGGGAGGACAAGGGTGACCAAGGGGATCCATAGCACACCAGTGGCACGGACCAGCAGAGACGCAGCCGCTGAATGGCTCAGTCTCACGCCCCAGGCAGGTCTCTACTGGAAGTGAGGATGTCCCTGCAGACTTTCCTTTCATATTCTAGGTTCCATGATGTCTTCTGGTGGCCGTCCATGTTACATTAAAGAGAATCAGAGAGTCCTGAGGAAGAAGACCAAGGGTCCAGGAGACGGACAGAGAAGTTTGGAGAAGAAGGACAGAGGAGTCTGGAAGAGAAGTGCAAAGGAGTCTGGAGGAGGGGAAGGACAGAGGAGTCTGGAAAAGGAGAAGGACAGAGGAGTCTGAATGAGGAGAAGGACAGACGTGTCTGAATGAGGAAAAGAACAGACGAGTCTGGAGGAGGAAAACGACAGACGAGTCTGCAGGAGGAAAAGGACAAACGAGTCTGGAGGAGGAAAAGGACAGATGATTCTGGAAGAGGAAAAAGACAGAGAAGTCTGGAGGAGGAGAAGGACAGAGGAGTCTAGAGGAGAAGGACAGAGGAGTCAAGAGGAGGAAAAGGACAGACGAGTCTGGAGGAGGAAAAGGACAGACGATTCTGGAGGAGGAAAAGGACAGACGAGTCTGGAGGAGGAAAAACACAGACGATTCTGGAGGAGGAAAAGGACAGACGAGTCTGGAGGAGGAAAAGGACAAACGAGTCTGGAGGAGGAAAAGGACAGACGATTCTGGAGTAGAAAAAGACAGAGAAGTCTGGAGGAGGAGAAGGACAGAGGAGTCTAGAGGAGGAAAAGGACAGAGGAGTCTGGAGGAGGAAAAGGCCAGACGAGTCTGGAGGAGGAAAAGGACAGACGAGTCTGGAGGAGGAAAAGGACAGATGATTCTGGAGGAGGAAAAGGACAGACGATTCGGGAGTAGGAAAAGGACAGACATTCTGGAGGAGGAAAAGGACAGACGATTCTGGAGGAGGAAAAGAACAGACGATTCTGGAGGAGGAAAAGGACAGACGATTCTGGAGGAGGAAAAAGACAGGGAAGTCTGGAGGAGGAGGAGAAGGTCAGAGGAGTCTGAAGGAGGAAAAGGACAGAGGAGTCTGGAGGAGGAAAAGGACAGAGGAGTCTGGAGGAGGAAAAGGACAGAGGAGTCTGGAGGAGGAGAAGGACAGAGGAGTCTGGAGGAGGAGAAGGACAGATGAGTCTGAAGGAGAAGAGCAGACAAGTCTGAAGGAAGAGAAGGTCATAGGAGTCTAGAGGAGGACAGAGGAGTCTAAAGGAGGAGGACAGAGGAGAAGGACAGTGGAGTCTGGAGGAGGAGAAGGACAGAGAAGTCTGAAGGAGGAGGACAGAGAAGTCTGAAGGAGGAGGACAGAGAAGTCTGAAGGAAGGGGGAGGACAGAAGAGTCTGAAGGTAGAGGAGGACAGAAGAGTCTAGATGAGAAGCATAGAGAGGTCAGGAGGGAGGACTGAGGGGTCTGACAGCTTGTTACTCCCCTCTCACTATCAGGTTGCATGTATTCTCCAGTCAAAGACAGGAATCTGTCAGACTTTTGACTTCAGCTCTGGATGTGACTGGAGGATGAGAAAAGGAAAGTATCTGGAAGGTGATGAATATAGAGATAATATCTGTCATGATGTTGATATTACAAATAATAAGGTCATAGAACTCTATATAGAGCAGGTGTTGAGGAAGGGTAGAGTTCAGAGACAGAGGGTCAGTATCTAGCGCAGGATCGGACAACCATTAGGTGTCTCTGGGTCACAGTGAAAATAGAGGTTACCTTGGGCCACACAAGGATCTTCGGTCACATGACTATGGGGTCACCAAAGCTCATTCTTCCTTTTGAAACGGCACTGATGCATAAGTAGCATTATCAGTGCAATTCCTTTGTCTTAAAGATGCTGTGTAGGGTCTCGCAAAGAGCGAGTTGGTTAGGAGGGCCCTTCTAACTCAGCCCCTGCACTGGCCCAACACAGGCAATGCTAGTGCTCAGCAGTAACATTATTAAATATCCAGGTCATATTTTAGAAAAATAAGCATTTTATAGCTAGAAAAAATATGATAAAAGACAAGAAGTTCTAATGGTGCGGGGACAGAGGACACGGAGGGGTAAAGCACGGGGAGAAGGGAGGGTAAAGGGACAGTGGACACGGAGAGGTAAAGCAAGGCGGGAGAGGATGGTGCGGGACAGAGGACACGGAGAGGTAAAGCACGGGGGGGAGAGGATGGTGAGGGGACAGAAGACATGGAGCTGTAAAGCACTGGGGGAAGGGACAGTGAGGCGACAGAGGACACGGAGAGGTAAAGCAAGGGGTGAGAGGATGGTGCAAGGACAGAGGACACGGAGAGGTAAAGCACGGGGGGGAGAGGATGGTGAGGGGACAGAAGACACGGAGCTGTAAAGCACTGGGGGAAGGGACAGTGAGGTGACAAAGGACACGGAGAGGTAAAGCAAGGGGGGAAGAGGATGGTGCGGGGACAGAGGACATGGAGGGGTAAGGCACAGGAGGAGAGGATGGTGTGGTAATAAAGGATGCGGAGAGGTAATGCACGGGGGGAGAGGATAGGGCGGGGCAGAGGACATGGACAGGTAAAGCATGGGTGGAGAAAATAGTGCAGGGACAAAGGATGCGGAGAGGTAAAGCAAGGGGTGAAAGGACGGTGAGGGGCAGAGGATGCAGAGATGTAAAACATGGGGGAGGGAGAGGATGTGTGGGGCACAGGACACGGAGAGGTAAAGCTCAGGGGAAGGGATGGTGAGGGGCAGAGAGGTAAAGCATGGGGGGAGAGGATGGTGCGGGGCAGAAGACGTGGAGTGGTAAAGTATGGGGGGAGTGTGGGGGCGGGGAGTGGACGCATAGCGGTACAGCACGGGGGAAGGGAGGTGCAGGACAGAGAACGTGGAGCTGTAAAGCGTGGCGGAAGGGACATCGCCTTCCTTAATGGTATAATTCGGGCCCAGGCAGCATAAGCCTCCAATCACCTTAGTGAGGAGTCTGGAGGGATGACTGACAGGAGGAGCAGAGGAAAGTTTCTTTCCAGCATGCACAAGGCAGAGAGTTTCTTTCCAGCATGCACAAGGCAGAGGATGAAATCTGAAGAGGAAGGTGCCATGACAGACAGAGCACAAAGCCTAAAAGTGGAGCTACGCAGCATCAGTTTGTTCTGGCGCCTTCAGGGAGACCAATCAAAGAGGGTGGGGGTCCTTAGCACCATGCAGCGGATGGAGGGGCACTAATGGTGACGTTCACCAACCTTGCACATGGAGGGTGGCGTTGCCCTCGTCCATGTCAAACATGTTGGACCCAGTGCAGAGGTAAACGCCAGCGTCTCCCGGCTGCACATTACGGATGGTCAGGATACCATTGAAGTCCATCGCTCTCTCTGGCAACTTCCCGTTGTTCTGACTGGTCCACACCAAGGTGTAAGCCGGGGACTGAGGGAAGAAGCAAGCAGCACTGAGTAGACAGAAGGGCAAGTAAGAGGAGCTGTAGGGTAAAGCAGGCAAGAGGTTTCCCTGTGGTCCTCTGCGCTCAATCAGGGCCTCTGTATACACTGCTGTACAGAGCAGGACACAATCAGCTCCTCTGCTCACCGTGCTCTTGGCTGTACATATGAAGGTGACATCTGAGCCCTGCCGGACGCTCTGGACCCTCTGCTCCTCCACAGTCACGGTAATCGGCCGGACGGCAGCAGCTGAAAGACACCAACATCAGCAACATCACCTATCTGACACAATCATTCACTGCCAGCACAATCGAGAGAGCAGCTGTGTAAGGCGCCGCCGTGTAAGGGAACGCCGCGTAACGAGCCGCAGTGTAAGGAGACCCAGTGTAAGGAGCCACAATGTAATGAACTGCAGTGTAACGAACTGCAGTTTAACGAGCCACAGTGTAAGGAGCCGCCGTGTGAGGAGCTGCAGTGTAAGGAGCCACAGTGTAAGCAGTCGCTGTGTAAGGAGACGCCATGTAACGAGTCACAGTGTAACGACTTGCCAAGTAACGAACTGCCATTTAACGAGTTGCAGTGTAACGACCTGCCGGGTAACGAGCAGCAATGTAAGGAACTGCTTAGGAAAGAGCAGCAATGTAAAGAGCACCCGCGTAAAGAGGCCCGTGTAAGGAGCCGCCGAGTAATGAGCTGCCATGCAATGAGCCGCCATGTAAGGAGCCACCGCGTAATGAGCTGCAGTGTAACGAGCCGCAGTGCAACGAGCCGCCAAGGAGCCGCCGTCAAATGAGCCACAGTGCAACGAGCCGCAGTGTTAACAAGTCGCAGTGTAACAAGCCGCCGTGTAACAAGCCACAGTGCAATGAGCTGCAGTGTTAACGAGCCGTCGTGTAAAGAACTGCCGTGTAACGAGCCAAAGTGTAAGGAGCCGCAATGTAAAGAGCCGCCGTGTAAGGGGCCGCCAAGTATCGAGCCACCATGTAAGGAGCCGCCAAGTAAGGAGCCGCCAAGGAGCTGACGTGTAATGAGCCACAGTGCAACGAGCTGCAGTGTAACAAGCCGCAGAGTAAGGAGCCGCAGAGTAAGGAGCTGCCAAGTAAGGAGCCGCAGTGTGATGAGCCGCCAGGCAGCAGGACCAGCGGGCAGCGCCAATCAATAATGTACGGCATCTCTGCTACATAGGAGGAAACACCAGAGGAGCAGAAATATCACACAGAAACCAGAGCCCCGACCGCCGGGGTTATAGGGAAGATAGAAAGACACAAGCAAGGTACAAACCTCAGCGCTGTAGGGTGCGGAGCATCCCAGGAATGGCAGCATAAACCAAAGAAACGCAGTGTTATGTGCAGACACTAGCATTGATAGAAGGCAGCAGCGTATATAGTGGGCAGAGAGCAGCAGGGAATAAGGTGGGCAGAGGGCAGCAAGGAATATAGTGGGCAGAGGACAGCAAGGAATATAGAGCGCAACAGGGTATATAGTGGGCAGAGGGCAACAGTATAAAGTGGGCAGAGGGCTGCAGGGAATATAGTGGGCAGAGGACAGCAGGGTATATAGTGAGCAAAGGGCAGCAGGGTATATAGTGTGCAGAGAGCAGCAGGCAATATAGTGGGCAGAGGGCAGCAGGGTATATAGTGGGCAGAGGGCAGCAGGGTATACAGTGGGCAGAGGACAGCAGTGAATATGGTGGGCAGAGGGCAGCAGGGTATATAGTGGGCATAGGACAGCAGGGAATATAGAGGGAAGCCGGGAATACAGTGGGCAGATGGCAGCAGGGTATATAGTGGGCAGCAGGGAATGTAGTGGGCAGAGGATAGCAGAGTATACAGTGGGCAGCAGGGTATATAGTGGGCAGAGGGTAGCAGGGAATATAATGGGCATCAGGGTTTATAGTGGGCAGAGGGCAACAGGGTATATAGTGGGCAGAGGGCAGTAGGGTATATAGTGGGCAGAGGGTAGCAGGGTATATAGTGGGCAGAGGGCAACAGGGAATACAGAGGGCAGCAGGGTATATAGTGAGCAGTGGACAGCAGGGTATATGGTGGGCAGAGGGCAACAGGGAATGTAGAAGGGATTGTATAATGGGCAGAGGGCTGCAGGGTATATAGTGGGCAGAGGGTAGTAGGTTATATAATGGGCAGAGGGTAGCAGTGTATATAAAGTGCAGAGGGCAGCAAGGAACATAGAGGGCAGCAGGGTATATAGTGTGCAGAGCTCTGAAGTATACAGGGGCAAAGGCAGCAGGGTATATAGTGGGCAGAGAGAAGCAGGGTGTATAGTGGGAAGAGGGCAGCAGGCAGCAAGGTTTGTAGAGGGCAGAGGACAGTAGGGTAAATAGTGGGAAGAGGGCAGAAGGGTAAATAGCGGGCAGAGGGCAGCAAGCTTTGTAGTGGGCAGAGTGCAGCAGGGTATATAGTGGGCAGAGGGCTGCAGGGAATATAGTGGGCAAAGGGATGCAGGGAATATAGTGGGCAGAGGGATCTAGGGAATATAGTGGACAGAAAGCAGCAGGGTATATAGTGGGCAGCAGGGTATATAGTGGGCAGAGAGCTGCAGGGAATATAGTGGGCAGAGGGATGCAGGGTATATAGTGGGCAGAGGGCAACAGGGAATATAGTGAGCAGAGGGCAGCAAGGTTTGCAGTGGACAGAGTGCAGTAGGGAAAATAGTGGGCAGAGGGCAGCAGGGTATATAGTGGGCAGAGTGCAGAAGGGAATATAGAGGTCAACAGGGTATATAGTGGGCAGACGGCTGCAAGGAATATAGTGGGCAGCGGGCTGCAGGGTATACAGTGGGTAGAGCGCTGCAGGGAATACAGTGGGCAGAGCGCTGAAGGGAATACAGTGGGCAGGGGGCAGCAGGGTATATAGTGAGCAGAGGGCAGATGGTTATATAGTGACCAGAGGGCAGCAGGGTAAATAGTGGGCAAAGGGCAGCAGGATATATAGTGGGCTGAGGGCAGCAGGGAATATAGTGGGCAGAGGGCAGCAGTGAATACAGTGGGCAGAGGACAGCAGGGTATATAGTGGGCAAAGGGCAGCAGGGTATATAGAGGGCAGCAGGGTATATAGTGGGCAGAAAGCAGCAGGTTATGTAGTCGGCAGAGGCCAGCAGGAAATATAGAGGGCAGCGGGTATAAAGTGGACAGAGGCAGCAGGGTAAATAGTGGGCAAAGGGCAGCATGGTATATAGTGGACAGAAGTCAGCAAGGTACAGTACAGACCAAAAGTTTGGACACACCTTCTCATTCAAAGATTTTTCTGTATTTTCATGACTATGAAAATTGTAGAATCACACTGAAGGCATCAAAACTATGAATTAACACATGTGGAATTATACATTACACTTTACAAAAAGTGTGAAACAACTGAAAATATGTCTTATATTCTAGGTTCTTCAAAGTAGCCACCTTTTGCTTTCATTACTTCTTTACACGCAGAAAAGGTGAACGGATGGACTCTACATGCCTGGTTCCCACCATGAAGCATGGAGGAGGTGTGATGGTGTGGGGGTGCTTTGCTGGTGACACTGTTGGGGATTTATTTGAAATTGAAGCGGTGAGCGGTCCAGTTCACCCCAAACTATTTCGATTGGGTTCTGGTCTGGTGACTGTGGAGGCCAGGTCATCTGGCGTAGCACCCCAATACTCTCCTTCTTGGTTAAAAAGCCCTTACACAGTCTGGAGGTGTGTTTGGGGTCATTGTCATGTTGAAAAATAAATGATGGTTCAACTAAACGCAAACCGTATGGAATCGCATGCTGCTGCAAGATGCTGTAGTAGCCATTCTGGTTCACTATGCTTTCAATTTTGAATAAATCCCCAACAGTGTCACCAGCAAAGCACCCCCACACCATCACACCACCTCCTCCATGCGTCACGGTGGGAACCAGGCATGTAGAGTCCATCCGTTCACCTTTTCTGCGTGCAAAGCAGTAATCAAAGCAAAAGGTGCCTACTTTGAAGAACCTAGAATATAAGACATATTTTCAGTTGTTTCACACTTTTTTGTAAAGTGTAATGTATAATTCCACATATGTTAATTCATAATTTTGATGCCTTCAGTGTGATTCTACAATTTTCATAGCTATGAAAATACAGAAAAATCTTTGAATGAGAAGGTGTGTCCAAACTTTTGGTCTGTACTGTATATAGTGGGCAGAGGGCAGCAGGGTATATAGAGTGCATCAGGGAATATAGTGGGCAGAGGACAGCAGGGTATATAGTGGGCAGAGGGCAGGGAATATAGTGGGCAGAGGGCTGAAGGGAATATATTGGGCAGAGGGTTGCAAGGAACATAGTGGGCAGAGGGTAGCAGGGACTATAGTGGGCAGAGGGCTGCAGGGAATATAGTGGGCAGAGGGTTGCAGGGAATACATTGGGCAGAGGGTTACAGGGTATATAGTGGGCAGAGGGCAGCAGGGAATATAGTGGGCAGAGGGCTGCAGGGAATATAGTGGGCAGAGGGCAGCAGGGAATATAGTGGGCAGAGGGCTGCAGGGAATATATTGGGCAGAGGGTTGCAGGGACTATAGTGGGCAGAGGAAAGCAGGGAATATAGTGGGCAGAGGACAGCATTGAATATAGTGGGCAGAGGACAGCAGGGAATATAGTGGGCAGAGGGCTGCAGGGTATATAGTGGGTAGAGGGCAGCAGGGGATATAGTGGGTAGAGGGCAGCAGTGTATATAGTGGGCAGAGGGCAGTAGGGAATATAGAGGACTAAAGGATATAGAGTGGGCAGAGAGAAGCAGGGTATATAGTGGGCAGAGGACAGTACTGAATACAGAGGGCAGTAGGGTATATAGTGGGCAGAGGGCAATAGGGTAAATAGTGGGCAGAGAGAAGCAGTGTATATAGTGGGCAGAGGACAGTAGTGAATATAGATGGCAGCAGGGTATATAGTGGGCAGAGGGCAAATAGTGGGCAGAGAGAAGCAGTGTATATAGTGGGAAGAAAGAAGCTGAGTATATAGAGGGCAGACGGCATCAGCGTATGTAGTGGGCAGATGGCAGCAAGGTACAGTGCCTTGCGAAAGTATTCGGCCCCCTGGAACTTTTCAATCTTTCAACACATATCATGCTTCAAACATAAAGATACCAAATGTAAATTTTTGGTGAAGAATCAACAAGTGGGACACAATTGTGAAGTTGAATGAAATTTATTGGTTATTTTAAATTTTTGTGGAAATACAAAAACTGAAAAATTGGTCGTGCAATATTATTCGGCCCCTTTAACTTTATACTTTGTTGCGCCACCTTTTGCTGCGATTACAGCTGCAAGTCGCTTGGGGTATGTCTCTATCAGTTTTGTACATCGAGAGACTGAAATTCTTGCCCATTCTTCCTTGGCAAACAGCTCGAGCTCAGTGAGGTTGGATGGAGATTGTTTGTGAACAGCAGTTTTCAGCTCTTTCCACATTCTCGATTGGATTCAGGTCTGGACTTTGACTTGGCCATTCTAACACCTGGATACGTTTATTTGTGAACCATTCCATTGTAGATTTTGCTTTATGTTTGGGATCATTGTCTTGTTGGAAGACAAATCTCTGTCTCAGTCTCAGATCTTTTGCAGACTCCAACAGGTTTTCTTCAAGAATCGTCCTGTATTTGGCTCCATCCATCTTCCCATCAATTTTAACCATCTTCCCTGTCCCTGCTGAAGAAAAGCAGGCCCAAACCATGATGCTGCCACCTCCATGTTTGACAGTGGGGATGGTGTGTTCAGGGTGATGAGCTGTGTTGCCTTTACGCCAAACATATCGTTTGGCATTGTTGCCAAAAAGTTTGATTTTACTATCATCTGACCAGAGGACCTTCTTCCACATGTTTGGTGTGTCTTTCAGGTCTCTTGTTGCAAACTTTAAACTACACTTTTTATGGGTATCTTTGAGAAATGGCTTTCTTGTTGCCACTTTTCCATAAAGGCCAGATTTGTGCAGTGTACGACTGATTGTTGTCCCAAGGACAGATTGTCCAACACCAGCTGTACATCTCTGCAGTTCATCCAGAGTGATCATGGGCCTCTTGGCTGCAACTTTGATCAGTCTTCTCCTTGTTTGAGATGAAAGTTTAGAGGGACGGCCGAGTCTTGGTAGATTTGCAATGGTATGATACTCCTTCCATTTCAATATGATCGCTTGCACAGTACTCCTTGGGATGTTTAAAGTTTTGGAAATCATTTTGTATCCAAATCCGGCTTTAAACTTCTCCACAACAGTATCACGGACCTGCCTGGTGTGTTCCTTTGTCTTCATGATGCTCTCTGTGCGTCAAACAGAACCCTGAGACTGTCACAGAGCAGATGCATTTATATGGAGACTTGATTACACACAGGTGGATTATATTTCTCATCATTAGTCATTTAGGACAACATTGGATCATTCAGAGATCCACAATGAACTTCTGGAGAGAGTTTGCTGCACTGAAAGCCAAATAATACTGAACGCCCTACTTTTCAGTTTTTATATTTCCACAAAAATTTAAAATAACCAATAAATTTCGTTCAACATCACAATTGTGTCCCACTTGTTGTTGATTCTTCACCAAAAATTTTCGTTTGGTATCTTTATGTTTGAAGCATGATATGTGGGAAAAGGTTGAAAATTTCCAGTTGGCCGAATACTTTCGCAAGGCACTGTATATAGAGGGCAGCAGGGTATATAGTGGGCAAAAGGCAGCAGGGTATATAATGGGCAGAAGGCCGTGGAGTGCAGCAATATGCAGAGGGAAGCACAGGGCAGTTTCGAGCACAGGGCAGTGGCGCACACAGGGCAGTGGCGCACACAGGGCGGTGGCGAGCACAGTGTAGTGGGTGAGCACACGGTGGTGATCAGCACAAGGCGGTGGTCAGCACAGGGCAGTGGTGAGCACATAAAAGTGATTAGCACAGGGCAATGGTGAGCACAGGACCAGCATGGTACACATTATTGCCCAGTTGTGGAACGTTAAGGCAAGCACATGAAGACAGGCGGTTTCTCTCACCATCGACGATGATCTCGGCTCGGCTGGTGTTCACGTACTTGTAGTTACGGCAGGTACAGATGTAGATGCCAGAATCTGATGGCTGCAAGTTAGGGAAGTGCAGGATCTCACCTGAGAGAGAGAGAACAAGAGAGGTGAGGACTGGTGTGCAGTCAAACACACATCTCTGTATTGTCCAACATGAGGAGACTTTGCGAGGGCCAATATAAGGAGACAGGACACGATGAGACTCTGCCCGGGCTGATTTCAGGAGACATCACACAAGGAGTCTGCGCGGCCTGATATCAAGAAACATCACGCGAGGAGACAGCGCAGCTTGATATCAGGAGACATCACAAAAGGAGATTCTGCCCGGCCTGATATCAAGAGACATAACACGAGGAGACCCTTGCATGGCCCGATATCAAAAGACATCACACGAGGAGACTCTGGGCGGCGTGATATCAGTAGACATCATACGAGGAGACTCTGCCTGGCCTGATATCAGGTGACATCACACGAGGATACTCTGCGTGGCCTGATATCAGGCCACAACACACGAGGAGATTCTGCCAGGCCTGATATAAAGAGACATCACACAAGGAGATTCTGCGCGGCCTGATATCAGGACACATCACAGGAGGAGAGCACCGATATCAGGAGACCTCACACGAGGAGACTCTGCGCCCGGCATGATATCAGGAGACATCACATGAGGAGACTCTGTGCAGCCTGATATTAAGAGACATCACACGAGGAGACTCTGTGCAGCCTGATATCAAGAGACATCACAAGAGGAGACTCGGCATGGCCCAATATGAGGAGACATCACACAAGTAGACTCTGGGTGGCCTGATATCAGGAAACATCACACAAGGAGAATTTGCGTGGCCTGATATCAGGACACAACACAAGAAGATATTTCTGCCAGGCCTGATATAAAGAGACATCACACGAGGAGACACTGCGCGACCTGATAACAGGACACATCACAGAAGGAGACTCTGGGCGGCGTGATATCAGTAGACATCATACGAGGAGACTCTGCCTGGCCTGATATCAGGTGACATCACGTGAGGATACTCTGCGTGGCCTGATATCAGGACACAACACACGAGGAGATTCTGTCAGGCCTGATATAAAGAGACATCACACGAGGAGACTCTGCACGGCCTGATATCAGGACACAACACACGAGGAGATTCTGCCAGGCCTGATATAAAGAGACATCACACGAGGAGACTCTGCGCGGCCTGATATCAGGACACATCACAGGAGGAGAGCACCGATATCAGGAGACCTCACACGAGGAGACTCTGCGCCCGGCATGATATCAGGAGATATCACATGAGGAGACTCTGTGCAGCCTGATATCAAGAGACATCACACGAGGAGACTCTGCGCAGCCTGATATCAAGAGACATCACAGGAGGAGACTCGGCATGGCCCAATATAAGGAGACATCACACAAGGAGACTCTGGGTGGCCTGATATCAGGAAACATCACACAAGGAGAATTTGCGTGGCCTGATATCAGGACACAACACAAGAAGATATTCTGCCAGGCCTGATATAAAGAGACATCATACGAGGAGACTCTGCGCGGCCTGATATCAGGACACAACACACGAGGAGATTCTGCCAGGCCTGATATAAAGAGACATCACACGAGGAGACTCTGCGCCCGGCATGATATCAGGAGACATCACATGAGGAGACTCTGTGCAGCCTGATATCAACTCGAGACATCACACAAGGAGACTCTGCGCAGCCTGATATCAAGAGACATCACAGGAGGAGACTCGGCATGGCCCAATATGAGGAGACATCACACAAGTAGACTCTGGGTGGCCTGATATCAGGAAACATCACATAAGGAGAATTTGCGTGGCCTGATATCAGGACACAACACAAGAAGATATTCTGCCAGGCCTGATATAAAGAGACATCACACGAGGAGACTCTGCGCGACCTGATAACAGGACACATCACAGGAGGAGACACTGTCAGCACCGATATCAGGAGACCTCACACGAGGAGACTACGCCAGGCATGATATTAGGAGACATCACACGAGGAGACCCTGCACCTGGCCTGATATCAGGAGACATCAAACGAGGAGACCCTGCACCTGGCCTGATATCAGGAGACATCACACGAGGAGACTATGCCCGGCATGATATCAGGAGCCCTCACACGATGAGACTCTGCTCGATTTGACATCAGTACACATCACATGAAGGGACTCTGCCTGGCCTGATTTCAGGAGACTTCACACGATGAGACTCTGCCGGGCCTGATATCAGGAGACATCACACGAGGATACACTGTCACAACCGATATCAGGAGACATCACACAAGGAGACTCTGCACAGCCTGATTTCAAGAGACATCACAGGAGGAGACTCTGCATGGCCGAATATCAGGAGACATCATACAAGGAGACTCTGGGTGGCCTGATATCAGGAGACCTCACACAAGGAGACTCTGTGTGGCCTGATATCAGGACACAACACACAAAGAGATTCTGACAGGCCTGATATCAAGAGACATCACACGACGAGACTCTGCGCCGCCTGATATCAGGACAGATCACACGAGGAGACACTGTCAGCACTGATATCAGGAGACATCACACGAGGAGACTCTGCACCTGGCCTGATATCAAGAGACATTACACGAGGAGACTATGCCCGGCATGATATCAGGAGACATCACACGAGGAGAGCCTGCCTGGCCTGATTTCAGGAGACCTCACACGTTGAGACTCTGCCCGGCCTGATATCAGGAGACCTCACACGATGAGACTCTGCCCGGTTTGACATCAGTACACATCACACGAGGGGACTCTGCCCGGCCTGATTTCAGGAGACTTCACACGATGAGACTCTGCCGGGCCTGATATCAGGAGACATCACACAAGGAGACACTGTCACAACCGATATCAGGAGACATCACACGAGGAGACTCTGCTTGACCTGATATCAGGAGACATCACAACAGGAGACTCTGCAAGGCCCAATATAAGGAGAAATAACACAAGGAGACTGCATGGCCTGATATCAGGAGACATCACACAAGGAGACTCTGCCTGGCCTGATCTCAGGAGATTTAACATGATGAGACTCTGCCCGGTTTGGCTCAGGAGACATCACATGACCAGACTCTGTCCAAGCCGATATCAGGAGAAATCACACAAGGAGACTCTGCCCGGTCTGATATCAGGAGGAATACATGAGGAGACTCTGCCGGGCCTGATATCAGGAGACATCACACGAGGAGACACTATCACGACCGATATCAGGAGACATCACATGAGGTGACTCTGCCTGGCCTGATCTCAGGAGACTTCATACGATGAGACTCTGCCAGGCCTGATATCAGGAGACATCATTCGAGGAGACACTGTCACGACCAATATCAGGAGACATCACAAGAGGAGACTCTGCCCGGCCCAATATAAGGAGACATCACATGCGGAGATTTTGCCTGGCCCGATATCAGGAGACATCACACGAGGAGACTCTGTCCGGCCTGATATCAGAAAACATCACACGCGCAGACTCTGCCTGGCCTGATATCAGGAAACACCACACGAGGAGACTCTGCTTTGCCCAATATAAGGAGACATCACACGAGGAGACTCTGCCGAGCTTGATATCAGGAGAAATCACAAGAGGAGACTCTGCCCGGCCCAATATAAGGAGACATCACATGAAGAGACTCTGCCTGGCCTAATATCAGAAGACATCACACAAGGAGACGCTGCTTTGCCCAATATATGGAGACATCACACAAGGAGATTCTGCCCTGCTTTATATCAGGAGACATCACTCGAGGAGACTCTGCCCAGCCTGATATCAGGAGACATCACACGAGGAGCCTCTGCCCGGCCTGATATCAGGAGACATCACGATGAGACTCTGTCCGAGCCGATATCAGGAGAAATCACACGAGGAGACTCTGCCTGGCCTGATATCAGGAGACATACACAAAGAGACTCTGCCTGGTCTGATATCAGGAGACATCACACAAGGAGACTCTGCTTTGCCCAATATAAGGAGACATCACATGAGGAGACTCTGCCGAGCTTGATATCAGGAGAAATCACATGAGGAGACTCTGCCTTGCCCAATATAAGGAGACATCACAGGAGGAGACTCTACCCGGCCTGATATCGGGGAAACATTACATGATGAGACTCTGCCCGAGCAGATATGAGGAGACATCACACAAGGAGACACTGTCAACACCAATATCAGGAGACATAACACGAGGAGACTCTGCCTTGCTCAATATAAGAAGACATCACATGAGCAGACTCTGCGCGGCATGATCTCAGGAGACCTCACACGATGAGACTCTGCCCTATTTGACAACAGGAGACATCACATGACGAGACTCTGTCCGAGCCGATATCAGGAGACATCACACAATGAAACTCTGCCCGAGTCGATATCAGGAGACACCAGACATGGGTGACGTACCAGACATGTCAGTTTCTGGCTTTATTTTACCTCTTTCACGCAGCTGGGTGATTGCAGAAAGAGGTCTCCCATCTTCTCGCGACCAGAAATAGTAGTAAGGTGGGTCGCCACTTCCCTGACACCGGAGACTCGTCTCACTACCTGCAGTGACTGATTTCTTCTCGGGATAAATTCGGACAATGAAGTTCGATTGTCTGTCTGGAATAGAAGTGGGACGATGTATCACCTGGTACTGTACACTGATTGCAGCAGCTTTATCACCCAACCATGAGCATGCCTCCTTACCCTCGGGGACACACTTCTGTCCACGGACACTGGGGTTGCCAGTGTATCCTGGAGCGCACCTGTCACAAAAGATAAGACCATACGATGAGACTGCACTATTGGTGTCACTGCTCCTCCTGTGTGCCGGGTACAGAGAGCAATCTCCACACAGATGGGGAGAATAATCAAAGTGCCGGACATGTGCCACCGATCTAACCATACATTACACGGCAGTGAACCAGGGAAGTGAGCAGGTCAGGGGCAGGAGACCCTAGCCGACCCTCTGTACACTGGAGGACGAGCACACAAGGATCCATCTGAGGACTGACCTCTCGCAGTATTGTCCTGTGTACCCTATGGGGCAGGCAGTGCACCTGTAGCCACCAGCACCATCCGGCTCACAGGTCTTAGAAAACCTGTAATTAAAAAGACAGAAAATCAGAGAGAAGTGTGTAAATATCATGAGGAAACAATATAAAAAGAGCAGAAGAGGACGAGGACACAAGGGCACGAGAATACGAAGGCAGAACAGGAGGAGGGCGAGAGAGGACGTGGGCAGGAGAGGATGAGGGCAGAAGAGGACAAGGGCACAAGAGGACGAAGGAACAAGAGGACGAAGGCACGAGAGGACAAGGTAGAAAACAGTTAGGATGAGGGCAGAAGACAAGAAAAAGGTCGGAAGAGGATGAGGCAGCACATGACAAGGGCAGAAAACAGTGAGGATGAGTGCGGAATAGGAAGAGAGCAGGAGAGGATTAGGGTGAAAGAGAATTAGGGCATGAGAGGACTAGGGCAGGAGAGGACTAGGGCAGGAGAGGACGAGGGCAGGAGAGGACGAGGGCAGGAGAGGACGAGGGCAGGAGAGGACGAGGGCAGGAGAGGACAAGGGCAGGAGAGGACGAGGGCAAAACAGGACGAGGGCAGAACAGGAAGAGGGAAGAAGAGCATGAAAGCAGGGCAGAAGAGGACGAGGGCAGAGGAGCATAAATGTAAGATAGGACGAGGATAGGAGAGGACATTGAGGAAAGAATACTACAGCTCTGTTAGGATCAAATACGATGGACAGAATAGGTGGAGAGAATACCTCAATATCATCTCTCTTCTTTTGACACACATGGATATACTTACTGGTTCTCCGGGTCACTTAATGGACATGCACAAAGCTGGCAATCCTCTGGGGTTCCCGCAGTGGCATCGCCATAGAAGCCAGGAGCACACTTGTCACATAACTCACCAGCTGTATTATGTAGACAGTTCTAGGACAAGAAAATTGTCAGTAAAGAAGTCCGGACAAGATGAAACCGTGTACAGCGACTCTACTCCTGGGTAACGTCACACGGCTATAACCCTGTACAGTGGAGTGGTGCTATAGCATGCTGGAGACGGCCCTGTGTGTCACGATTCTACCCCTCCGTATGTCTGGGATGCAGTTACTGACAGATCAGTCGTCCAGTCTGAGACTGGGAGGTGCTGGCTGTCTCCAAGTGTTCAATATTCCAGGTGATTGCCAGGCTACTTTGTTGGGCTGTTGGTCCCAGACAAACTTCTGCCAGACGTACATTCAGCTGTGTGATTTGTATCTTTGTGCCTTGTGTTCTGCATGTGGATCTTTTTGCTGCCTGTTCTTGGACCTCGTTCTGACTATCCATCTGTTTAACCCCTTCTGCTCTGACTCGCTATCCTCCTGGTATTCTGACCTCGGACCGTTGCCTGGCTGCACCTCTGTCTCTTCCCTTTGTTTATGAAATACAGTTCTGGCTCTTGACCTCGGACTCCATGACTACCCTAACTAACGACTTGTCCGTGAGAAGCATGTTCTGCGACATGGCTACATAGTTGGGACTTCGCAAGCAGAAGACTACAGCCCCCAATATGTTCCACTGTACAGTCCACCTGTAATACAGCCAATGTAGTCTCCGGGACCACAGCGCTTACCGAGCAGACACCAGTCTCTGGGTGACACGTCTCCGAGTGTCCACTACAATCACAGGGCTCGCAGTGTCCGAGGTACAGGCCTCCTCCGGTGCGAGTGTAGCCCGGGGCACAGTCCTGTCATGGAGATCACACTCAGCACTTACAGAAAGGGCAGATAATGTCCCAATGGAAGAGCAGATTCAGGGTGCCGAATTTCTCACCTGGCAGGACAATCCCCTGTAGCCGGGAGGGCAGCGGCACTCCTCCACCTCTAGGGCCTGTGGCAGGCTGGTGTACGAGGGCCCGGCGCTCTCCATGCTCACACCGGTTATGCTGGCAGATATCATGTCAGTGGAGTAGGATGCTCGGATAAGAATCTCATCTAGATCTGCCAGAACCATCATCAGATGCTCCCGGGTGGCCTGCTGCCCATCTGGACGCTTCCACTGACTCTGCATGGGAGAAATGATGGCGATAATAAGCAACGGTCGCCACGGCTCGGCTCACCAACCCATCCTAGCTCAGTCTCACCTCTCTGAATGCAATCTCAAAGGTTTTGGTCTCACGAGGGCGAACTTCAGTCTGATAGGCCACCAAGGTAATGTCATTGCCCTAGAAGGGAATGCAGAAGATCAGGATAGGTCAGTCAATAGCTGCGCTGTCATCTGATTTCTCAGCTCCAGGACCCCCACATGACACCACTATGACCTGGACACAGGCAGGAGTGCATCCACCATGGCAGCCGATCTTGGCATTACCGTAATCTGCACATCGGCATCGGGCAGTGGCGATCCCCGGATTCCAGATGTGTAGGTCAGTGTGTAGTGAAGTGTTCCACCATAAGACGTCACCTGCAATAGGAACATGGCAAAAAGTCAGAAATTCTGTAATAAACGTGGCCTGAAAATCCATGGCTGTGAGCAAGCGGCTTCCAGGAGAAGTCTGGTGTCACGGGGAATAAGGGGACGACAACGTCTTTACCTTATCCCCAAGGAAAAGTTTAGGTAAGGACCAGTAGAAGACCCCTTCCGGGAGAAGAGAGAAGCCCTTGTATACCAGAGAGTACTGGGAAGAGAACAGAGCAGGACATGGCGTCAGGATCACAGCGGCGGACCTGCACCCCCCATGCACAGCACACAGTGGGGTCTTGTACCTTCTCTGCTCCTCTTAATCCCGGCGTCTGAGAGAAAAGGACATTTGTAGAGTCCTGACGAGTGGCCCGTGCAAAGGCTTCGGCCTTAAGATGTGGAAATTGGAGGGTTATGGCAAAAAGGACATAGCATCAATACGTAGTCACAAAGCACAGAGTGCTGCGTCTCACGGCACACACCAGACAGCAGCTACCCTCGCCCTCATACCTCATGTGTAGCTTTTTGAGGCGAATGACTTGGGCACCAGATAGAGGGAATGTGTGAGCTCTTGCCCGAGATTGTGCAATATCCTGAGCTCGATGGTGGCGCACAGAAGGTAATGGTGAACCGGCAGGGGCGACTAGAGAAGAAGGAGGGAGGACCGACACGACCTCTGAAACATTTGTTTTGCTTTTTGCGGAACTGGAGGAAAAGCTGGAGATAAGCGTCCATATCTCACGGTCCATTTCCTCCTGATTTCTATCCATCTGTAGCCAAATCAAAAAGGCAGAAGAGAAAGAAAGGAAGGAAATGAACAACAGGAGGACAGCAGATAAAAAGCAAATCAGGAGATAAGTGGCGCCTCACAGAACACCAGCCGAGGATGTACGAGTGATACAGACAGGAAGAGATGTACAGACACAAAAGCCGGATGAATAATGCACAGTGTGCGAGCATCATCACCAAAACACACAGGAGCAAGCACATAAGCATTCATCATCACACACAGGAGCAAGCGTGTGAGCATCATCATCATCATCACACAGGAGCAAGCGTGTGAGCATCATCATCACATACAATTGCAACCACGTGAGCATCTTCATCATGATCACACACAGGAGCAAGAGCATGAGCATCATCATCACACAAAAGAGAAAGAACGCAAGCATCATCAAAATCACCCACAGGAGCAAGCGCGTGAGCATCATCATCATCATCATCATCATCATCACCACATACAGGAGCAAGTGCACAAGTATCATCATCATTACACACAGGAGCAAGATCGCGAGCATCATCATCATCACATATAAGAGCAAGCGCACGAGTATCATCATCATACACAGGAGCAAGTGAGAGAACATCATCACAAACAGGAGCAAGTGCATGAGTATTATCATCACCACATACAGGAGCAAGCACGTGAGCATCATCAACAGAACACACAGGAACAAGAGCATGAGCATCAGAGAAAATAGAAGAGAAAAAGATGCATGCTAAAAAATAGGGAACTCCCAGGAAAATATATAAAATTTGAACTTTATTAATGTACATAACAATTCACGTGCAACAAGACAGACTAATAAAAACATTTAAAAAAAACAAAGACAAGTTCAATAGCTGGTTATGCCCTTGATATGGCAATAACCTACCTCCACAGAAATTCACAAAAAATTCAAATAGCAGTATATTAGTATATAATACAAGCAGAAAAAATTCTGCCTTTGAATTTTTGTGAATTTCTGTGGAGGTAGTTATTGCAGCTAACATAGAAAAATTTTAAAAAAAACCACATACCATAAGTATATAGCCTTCCCAAAACCTGTCCAATGACAAATGCACTAGCAGGATGCAGTAGACCCCCACTGATAAAGGCAAGGGCAGCAAAGGTGCCAACTACTGATAAAAACAGCCACCCACACACCTAGATAATTATGGCTGGGTTGGCTGCCTAGTAGAAAAATTGCACACAAATAGGGCTTGAGTAGAACGCCAGTCACACAGGTATGTGTGATACAAAGTGTCCAGCTTACAGCCTATTGATGACGCCCATAATATTAGCAGGTGGGCTGCCCAGCACTATATATATGTACCCCACAGAGATATACGCCCCAGTACACCAAGCCAACAAAAAGGGGCCTAGATGCATCCTGCAAAAAATTATAAAAAGTGCAATAAAAGATTAAAAAATTAATGCATATGATAAATACATTAAATGAGGTATTGGTTAATATTCTGGCCAAAATAGATAATTTCGCAAACCTACATCAAGGGTATTCATGCTTTCGAGTCCTAACACTAATTTCAAAAACAGCTAACATAGAAAAATTAAAAAGAAACACATACCATAAGGATACAGCCTTTCCAAAACCTGTCCGATGACAAATGCACTAACAGGATGCTGCAGGCCCCTACTGATAAGGCATGGGCAGCACAGGTGCAAACTACTGATAAAAACCCACACACCTTTGTATGTTAGCTGTTTTTGAAATTAATGTATTTATCATATGCATTAATTTTTTAATCTTTTATTGCACTTTTTATCATTTTTTGCAGGATGCAGCTAGGCCACTTTTTGTTGGCTTAGTGTACTGGGGCGTCTGTCTCTGTGGGTATCATATATATAGTGCTGGGCAGTCCACCTGCTAATATTATGGACGGTATCAATAGGCTGTTAGCCAGATGCTTTGTATCACACATACCTGTGTGACTGGCATTCTACTCAAGCCCTATTTGTGTGCAATTTTGCTACTAGGCAGCCAACCCCTCCATAATTTTCTAGGTGTGTGGGTGGCTGTTTTTATCACTAGTTGGCACCTGTGCTGCCCTTGCCTTTATCAGTGGGGCCTGCTGCATCCTGCTAGTGCATTTGTCATCGAACAGGTTTTGGGAAGGTTGTATCCTTATGGTATGAGCTAGGTTATAGCCATATCAAGGGCATAACCAGTTATTGAGCCTGTCTTTGGTTTTTTAAATGTTTTTATTAGTCTGTCTTCTTGCACGTGATTTGTTATTTACATTAATAAAGTTCAAATTTAATATATTTTCCTCGGAGTTCCCTATTTTTTAGCATGCATCTTTTTCTCTTCTATTTTCTCCATTGCTATGCAGCATGCTTTAGGAGAACCCCTTTAGTATTAGCGTCACCCTCTGTTTCTTAGTCTTGCAAAGAGCATGAGCATCATAATCATCATCACATACAAGAGCAAGCGCGTGAGCAGCATCATCATCATCACACACACGAGCAAGCGTGTGAGCATCTTCATCATCATCATCACACAATGGTACAAGCACCCAAGCATCATCATCACCATCACACATAGGGGCAGGAGTGTGAGCATCATCACCATCACACAGAGGAGCAAGCATGTGAGCATCATCACCATCACACACAAGAACAAGCATGTGAGCACCATCATCACACAAAGGAGCAAGAACGCACCATCACCATCACACACAAGAGTAAGCGCGCGAGCCTCATCATCATTATCACATACAGGAGCAAACGCGTGAGCATCTTCATCATCATCATACAAAGGAGCAAGCGTGCGAGCATCATCACCATCACACACAGGAGCAAGCACGTGAGCATCATCACAAAAACACACAGAAGCAAGCGCGTGAGTATCTTCATTATCATCACACAAAGAAGCAACCATGCGAGCATCATTACCATCACACACAAGAGCAAGCGCGCGAGCATCATCATCATCATAAGGAGCAAGCTCGTGAGCATCATCATCACCATCACACACAGGAGCAAACGCATGAGCATTACCATCACACAAAGGAGCAAGCATGCAAGAATCATCACCATCACACACAAGAGCAAGCGCGTGAGCATCATCACCATCAAACACAGGAGCAAGCATGCGAGCATGATCACATACAGGAGCAAGCGTGTGAGCTTCTTCATCACACACAGGAGCAAGTGCATGAGTATCATCATCACCATCACAGGAGCAAGCGCGTGAGCATCATCATGCATCGTCACTATCATACACAGGAGCAAGTACCCGAGCATCTTCACCATCACACACAGGAGCAAGTGCGTGAGCATCATCACCATCACACACGGGAACAAGTGTACAAGTATTATCACCGTCAAACACAGGAGCAAGCACATGAGCATCATTCATCACCATCACACACAGAAGCAAACGTGTGAGCATCATCATCAACCATCACACAGAGGAGCAGTTGCATGAGCATCATCATCATACACAGGAGCAATTGCGAGCATCACAACCATCACACCCAGGTGCAAGCATTATCACCATCAGACACAGGAGAAAGGGCGTAAGCACCATCATCACCATGCTCACACAAGAGGAAGTGTGTGAGCATCATCATCACCATCATACACAGAAGCAAGAACCCAAGCATCATCACTCTCACACACAGGAACAAGAGCACAAGCATCATCACTCTCACGCACAGGAACAAGAACACAAGCATCATGACTCTCACGCACAGGAACAAGTGCACAAGCATCATCACCATCACACACAGGATAAAGCGCACAAGCATCATCACTCACGCACAGGAACAAACGCACAAGCATCATCACCATTACAGACAGGAACAAGAGCAAAAGCATCATCACTCTCACGCACAGGAACAAGCATCATCAACATCACATACAGGAGCAAGCACGTGAGCATCATCACCATCACACACAGGAGCAAGCACATGAGCATCATTCATCACCATCGCACACAGAAGCAAACGTGTGAGCATCATCATCACCATCACATACAGGAGCAAGTGTGTTAGCATTATCATCACCATCACACACAGTAGCAGGTGCATGAGCACCATCATCACCATCACACAAAGGAGCAAGCGCATGGGCATAATCATCACCATCACACACAAGAGCAAGTGTGTGAGCGTCATCATCACCATCACACACAGAAGCAAACGTGTGAGCATCATCATCACCATCATACACAAAAGCAAGCACCCAAGCATCATCAGTCTCAGGCTACTTTCACACTTGCGTTTTATCGCGAAGCGCATCGTGCGCTATCGGTCGCATGCGCAATGTTCCCCTATCTTTAACATGGCGGGCGCAGGGTCTAGCGCTTGCATGCGCTCATCTGCGTTTGTCGTGCGCTGCGCATTTTCCAGGTGTGCGCCCATACGCGCTAGACGCTACATGTTGCATTTTTTTTCCACCCAACCACTTTAAAAAAGCGCATGCGCACGTGTGCGCACGCTATGCGAAAAAAATAACATTACAGTCTATGGGTGCGCTGGCGTGCGCATGGCTGTGCGCTCGTCAGCGCTTTTGAGCGCAAGCGATTTTTGAGTAAATAATGTCTACACACTTGTTTAAACAACCCCCTACACAAGCAACATTGTTTGTGAGGAGTGTAGATATAAAGAAGGTGATAGAGACAGAGATCATAGATGATAGAGACAGATGATAGAGAGAGATGATAGAGACAGAGATGATAGAGACAGATGATAGAGACAGAGATGATAGAGACAGATGATAGAGACAGATATGATAGATGATAGAGACAGATGATAGAGACAGAGATGATAGAGACAGATGATAGAGACAGAGATGATAGATGATAGAGACAGATGATAGAGACAGAGATGATAGAGACAGATGATAGAGACAGAGATGATAGATGATAGAGACAGATGATAGAGACAGAGATGATAGAGACAGATGATAGAGACAGAGATGATAGAGACAGATGATAGAGACAGAGATAGAGACAGAGATGATAGAGACAGATGATAGAGACAGATATGATAGCTGATAGAGACAGATGATAGAGACAGAGATGATAGAGACAGATGATAGAGACAGAGATGATAGATGATAGAGACAGATGATAGAGACAGAGATGAGAGACAGATGATAGAGACAGAGATGATAGATGATAGAGACAGATGATAGAGACAGAGATGAGAGACAGATGAGACAGAGATGATAGAGACAGATGATAGAGACAGAGGTGGTAGAGACAGAGATGATAGATGATAGAGACAGATGATAGAGACAGAGATGATAGAGACAGATGATAGAGACAGAGATGAGAGAGATGATAGAGACAGAGATGATAGATAATAGAGACAGATGATAGAGACAGAGATGATAGAGACAGATATGATAGAGACAGATGATAGAGACAGAGATGATAGAGACAGATGATAGAGATAGAGATGATAGAGACAGATGATATAGACAGAGATGATAGAAATGTGACACGTAGACAACCCATGCACCGAAAAAACGCAAACGCATGCAAAAATGCTTGAAATCGCTTACAATCGCATCCAAACACTGCGGTTTTTTGGCGCAATGCGCACGCTTATGCGACTAAATATCGCAGCGTTTACAAGCGTTTGCATGCGTTTTTTTAATGTGTTTGATGTGCGCTCGATACGCAGCGCAAAAAAACGCAAGTGTGAAAGTAGCCTCACACACATGAACAAGCGCATAAGCATCATTATTTTCATGCACAGGAACAAGAACACAAGCATAATCACTCTCACGCACAGGAACAAGCGCACAAGCATCATCACTCACGTAAAGGAACAAACGCACAAGCATCATCACCATCACAGACAGGAACAAGAGCAAAAGCATCATCACTCTCACGCACAGGAACAAGCGCACAAGCATCATCAACATCACATACAGGAGCAAACGCATGAGCATTATCACATACACACAGGAGCAAGCAAGCTGGCAACAACATCACACACAGTAGCAAGCAAGCGAGCATCATAATCACACACAAAAACAAGCGTGCAACCATCTTCACCATTACACACAGGTACAAACGATCCAGCATCATCCCGATAACACACAAGAGCAAGCCCATGAGCATCATCACAAACACACAGGAGCAAGCGAGCATCAACATCACATATAGGAGCAAGCGATCCAGCATCCTCACCAACACAAGCAAGAGTATGTGCACAAACATCATCATCACATACAGGAGCAAGCACGCGAGCATCATCATCACACACAGAAGCAAGCATCCTCATCATCACACACAGAAGCAGGCACGCAAGCATCATCACCATCACACACAAAAGTATGAAAGCATCATCACCATCACACACAAAAGCAAGTGCGCAACCATCATCATCATCATACACAGGAGCAAGTGTGCAAGTATCGTTATCATCACATACAGGAGCAAGCGTGCGAGCATCATCATCACCATCAAACACAGGAGCAAGCACCTCAGCATCATCACTATCACACACAGGAACACAAGCACAAGAACAAGAGCAAGCGCATCTTCACCATCACACACAGGAGCAAGCGCAGGAGCATCTTCACCATCACACACAGGAGCAAGCGCAGGAGCATCTTCACCATCACACACAGCAACAAGCGCAGGAGCATCTTCATCATCACACACAGGAGCAAGAGCGCAAATATCATCATCATAACACACAGAAACAAGCATACAAGTATCATCACCATCATACACAAGAGCAAGAGCGTGAGCATCATCATCATCACACACAGAAGCAAGCGTGTGAGCATCATAATCACCATAATACACAGGAGCAAGAATCGGAGCATTATCATTATCACACAAAGGAACAAGTGTACAAGCATCATCGCTATCACATATAGGAGCAAGCGTGCAAGTATCGAGAACATCACAAACAGGCGCAAGCAAGCGAGCATCAACATCTCCATCACACAAGAGAACAGAAGCATCATCACCATTACAAGCATAACAAGCATCATTACTCTCACGTACAAGAACAAGCGCACAAGCATCACTCTCACGCACAGGAACAAGCTGTGACAGAGCCACTGGCACAGTGTATGAACGGAGATATGTGTCACTGCGTATACTACAGTCAGTGATGTAGAACCAGATTGTTTTTTCCCCCAGCACGCTAAGTGCTGAGAGGATTAATGTTAGGCCGGGATAACACATGTGAGGAATACGGCCGAGTTTCGCATGTTAATACTTGGCACTGCTGCCAGCCTCGGGAGAGGAGCGTGCGGCCGCATATCAATACATGGAGCCGGGTATTAACATGCGAGACTCGACCGTATTGCTCGCATGTGTGATCCCAGCCTTAAAGTCACAATGGGCTGGTTTTATTTGAGCTCCCATAGAGTGGTAGGGTGCTCACAGTATCCCCACTTGCAGAGCCGACATCGGAATGTGTACTAGCAGGACCTGCAGTCATGTCATGATCATGTAATCATCACATGGCCCTGGTTAAATACCTGGACATGTGAGATAGTCTGTGTGGTGTATTGGGAGAGGAAGCAATGCCACGTGGTTCCAGGAGCAGAGAACATTGCCAGAGGTCTGCAGGTGGAACCTGCAGAGAAAGGGACTCTAATGAACTTTGTTTGTTTTGTTTTCCGTTAAGCCAGGAAAGCTCTGCTTTTGTTTTCCTGAACCCTGCATTGGTCTATGCTGACTTAATAAACGAGGTGTTCCACAATCGAAGTGTTCCTGTGTCTACCTGAAGAAGCAGCTAAGCTTGCCCACCCCTTACACGTGGTGTTTCAGATGCGGTCAGCGTTCCAGGAACACGCACAGAGAATGAGGACAACTGCATGTCCTGGTTGAAATTCGCCATTAAGAGCGAGACGTCCAGCAGCATGGAGGAACTTGTGAAGCATCTCATCCAGGTACAGAAGCAACATCAGCTTGCAAGTGAACAGCAGCAAACGGTGCAGCAGGAGATGTATAAGCTGTTAACACAGCAGCCTCAACACCAGCTGCAGCGACCGCAGCAGGAGGCGATAACAAAGCAAATGGACCTCCTCGCAGAGGCAGTTCGTGTAAGGCCGGTGGCTCCTCTCCGTCTCCAGGTGATCATGCGTACATACGGAAGATGGTAAGACAAGCCATACAGAATATGACCCTGGGGAATGATGTCAACGCCTTTTGACTGAGTTCGAGCGGGTAGCGGTGCGAGAGGCTTCCGTCAGAGCAGTGGGCAGAGGTGCTGGACCCCTATTTTACTGGTGAACCCCAAAAGGCGTATTTCGACCTAGGCCTCCAGGATGCCAAAGAGTACTGCAAATTAAAAACTGAAATTTTGGCACGTCTGGGAGTGACAATGTCAGTAAGGGATCAGTGAGTCCACCGCTGGGTGTACAGTACAGACCAAAAGTTTGGACACACCTTCTCATTCAAAGATTTTTCTGTATTTTCATGGCTATGAAAATTGTAGAATCACACTGAAGGCATCAAAACTATGAATTAACACATGTGGAATTATACATTACACTTTACAAAAAAGTGTGAAACAACTGAAAATATGTCTTATATTCTAGGTTCTTCAAAGTAGCCACCTTTTGCTTTGATTACAAAATTGAAGGCATAGTGAACCAGCATGGCTACCACAGCATCTTGCAGCGGCATGCTATTCCATCCGGTTTGCGTTTAGTTGGACCATCATTTATTTTTCAACAGTACAATGACCCCAAACACACCTCCAGGCTGTGTAAGGGCTATTTGACCAAGAAGGAGAGTGTTGGGGTGCTATGCCAGATGACCTGGCCTCCACAGTCACCAGACCTGAACCCAATCAAAATTGTTTGGGGTGAGCTGGACCGCTCACCGCTTCAATTTTGAATAAATCCCCAACAGTGTCACCAGCAAAGCACCCCCACACCATCACACCACCTCCTCCATGCTTCACGGTGGGAACCAGGCATGTAGAGTCCATCCGTTCACCTTTTCTGCGTGCAAAGCAGTAATCAAAGCAAAAGGTGGCTACTTTGAAGAACCTAGAATATAAGACATATTTTCAGTTGTTTCACACTTTTTTGTAAAGTATAATGTATAATTCCACATGTGTTAATTCATAGTTTTGATGCCTTCAGTGTGATTCTACAATTTTCATAGTCATTTAAATACAGAAAAATCTTTGAATGAGAAGGTGTGTCCAAACTTTTGGTCTGTACTGTATGCTGGCGACAAATCCCCATGCTCCCTGATGTTTGATCTGTTGCACCTGGTTCAAAAGTGGCTGCAGCCAGAGACTTCCACTCCAGCTAAAATGGTTGAAAATGGATTGTCCACTCCCTCACCAGGCCAACAGGCCAATACAGACCTGAGCTGCCCAGGGCGACCCAAAGAATGCAGATGACTTGGTCGGCCTGGTTGAGAGATACAAGTGATCCCGTGTCTACCTGAAGAAGCAGCTAAGCATGCCGACCTCTTACAAAGTGCACAAGCATCATCATTCTCACGCACAGCAGCAAGCATCATCACCAATACACACAGGAACAAGAGCACAAGCATCATAACTCTCACGCACAGGAACAAGCACACAAGCATCACTCTCACGTACAGGAACAAGCGCACAAGCATCATCACCAATTCACACAGAAACACGTGCACAAGCATCATCACTCTCAGGTACAGGAACAAGCACACAAGCATCATCACTCTCACATACAGGAACAATAGCATAAGCATCATAACTTTTGCGTACAGGAAAAAGAGCACAAGCATCCTCACTCTCACGTACAGGAACAAGCATAAATAAATCACCAATACACAAAGGAACAAGCGCACAAGCGTCATCATTCTCACGCACAGGAACAATCACACAAGCATCATCACCATATCACCATTACACACAGGAACAAAAGCACAAGCATCATCACTCATGCACAGAAACAAGCGCACAAGCATCATCACATACACGCACAGGAATAAGCGCACAAGCATCATCACCAATACATACAGGAACAAACATCATCACTCTCACGCACAGGAACAAGCACACCAGCATCATCAATCTCACATAGAAGAACAAGTGCACAAGCATCATCACTCTCATGCACAGGAACAAGCACACAAGCATCATCACTCTCACGTACAGGAATAAGCGCACAAGCATCATCACCAATGCACACAGGAACAAGCGCACAAGCATCATCACCAATACACACACGAACAAGCGCACAAGCATCATCACTCTAACATACAGGAACAAGTGCATAAGCATCATCACTTTCACGTACAGGAACAAGTGCCCAAGCATCATCACTCTCACGTACAGGAACAAGCACACAAGTATCATCACTCTCACACACAGGAAAAAGCCCACAAACATCATCACTAATACACACAGGAACAAGCGCACAAGCATCATCAATCTCACGTACAGGAACAAGCGCACAAGCATCATCACTCTCAAGTACAGGAACAAGCGCACAAGCATCATCACCATTACACACAGGAACAAGCGCACAAGCATCATTACTCTCACGCAAAGAAACAAGTGCACAAGCATCATCACCATTACACACAGGAACAAGCACACAAGCATCACCACTCTCAAGCACAGGAACAAGCGCACAAGCATCATCACCATTTGTGAGGGACGAGGGAGACTTCATATTGGATTTATGAATTCAGGCCCCATAGTTTATCTAGAGATCTCCTTCCACTCCTGAAATGTGGCCCTCGCCCTTGGGAAGAGTACACAATTCTCAGAAGATCTAAACTTCACCATTTGGCCAAAGAATTAGAGGTCACATGTTAATGAAGGAAGGGAGGAGCAGAGCTGAGAACCCCTGCTGTCTTTTGTGCAAGTCTGCTTACATCAAGCGAAAACTCCAGATCGAGCGTCATCGACATCTAGAGATGAATTATGAAAGCGCCATGCATCTCAAGGTGAAGTCCAATATACCACCATAACCCTGGGAGCCCCCTGCATCTCATATTTTTCAAGCTGTTCCAGATGCTGAGCTATCGAGACTGGCTCTCTAGAACCACTTAGCCGACCCAAGTTGGACTCTTTGTCCAGCCCCAACGAACCCGATGAGACGTCAGTCGTCCTATTGGACCTCCAGCTAGTAAATTATGATCCATCCTAGATATTGGGAATTATTTCAGTGACTAAGTAAAGTGGGGAAAATAAGTATTTGATCATTTGCTGATTTTGTAAGTTTGCCCACTGACAAAGACATGAACAGTCTATAATATTAAGGGTAGGTTAATTTTAACATTGAGAGAAAGAACATCAAAAATAAAACCCAGAAAATCACATTGTATAAATTATATAAATGTATTTGCATTCTGCAGTGAGAAATAAGTATTTGATCCCTCTGGCAAACAAGACTTATACTTGGTGGCAAAACTCTTGTTGGCAAGCACAGCAGTCAGGCGATTTTTGTAGTTGATGAGGTTTGCGCACATGTCAGGAGGAATTTTGGTCCACTCCTCTTTGCAGATCATCTCTAAATCATTAAGATTTTGAGGTTGTTGCTTGGCAACTTGGAGCTTCAACTCCCTCCATAAGTTTTCTAAGGGATTAAGGTCTGTAGACTGGCTAGGCCGCTCCATGACCTTAACCCCTTAACCCCCAAGGGTGGTTTGCATGTTAATGACCAGGGCAATTTTTACAATTCTGACGACTGTCCATTTATGAGGTAATAACTCTGGAACGCTTTAACGGATCTTGGCGATTCTGAGATTTTTTTCGTGACATATTGTACTTCACTTTAGTGGTAAAATTTATTCGATATAACTTGTGTTTATTTGTGAAAAAAACGGAAATTTGGCAAGAATTTCGCAATTTTTAAACTTTTAATTTTTGTGCCCTTAAATCAGAGTTATATCGCACAAAATAATTAATAAATAATATTTCCCACATGTTTACTCATCAGCACATTTTTATAACACCATTTTTTTTTAGGGACCACATCACATTTAAAGTCACTTTGAGGGGTCTATATGATAGAAAATACCCAAAAGTGACACCATTCTAAAAATTGCACCCCTGAAGGTGCTCAAAACCACATTCAAGAAGTTTATTATTCAAAGTACTTGTTCTCACCCACAAAGCTCTCCACAGTGCAGCACCCCCCTACATCTCCTCCCTCATTTCTATCGGCCTAACCGACTGCTGCGCTCTGCAAACGACTTTCGACTAACCTCTGCACTAATCCGTACCTCCCACTCCCGACTCCAAGACTTCTCCCGCGCTGCGCCAATCCTCTGGAATGCTCTACCCCAAGAAATTAGGACTATCCACAATTTGCATGGTTTCAGGCGCTCCCTTAAAACACATCTGTTCAGAGCGGCCTATCACATTCACTAATCAAAGTCATTCTATGTGTAAGTGTGTGTGTGTGTAGCCCATTCACTATCTCCATCCATCCCTCACTCCCTCAAGATGGCTGGACCATCATTGTAAATGCACCATTGTATATACACACCTGTACTTTGTATCTGCCCCACCTCATTGTAGATTGTAAGCTCTCACGAGCAGTGTCGTCTTATTTTGCTTTAATTATTGTATTGTTAACGTTGTTACTTATGACTTGTGTTTTGAAACTGTTAAACTGTAAAGCGCTGCGGAATATGATGGCGCTATATAAATAAAGATTATTATTATTATTTATTAACCTTCAGGTGCTTCACAGAAATTTTTTGAATGTTTAAAAAAAATAGGTCGCTCTATGCATTAATTTCATGAGCACGTTTAGTGATAGCTATCATTTTTTGATTGAACATCTTTTTATACTTCCCAGTGTTGAATGAAGAGTGTCCTTATTAATTAGACTTTTGCACTATTGCAACTAATTTTCGTCCATTTGGATATATATTATTGATTGGTTAAATATATAGCAAAGTGAGGATTTCCTATAACTAATATTAAACTAAGCTTATTATGATTGCTTTAATTAGACCTGGACACATTACTATCAATTAGAAACACTTTTTTCCTTAAATTTGATTTTTTTTTTGTACGTTGACTCTCAAAAGCACTAACCATGCTAATACACCTTCTGAGATTTTTTCTTTTCTTTTATTTATCTTTTCTAAAGGAATAGTGGTTTAAACTTCAACTGGGTAGTACATACATATTGCTTTGTTTTTATATTTTTTTATTAATATTCTTTTCAATACCCTTGATGATTATTTGGTTTTGCTCATTTTTTCACTACTTAATTCAAATTTTTCAACTTTTATAAAGTGATAGCTATACCCTATATATTCAAGGTATTACTACTCCTGTGTTTGCAGATCCATTTTGTTATCCATGTTTCCCATTGAAATTTTAAAGTTTATGTATTTATGTGATCAATAAATCAAGAATTGTGTACTTTTTTATGTTTGGCAGCTGTCACAAACTAAAAGACGTCTTTTATTGCAAAAAAATAGTTTTTGCATCACCACATTTTGAGAGCTTTAATTTTTCCATATTTTGGCCCACAGAGTCATGTGAGGTCTTGTTTTTTGCGGGACGAGTTGACGTTTGTAATGGTACCATTTTTGAGCACATGACAATTTTTGATCACTTTCTATTCCGATTTTTGGGAGACAGAATGAGCAAAATCCAGCAATTCATGAATTTCTTTAGGTGGGGCGTTTACACCGTTCCGCGTGTGGTAAATTTGATTAGGCAGTTTTATTTTTCGGGTCAGTACGATTACAGCGATACCTCATTTATGTCTTTTTATGTTTTGGTGCTTTTATATGATAAAAACAATTTTATAGAAAAAATAATTGTTTTTGCATCACTTTATTCTGCGAGCTATAACTTTTTTATTTTTCGCTGATGATGCTGTATGGCGGATCGTTATTTGAGGGACAAGATGAGTTTTGAGCGGTACCATGTTTATTTATATCCGTCTTTTTGATTGTGTGTTATTCCACTTTTTGTTTGGCGTATGATGATAAAGCATTGTTTTTGCCTTTTTTTTATGGTGTTCACTAAAGGGGTTAACTAGTAGGACAGTTTTATAGGTCGGGTCGTTACGGACGCGGCGATGCCAAATATGTGCACTTTTTTTAGATTTTTTTTAATTCAAATATTTATTTAGTTATATAATATTGATTTTTTTTATTATTTTTTAAAACTATTTTTACAATTATTTTAAAAATTTTTTTTATTTAATTCTTACTTTTACACTTTGTCCCACTATGGGACAATCACTTTGTGCAGGCTGATCGCTTCTATAGCATGCAGATGAAGCATCTGCATGCTATAGAAGCTGTCAGCGCTGCCGCTTCTGTGCACTGACCTGTGAGTTTTCCTGACATGCATTGCGCATACAGGAAGTTTCACAGCTCTGTAGACCAGGATGTCGTCATGACGACATCGGTTCTCCATGGCAGCGATCGAGACCCCTTGGCGTGCCGCGGGGTCTCTGATCCAAAGACAGAGGGTCTGTCAGCCCCTGTGCCGGCTCTGGAACGCTGCGATCATGTTTGATAGCATTGTTCTGTGCAGGGAGCGGTATGTGACCGCTCCTGGCACTTAGTGCTAGGTGTTAGCTGTGAGAATCAGCTGACACCCGGCCGCGATTGGCCGCACTCCCCCGTGAGAGAGCGGCCGATCGCACAAGGCGTACTATTTCGTCCATGGGAATTAAGTACCAGGTCACATGGACGGAATAGTACGTCCAATGGCAGAGAGGGGTTAATGTGCTTCTTTTTGAAACTCTCCTTTGTTGCCTTGGCTGTATGTTTTGGGTCATTGTCTTCCTGGAAGACCCAGACATGACTCATTTTCAATGTCGTGGCGGAGGGAAGGAGGTTGTCCCTCAGGATTTTACGGTACATGGCTCCATCCATTCTCACATTGATGCGGTGAAGTAGTCCTGTGCCCTTAAAAGAGAAACATCCCCAAAACATAATGTTTCAACTTAATGCTTCACCGTGGGGACGGTGTTCTTTGGGTCATAGGCAGCACTTATCTCCCTACAAACACGACGAGTTGAGTTAATGCCAAAGAACTCAATTTTTCTCTCATCTGACCACAGCACCTTCTCCCAATCACTCACAGAATCATCCAGGTGTTCATTGGCAAACACATGTGCCTTCTTGAGCAGGGGGACCTTGCGGGTACTGCAGGATTGTAAACCTTTACGGCGTAACGTGTTACCAATGGTTTTCTTGGTGACTGTGGTCCCAGCTGCCTTGAGATCATTAACAATTTCCCCCCATGTAGTTTTAGGCTAATCTCTCACCTTCCTCATCATCAAGGATACCCCACGAGGTGAGATTTTGCATGGTGCCCCAGTTCAATGTCCATTGACAGTCATTTTGTATTTCTTATATTTTCTTACTACTGCACCAACAGTTGTCTCCTTCTCACCCAGACTTTGTGCAGGTCTATGATCTTGTCCCTGACATCCTTATAAAGCTCTTTGGTGTTGCCATAGAGTCTGACTGATTAATTGAATCTGTGGATAGTCTTTTATAAAGGTGACTATGTAAGGCTACTTTTACACATCAGGCTTTTACAATCCGTCACAATCCGTCAAAGTTTAAAAAAGACGGATCCAGCGCAGATTGTAAAAAACTGACGTGACAGATCAGTTGTTTAGATGGATCCGTCATGAACTTTTGAACCTTGAGAAATGCAGCCCTGGAGAGAGAGGGAGAGAGAGAGAGGGAGCAAGAGGGAGAGAGAGAGACCCCAAAAAAAGCAATAGGAATAGTTCCAGGCATGCTCAGAGTGGAAAAACGGAATCCAGTGACCGGATCCGTCTTTTTCCTGATCCGGCGTCCATAGACTTCCATTGTAGCAAAAAAATTGAAGTGCCGCATCCGGCGCTGTCCGGTTTTTTGCCGCATACAAAAAACATTGCTGGAGACGTTTTTTCCAGACGCCGGAATGAAAATTTTTAAACTGGAGGCCATGGGGTGCGATCCGGCGCTAATACAAGTCAATGAAAAAAAACGGATCAGGCGATCCGTTTTTTCTAAAAATAGCTGGATCCTGACTGACAGAAAAAAACTGATGTGTGAAAGTAGCCTTAGACAGCTGTCTTTAATGCAGGGAATGAGTTGATTAGGAGCGTCTAACTGGTCTGTAGGAGCCAGAACTGTAAATGGTTGCTAAGGGATCAAATACTTATTTCTCACTGCAAAAATGCAAATAAATTTATATAATTTATACAATGTAATTTTCTGGATTTTATTTTTGATAAAGATCATACTTACCCTCCGCCGGCGCGTCTCTGCAGCCCACCTGCTTCTCCCACGCTCTCAGGCTCCTTCCTGCAGCTGTCACTGGTACCGCTCATTAAAGTCATGAATATGCACATATTCATGACTTTAATGAGCTGTACGACGTGACCGCTGTAGGAAGGAAGAGCTGCGGAGACCGCGGGAGAAGAGCAGGGGTTGCAGAGACGCACCGGCGGGGGGGTGAGTATAGCGATATTCACCTGTCCCTGTTCCACCGCTGCGCGCTGCTCTGACCGCCTCGTCCTCTGGCTGTGATGTTCAAGCAGAGGGTGCAATGACGTACTTAGTACACGCCGCGCCCTCTGCCTGAGCATTCATTGACAAGAGGACCCGTAAGACAGCGGAGCGCAGCGGTGGAGCGAGGACAGGTGAATATATCTGGTGCCGGGACCCTGAGCGAGCGGTGACACCGGCACCTGTCCCCCATAGCGCGCCGGTGTCCCCGCCTGCTCAGGACACTGGCACCTGGCCCCCAGCGACGAGAGGTGAGCATGTAATTTTTTTTTTAGTTGCAGCAGCAGCGGCAGCATAAGGGACCTATACTATGGGGCATAATCTGTGGAGCATATGGGGCATAATCTGTGGAACATATAGGGCATAATCTGTGGAGCATATGGAGCATAATCTGTGGAACATATGGGGCATAATCTTTGGAGCATATGGGGCATAATCTGTGGAGCATATGGGGCATAATCTGTGGAGCATATGGGGCATAATCTGTGGAGCATAATCTATGGAGCATATGGGACCTATACTATGGGGCATAATCTATGGGGCATAATCTGTGGAGCATATGGGGCATAATCTATGGAGCATTTTATGGAGGCATAATCTATGGAGCACCATATGGGGGCATAATCTATGGAGCATCTTATGGGGCCATTATTAACCTTTATGGATCTTTATATGGGGAGTATTTTGTATGGATTATTTTACGGGGCCCATCATGAACTGTACGGAGCATTATATGGGGCTCATGATTCAATATGGATGTTCAAAAACATTTAACCTACTGATGTCTCAATTAATTTTACTTTTATTGGTATCTATTTTTATTTTTGTAATTTACCAGTAGCTGCTGCATTTTCCACCCTAGGCTTATACGTGAGTCAATAAATTTTCCCAGTTTTTTGTGGCAAAATTAGGGGGGTCGGCTTATACACGGGTCGGCTTATACATGAGTATATACGGTAACCTACCTTTAAAATTATAGACTGTTCATGTCTTTGTCAGTGGGCAAACTTACAAAATCAGCAAAGTATCAAATACTTATTTCCCCCACTGTAAAGGGGGGAAAATTCAGCTCAACCCAGAGGGGCGGTGGCAAATATGGGAGGGGGCGCACTAAGGGTTAAAAGGTAGCTACACACATTTAGCCACTGTCTTTGTTCTTCTATGGAAACCATGACCTGTTATGAGCGAGGACGGACCAGAAACTAAGAAGGTGCCTGTGGATATGAGAGCTTCCTTCGTCCACAAGTGATAAGAACGGTAATATGACACATACAGCTAATTGCTATCCCCAACCTATACCCTACTTTTATCTGTACCTCTGGCTGTAATTTCTGTATATATTTGTACAGTCATGGCCAAAAGTTTTGAGAATGACACAAATATTATATTTTCACATGATCTGCTGCCCTCTGGTTTTTATGTGTGTGTTTGACAGATGTTTTTATCACAGACAGAAATATAATTGCAAACATATGAGTAACAAAAGCTTATTTTGACAGTTAGAATGACTTAATGCAGCAAGTCAATATTTGCAGTGTTGACCCTTCTTCTTCAGGACCTCTGCAATTCTCCCTGGCATGCTCTCAATCAACTTCTGGACAAAATCCTGACTGATAGCAGTCCATTCTTGCACAATCAATGCTTTCATTTTGTCAGAATTTCTAGGTTTTTGTTTGTCCACCCGTCTCTTGATGATTGACCACAAGTTCTCAATGGGATTAAGATCTGGGGAGTTTCCAGGCCATGGACCCAAAATCTCTATGTTTTGTTCCCTGAGCCATTTAGTTATCACCTTTGCTTTATGGCAAGGTGCTCCATCATGCTGGAAAAGGCCTTGCTCCAAGACCAGGCCTTGCTCCAAGAGTCTCAGCCTCACAGTGCGTGCAGATGCACTCACACCTGCCTGCTGCCATTCCTGAGCAAGCTCTGCACTGCTGGTAGCCCGATTCCGCAGCTGAAACACTTTTAAGAGACGGTCCTGGCGCTTGCTGGTCTTTCTTGGGCACCCTGAAGCCTTTGTGGCAACAATGGAACCTCTCTCCTTGAAGTTCTTGATGATGAGATAGATTGTTGACTGAGGTGCAATCTTTCTAGCTGTGATACTCTTCCCTGTTAGGCCATTTTTGTGCATTGCAATGATGACTGCACATGTTTCTTTAGAGATAACCATGGTTAACAGAAGAGAAACAATGATGCCAAGCACCAGCCTCTTTTAAAGTGTCCAGTGATCTCATTCTTACTTAATCATGACAGATTGATCCCCAGCCATGTCCTCATCAACACCCACACCTGTGTTAATGGAGCAATCACTGAAAAGAGGTTAGCTGGTCCTTTTAAGGCAGGGCTGCAATGATGTTGAAATGTGTTTTGGGGGATAAAGTTAATTTTCTAACCAAATATTGACTTTGCAAGTAATTGCTGTTAAGCTGATCACTCTTTATAACATTCTGGAGCATATGCAAATTGCCATTAGAAAAAGTGAAGCAGTAGACTTTGTAAAAATTAATATTTGTGTCATTCTCAAAACTTTTGGCCATGACTGTAGTATGTAGTGCGTCTTTCGGCAATTAAAATATCAATTAATTTTGGGCTGCTCTTTTATCTCGAAACCTGATTTCCCATGTCTGTGAGTCCGGCTAGTACTTATACGCTACCTGGGTTGGTTTCTGACCCGATATAATCTTGTTAACGGACCGGGCTTATATCTAACGAGAAACTGGTGGCAGCATACCATTCTGCTGTTTTTGGGAAATCCTGGCAGTGACGGACCGGAGGTTTACATATATATTCCAGGCCTAAGACTGGTGATATATATACCGCCCTCACTGCAGAATGCCAAGATAACCAGTACATGACAGGGCAGCCTCTCCGGCGACTACTTATCCTAGGTGCAGTTCCCTGACTGACCTGAGGGAAAGGGGGGGCAACAGAGGGCTGCGACTGTGTAAGCTCAATCACAGATTGGTGACAGCGAGGGTGGGGGAATATCCGTATCGCCCGGCTCCCCTGTACGTGTTTTTTTCCTTACACGATTACACAGGAACAAGAGCACAAGCATCATCACTCTCATGCACAGGAACAAGCACACAAGCATCATCACACTCACGCACAGGAACACGCGCACAAGCATCATCACTCTCATGCACAGGAACAAGCGCATAAGCATGATCACCAATACACACAGGAACAAGCGCACAAGCATCATCACCCTCACATACAGGAACAAGCGCGCAAGAATCATCACTCTCGCGTACAGAAACAAGTGCACAAGCATCATCACTCTCATGCACAGGAACAAGCGCACAAGCATGATCACCAATACACACAGGAACAAGCGCACAAGCATCATCACCCTCACATACAGGAACAAGGGCACAAGCATCATCACTCTCACGTACAGGAACAAGAGCACAAGCATCATCACCGTCACACATAGTAGCAAACGCAGGAGCACCGTCACCATCACACAAGGAGCAAGTGCACAAGCATCATCACCATCATTCACAGGAGCAGCAGTCATGAGTGAACAGAGAGCATGATCGTCAATTAGGGACAGGCTGGGGTCAGTGGCTCAGCAGGTGGATGAGGAATATGAAGCTCACAAGCCCTGCATGATATGTGTAGTGTGGTGAGGGATGGGGATATGGTGGGGAACATCGTGTCATCTCTTCTGGACTACACTTAGGCATGCTCTGCAAGGAAATGTAGTCCCAGTTAAGCCGCTACCTGGGCTTGTCGTCGAGAGCGATGCTGAAGGCCATGGCTTTCTTCTAGGTCTCCAGCGGCAACTCTTCTGCGCATTTGCTCTTCGGTCAGAGATGATTCATTCTGATGGACGTACAGGATGGTTATCTATATCAACCCATGCATCGCGGACGAGAACCACCACTGGACCAGAACCAATAATGTATGTAGCATGCCCTGCAGGATCACACCATGCATCATGGACCAGAACCACAGTACAGTATCGGGTACACTGGGGTGGGATCAGTACAGTATCGGGTACACTGTGGTGTGAACAGTACAGCATTGGGTATACTGGGATGCAATCAGTACAATATCAGGTAAACTGTGGTGCGAACAGTACAGCATAGGGTACACTGGGATGGGATCAGTACAGCATCGGGTACACTGGGGTGCAATCAGTACAGCATCAGGTACACTGGGGTCCGATCAGTACAGCATCAGGTACACTGGGTTGCGATCAGTACAGCATCGGGTACACTGGAGTGGGATCAGTACAGCATCGGGTACACTGGGGTGGGATCAGTACAGCATTGGGTACACTGGGGTGGGATCAGTACAGCATCGGATACACTGGGGTGGGATCAGTACAGCATCTGGTACACTGGGATGGGATCAGTACAGCATTACGTACACTGGGGTGGGATCACTACAGCATCAGGTACACTGGAGTGCGATCAGTTCAGCATCAGGTACACTGGGGTGGGATCAGTACAGCAACGGGTACACTGGGGTGGGATCAGTACAGCAACGAGTACACTGGGGTGGGATCAGTACAGCAACGGGTACACTGGGGTGGGATCAGTACAGCATTGGGTACACTGGGGTGCCATCAGTACAGCATCGGGTACACTGGGATGCAATCAGTACAGCATCTGGTACACTGGGGTGGGATCAGTACAGCATCAGGTACACTGGGGTGGGATCAGTACAGCATCAGGTACACTGGGGTGGGTTCAGTACAGCATCATGTACACTGGGGTGGGATCAGTACAGCATTGTGTACACTGGGGTGTGATCAGTACAGTATTAGGTACACTGGGGTGCGATCAGTACAGTTACAGGTATACTAGGGTGGGGATCCGGTGCGTTTAGCTCATAAAGTACATTCTAGTGGATTAGGACCATGAACATCTATCCACACGCAGTGATTACACCGTAGCCTTTTGTTGTCCCTGGACCCAGTAACTTGTACATTCACACTGAAGGCATCAAAACTATGAATTAACACATGTGGAATTATATACTTAACAAAAAAGTGTGAAATAACTGAAAATATGTCTTATATTCTAGGTTCTTCAAAGTAGCCACTTTTTGCTTTGATTACTGCTTTGCACACTCTTGGCATTCTCTTGATAAGCTTCAAGAGGTAGTCACCGGAAATGGTTTTCACTTCACAGGCGTGCCCTGTCAGGTTTAATAAGTGTGATTTCTTGCATTATAAATGGGGTTGGGACCATCAGTTGTGTTGTGCAGAAGTCTGGTGGATACACAGCTGATAGTCCTACTGAATAGACTGTTAGAATGTGTATTATGGCAAGAAAAAAGCAGCTAATTAAAGAAAAACGAGTGGCCATCATTACTTTAAGAAATGAAGGTCAGTCAGTCCGAAAAATTGGAAAAACTTTGAAAGTGTCCCCAAGTGCAGTTGCAAAAACCATCAAACGCTACAAAGAAACTGGCTCACATGAGGACCGCCCCAGGAAAGGAAGACCAAGAGTCACCTCTGCTTCTGAGGACAAGTTTATCTGAGTCACCAGCCTCAGAAATCGTAGGTTAACAGCAGCTCAGATTAGATACCAGGTCAATGCCACACAGAGTTCTAGCAGCAGACACATCTCTTCAACAAACTGTTAAGAGGAAACTTTGTGCAGCAGGCCTTCATGGTAAAATAGCTGCTAGGAAACCACTGTTAAGGACAGGCAACAAGCAGAAGATACTTGTTTGGGCTAAAGAACACAAGGAATGGACATTAGACCAGTGGAAATCTGTGCTTTGCTCTGATGAGTCCAAATTTGAGATCTTTGGTTCCTACCACCATGTCTTTGTGCGACGCAGAAAAGGTGAACGGATGGACTCTACATGCCTGGTTCCCACCGTGAAGCATGGAGGAGGAGGTGTGATGGTGTGGGGGTGCTTTGCTGGTGACACTGTTGGGGATTTATTCAAAATTGAAGGCATACTGAACCAGCATGGCTACCACAGCATCTTGCAGCGGCATGCTATTCCATCCAGTTTGCGTTTAGTTGGACCATCATTTATTTTTCAACAGGACAATGACCCCAAACACCTCCAGGCTGTGTAAGGGCTATTTGACCAAGAAGGAGAGTGATGGGGTGCTACGCCAGATGACCTGGCCTCCACAGTCACCAGACCTGAACCCAATCGAGATGGTTTGGGGTGAGCTGGTCCGCAGAGTGAAGGCAAAAGGGCCAACAAGTGCTAAGCATCTGTGGGAACTCCTTCAAGACTGTTGGAAGACCATTTCCGGTGACTACCTCTTGAAGCTCATCAAGAGAATGCCAAGAGTGTGCAAAGCAGTAATCAAAGCAAAAGGTGGCTACTTTGAAGAACCTAGAATATAAGACATATTTTCAGTTGTTTCACACTTTTTTGTTAACTACTTTATGTACTCGAATATAAGCCGAGATTTTCAGCCCATTTTTTAGGGTTGAAAGTCTCCCTCTCGACTGGAGTCATATACCAGGGGGTCGGCGGAGTGCAGCTGTGCTATATACTCACCCCTACGCCGGCGCGTCTCTGCAGCCCCCCTGCTCTTCTCCCACGGATTCCTGCGCCTGTGTTCAGCGGTCAGGTGGTAAAGCTCATTAAAGTCATGAATATGCACATATTCATGACTTTAATGAGCGGTACCACGTGACCGCTGAACACTGGTGCCGGAGACCGCGGGAGAGAAGAGCAGGGACTGCAGAGACGCGCTAGCGGAGGGGTGAGTATATGCGATATTTACCAGTCCCCGTTCCACCGCTGCTCACCGCTGTGTCCTCGCTAGCTGTGAATGTTCAGGCAGAGGGCGCGATGACGTAGTTTGTGCACGCCGCGCCCTCTGCCTGAGCATTCACTGCCGGAGGACCCGGAAGACAGCGGAGCTCAGCGGTTGACCAAGTGACAGGTAAATATCTCAGGTGCCAGGGCCCTGAGCGAGTGGTGACACCGGCATCTGTCCCCTATAGCGCGCCGGTGTCCCCGCCTACTCAGGACACTGGCACCTGGCCCCCAGCGACGAGAGGTGAGTATGCCTTTTTTTTTTTTTTGGTTGCAGCAGCTGCGGCAGCATAAGGGACCTATACTATGGAGCATCTATAGGGGCATAATCTATGGGGGCATAATCTATGGAGCATCTATGGGGGCATAATCTATAGAGCATCTATGGGGGCACAATCTATGGAGCATCTATGGGGGCATAATCTATGGCGCATCTATGGGGGCATAATCTATGGAGCATCTAGGGGGGCACAGTCTATGGAGCATCTATGGGGGCACACTCTATGGAGCATCTATGGGGGCATAATCTATGGAGCATCTATGGGGGCATAATCTATGGAGCATCTATGGGGGCACAATCTACGGAGCATCTATGGTTGCACAATCTATGGGAGCATAATCTATGGGGCATAATCTAAGGGGGCATAATCTATGGAGCATCTATGGGGGCATAATCTATGGAGCATCTAGGGGGACACAATCTATGGAGCATCTATGGGGGCACAATCTATGGCGCATCTATGGGGGCATAATCTATGGAGCATCTAGGGGGGCACAGTCTATGGAGCATCTATGGGGGCACACTCTATGGAGCATCTATGGGGGCATAATCTATGGAGCATCTATGGGGGCATAATCTATGGAGCATCTATGGGGGCACAATCTACGGAGCATCTATGGTTGCACAATCTATGGGAGCATAATCTATGGGGGCATAATCTAAGGGGGCATAATCTATGGAGCATCTATGGGGGCATAATCTATGGAGCATCTAGGGGGGCACAGTCTATGGAGCATCTATGGGGGCACACTCTATGGAGCATCTATGGGGGCATAATCTATGGAGCATCTATGGGGGCATAATCTATGGAGCATCTATGGGGGCATAATACATGGGCAGCATATGGGGCACAATCTATGGAGCATCTTGTGGGGCATAATACATGGGGCAGCATATGGAGCATAATCTCATTTTCCACCCTAGGCTTATACTTGAGTCGATAAGTTTTCCCAGTTTTGTGGCAAAATTAGGCTTATACTCGGGTCGGCTTATACTCGAGTATATACGGTATATAATTCCACATGTGGTAATTCATAGTTTTGATGCCTTCGGTGTGAATGTACAATTTTCATAGTCATGAAAATACAGAAAAATCTTTGAATGAGAAGGTGTGTCCAAACTTTTGGTCTGTACTGTATATACACATATATATATATATACTAGATGGTGGCCCGATTCTAACGCATCGGGTATTCTAGTACGTGGAGGCTGCTGCTGGGGTTTACGTGGTGGCCGCCGGTCGGGGTACTTCCGCTGCAGAGGCATGCGTGGTTCAAATCCTGCCCCAATTCACAGACGGATTGCGCCTGTCGCTGATTGGTTGCGTCGGGCCGGGCACGACCAATCAGCGACGCGGGATTTCCGTTACAGACAGAATTAGACGATTATATAGTAGATATACATAAACACACACTATATAACACACGGCCATGCAGAGTCTTGTACGGCAAATACCTTGTGCGCTCGTCGCATGCGAGCAAAGAACATCTCCCTCTGGGTATAGAAAAGAGAGAAAGATGAGGTCAGCCCACGGCACAACAGGCCCCGGCCTGGGGTTATAGAGGCCTGACCCAGGGTCACACAGGCACGGCCTGGGGTCACATATTCCAGGTCCGGGGTCACAGTGGCCTGGGGGACAGCAGAGCAGAGGCAGAAGGGTCCAGAAGGTGACATCATCTCACATGTCTGGCTATCTGCTCGCACCCCTGACTACTCCTCTCAGCACTGGCGGCCATACTTCTAATCAGACGATCATGATCTGACACCAACACAGGAGGATAAGAAGCAGCGACTTTACCAATCAAAGCCATTAGAGGCAGGCGCAGGAACGGGGACATTGTAGTCTTAGTCTGTTCAGCCCACAGCTTCTTGCCACGTCCAATCCCCTGAAAGCGACTGCTCAGGGGTCGTCCCTCTGGCCTTTTCTTAGGACGTGGCCTTGCTGTCTGGATGCCTCTCATTATTAATGGCAATTGTGCTGCTTTTAACACCTGCTCTGTTCAATTCCCAGTAGAACAAGGGATCCCCAGTGTACAGCTCCTCCACAGTCGGACCCCTAGGTCATTACCTTATCCCCCTGGTAGTTTTCTGGGAGCTGCCAGTAAAAGGACTCCTGTCCCAGCTGGTCAAATTGTCGATATGAGAGCTGCGGCCCTGAACGGACATCTCCACCACGAATCCAGAGGTGATCCGGACGTTGTGCTGGCGGTTCACCAGGGCAAAGTTTTGGAAGTTTCCAGGCAGGAAAGGGCTGGTGACCTGAAACAGAGAAAAGTGAGGTCACTCAGGGCTCCCTGAGAAGTACAACTTCCAACATCTAGACTTCAGGGGTCCCATCTCACCAGTTCACGATGATAGCTGGAGCTGGAGCATTGCTGGGTGACCCCCATACAGAAGCACGGCAAGCAGCCATCTGGGTGGTCCGCACTGAGGTAGAAGTGACTGGGGCGACAGGTACTGCAGGAAAGACCCTCCACATGCGGCTGCAGAAAGCAGGAGATGGTCAGCTCCATACACCCCGGGAAACTGCAAACATGACCTCACGTCACCCATGGGCACCTACCTTACATGGGCACTGACGGTGCGAGTCACAGGTGGTACTAACGCTGCCCCTCAGATCGCACTGACAGCTGGTGCTGGGGCCGGGGCCAGAGGTCGCTGCAAGAATATCAACATGTGGATATATATATATATATATATATATATACACATCTATAGTGACCAATACACATCTATAGTGACCATACATTGATAACATGTATATAATACATGGGGAACATAAAGGAGCAACACATACAGCAGCTGCTGCACTCTGCCGTGTATATATACAGTATCTATAGTGACGGGTCACACCATACACTAATAACATGTATATAATATATGGAGATAATACAGGAGCAGCACATACAGCGGCTGCTGCACTCATCTTTTGTATATATATATTTTTATAGGATCAGAAGACAGCAATGATAATAGATGTGGCAGAGCCAAGTGACAGCAACATCAGAAAGAAGGAATATGAGAAAGCTGGAGAAATACCAGGGCCTCAAAGGAGAGATGGAGAAGATGTGGAAGGTGAAGGCAACAGTGATTCCAGTGGTGATAGAAGAACTTGGAGCAGTGACCCATAAGTTGGAAGAATGGCTACAACAGATCCCAGGAGCCACATTTGAGCTCTCTGTCCAGAAAAGCGCAATGCTGGGAACAAATAAGATCCTACGCAGAACCCTCAAACTCCCAGGCCTCTGGTAGAGGACCCGAGAATGAGAAAAAAACAACAAAGACCACCCCCACTGGGGGGTGAGAAGGAAGTTTTTTTTTTTTATATACACACACACACACACACACACACACACACATATATATACACACATACATACACTGACGGGCCACACCATACACTGATGACATGTATATAATATATGGGGGGCATACAGGAGAACATACAGCGGCTGATGCGCTCTGCTGTGTATATATCTACAGTGACAGATCACACCATACACTGATAGCATGTATATAATATACTAGCTGAATAGCCCGGCGCTGCCCGGCCATAGTAACTAACTATGGTTAGTTATAACAAATTGTAATGATTATAGCTATAAATATAAAGCTGAGAGTATAGCCCCGCCCACTCCGCATAGCCACATTCACTATAATATCCCACACAATCCCGTCAGCCAGAGCTACCGGACTACTACCCCTAATATCCCACATCGTCCTGTCACCCAGAGCCACCGGACTACTACCCCTAAAATCCCACATCATCTCTTCAGCCTGGGGTCAGAACCAGAGCGCTAAGTGGAATTGCCCTAACTTCCATACCAATGATCCCTTTAAGAGGCCTGGGGTCAGAACCACAGCGCTGAGGTTAACGGTCCTAACTTCCATACTGGGGATCCCTTTAAGAGAAGCCTGGGGTCAAACCAAAGCGCAGGATGGATTTGCTCTGACTTCCATAGCAATGATCCCTTTAATAGAGGCCTGGGGTCAGTACCAGAGCGTTTGAAGGCAACTGCCCTGACTTCCATACCGGGGATCCCTTTAAGAGAGCCTGGGTTCAGAATCAGAGAGCTGAGTGGAATGGCCCTAACTTCCATACCGAGGATCCCTTTAAGGGAGGCCTAGCATCAGAACCAAAGCACTGGATGGATCTGCCCTGACTTCCATACCAATGATCCCTTTAAGAGAGGCCTGGGGTCAGTACCAAAGCGCAGATTGGATTTGCCCTCACTTCCGTACCGGGGATCCCTTTAAGAGGGGCCTGGGGGCAGAACCAGAGAGCTTAGTGAAATTGCCCTAACTTCCATACCGGGATCCCTTTAAGAGAGGCCTGGGGTAAAACCAAAGCGCAGGATGGATTTGCCCTGACTTCCATACCAATGATCCCTTTAATAGAGGCCTGAGGTCAGTACCAGAGCATTTGAAGGCAATTGCCCTGACTTCCATACCGGGGTTCCCTTTAAGAAAGCCTGGGGTCAGAATCAGAGCGCTGAGTGGAATGGCCCTAACTTCCATGCCGAGCATCCCTTTAAGGGAGGCCTGACATCAGAACCAAAGCGCTAGATGGATTTGCCCTGACTTCCATACCAATGATCCCTTTAAGAGAGGCCTGGGGTCAGAATCAGAGCGCTGATTGGAATGGCCCTAACTTCCATGCCAAGCATCCCTTTAAGGGAGGCCTGAAATCAGAACCAAAGCGCTAGATGGATTTGCCCTGACTTCCATACCAATGATCCCTTTAAGAGAGGCCTGGGGTCAGAATCAGAGCGCTGAGGGATTTACCCTAATTTCCATACCGGAGATCCCTTTAAGAGACCCTGGGGTCAGAACCACAGAGCTGAGTGGAAAGGCCCTGACTTCCATACCGGGGATCCCTTCAAGAGAGGCCTGGGGTCAGTACCAAAGGGCAGAGTGGATTTGCCCTGACTTCCGTACCGGAGATCCCTGTAAGAGGGGCCTGGGGGCAGAACCGGAGTGCTTAGTGGAATTGCCCTAACTTCCATACCGGGGATCCCTTAAGAGAGGCCTGGGGTCAAAACCAAAGCGCAGGATGGATTTGCCCTGACTTCTATATCGAAGATCTCTTTAAGAGGGAAGATGTGCCTATGGGATGGATGATGTGTGATGGGGATATGTGCACGGGAGCAGATGATTCATTTGTCATGTGCGCTCTGCTTCTGTCTGGGGGGCAGGCAATGGCTGGGAGCTTATGTTCCCGGGGATGCTAGATTTCTCCCACCTGGTCAGTGTCAGCTGAGGTGTTGTCGTGGAGAAAACTGTTGCTCATAGCAACCAATCACAGCTCAGCTTCTATTAAACAGTTCTGGTGAAATGAAAGATGCTTAGGGATTGGTTGCAAGGAAAACTGTTTCTCATAGCAACCAATCACAGCTCAGCTTCTTTTAAACAGCTCTGGTTAAATGTAAGATACTCCGTGATTGGTTGGTGATACACACATACACACATTCAGTTTTATATATATATAGATGGGGAGCATACAGGAGCAGCACAAACAGCGACTGCTGCGCTCTGCTGTGTTTATATCTACAGTGACAGATCACACCATACACTGATAACATGTACATAATATATGGGCAGCGTACAGGAGCAGCACATACAGCAGCTGCTGCGCTCTGCTGTATATATATATATATATATATATATATATATATATATATATATATATATCCTTAAAATTCTAGGTTCTTCAAAGTAGCCACCTTTTGCTTTGATGACTGCTTTGCACACTCTTGGCATTCTCTTGATGAGCTTCAAGAGGTAGTCACCGGAAATGGTCTTCCAACAGTCTTGAAGGAGTTCCCAGAGATGCTTAGCACTTGTTGGCCCTTTTGCCTTCACTCTGCGGTCCAGCTCACCCCAAACCATCCAGATTGGGTTCAGGTCAGGTGACTGTGGAGGCCAGGTCATCTGGTGTAGCACCCCATCACTCTCCTTCTTGGTCAAATAGCCCTTACACAGCCTGGAGGCGTGTTTGGGGTCAATGTCCTGTTGAAAAATAAATGATGGTCCAACTAAACGCAAACTGGATGGAATAGCATGCCGCTGCAAGATGCTGTGGTAGCCATGCTGGTTCAGTATGCCTTCAATTTTGAATAAATTCCCAACAGTGTCACCAGTAAAGCACCCCCACACCATCACACCTCCTTCTCCATGCTTCACGGTGGGAACCAAGCATGTAGAGTCCATCCGTTCACCTTATCTGTGTCGCACAAAGACACGGTGGTTGGAACCAAAGATCTCAAATTTGGACTCATCAGAGCAAAGCATAGATTTCCACTGGTCTAATGTCCATTCCTTATGTTCTTTAGCCCAAACAAGTCTCTTCTGCTTGTTGCCTGTCCTTAACAGTGGTTTCCTAGCAGCTATTTTACCATGAAGGCCTGCTGCACAAAGTCTCCTCTTAACAGTTGTTGTAGAGATGTGTCTGCTGCTAGAACTCTGTGTGGCATTGAACTGGTCTCTAATCTGAGCTGCTGTTAACCTGCGATTTCTGAGGCTGGTGACTCAGATAAACTTATCCTCAGAAGCAGAGGTGACTCTTGGTCTTCCTTTCCTGGGGCGGTCCTCATGTGAGCCAGTTTCTTTGTAGCGCTTGATGGTTTCTGCAACTGCACTTGGGGACACTTTCAAAGTTTTCCCAATTTTTCGGACTGACTGACCTCCATTTCTTAAAGAAATGATGGCCACTCGTTTTTCTTTACTTAGCAGCTTTTTTCTTGCCATAATACACATTCTAACAGTCTATTCAGTAGGACTATCAGCTGTGTATCCACCACACTTCTGCACAACACAACTGATGGTCCCAACCCCATTTATAAGGCATGAAATCCCACTTATTAAACCTGACAGGGCACACCTGTGACGTGAAAACCATTCCCGGTGACTACCTCTTGAAGCTCATCAAGAGAATGCCAAGAGTGTGCAAAGCAGTCATCAAAGCAAAAGGTGGCTACTTTGAAGAACCTAGAATATAAGACATATTTTCAGTTGTTTCACACTTTTTTGCTAAGTATATAATTCCACATGTGGGCAGCACATAAGACGCCTGATGCGCTCTGCTGTGTATATATAAATATGGGAAAAAGTATTGTTTCTCCAGCGATCAGTCCAATGGTAGGGTAAAATATAGCTTTTATTTATCCATTAAAAAAGTTCCAGGTTTCTTCAATAACAATTTTGCATATAGTCAATCCCTTTTGGATGACATGTTTCGACACTACAGTCATGGCCAAAAGTTTTGAGAATGACACAAATATTATATTTTCACATGATCTGCTGCCCTCTGGTTTTTATGTGTGTTTGACAGATGTTTTTATCACAGACAGAAATATAATTGCAAACATATGAGTAACACACGGATTTTGGTAAGAACTTACCTGTAAAATCCTTTTCAGCGAAGGAAGGAAGAGAGACACAGTATTCATTAATGATGGGTAGGCGGAGCCCCAGATCAGGATGTTACCTCAGATCAAAAGAGTGCTGACTGGCTGGCCCCTCCAGCTCGGGCTCCTCCTACTCAGCTCCAGTCGTACCAAAGCTTTTAGGAAAAGAGCCAAGATCACCAGCGGAGCAACATAACCCCTTCTGAAGGAACTTCAGAGAAAAAACACAAGGATACAGGTTATGCATGCAAAGAAAGCCAAAAACCACAGAGTTCCAGGTACTACTCACGGAACCTGACTACTGCGATGAGCTGGCGATGCTGGAACAGAGCCTTAGCGCGCTGACCTCAGCCCAGATAATCGCTATCAGATAAGGGTCGCGCTGCATCTGAAAACATCAACACACTTCTGCCTTGGGAGGGTGCTGTGTCTCTCTTCCTTCCTTCGCTGAAAAGGATTTTACAGGTAAGTTCTTACCAAAATCCGTGTTTCAGCTGCAGATGGAAGGAAGAGAGCCACAGTATTCATTACTGATGGGACGTCCCAAAGCAGTTCAAAAATAAGGGTGGGAAAAACCAACAAAAGGCAGAAACCCAACAACCTTAACAAAAAAGCGCAACCAGCGCTAAACACAAGTTCATCTAGAACTTTAAACTACAGCCGCCTGCAGGACCCTACGTCCGAGGGCTGCATCAGCGGAAGCACTGACGTCCACTTTATAAAACTTTGTAAACGTGTGGACAGAGCGCCAAGTTGCCGCCCGGCAGAGCTGCACTGCCGAAGCACCTTGGTGAAAAGCCCACGATGAAGCCACAGCCCTCGTGGAATGGGCTTGAATCTTAATCGGGCAAGATTCACCCTGAAGACGGTAAGCTTCCAATATAGCTGACCGAATCCAACGAGCTATAGAATCCTTGGAAGCTCGTTGACCACGCCGACGACCGACTGGAACCACAAATAGGGAGTCCGTCTTACGAAAACCTTGAGTAATAGATAGATAAAACTTCAAGGCCCGCACTAAATCCAATGTGTGTAAAGCTCGCTCTTTCACATTCTTCGGATCCGGGCAGAAAGAAGGCAACACAATATCCTGGTTGACATGAAATTGTGACACCACTTTAGGCAAAAAATCACCCCGAGTGCGAAGCACTACACGATCCGGAAAAAACTCCAGAAAAGGAGGCGAACAAGAAAGAGCTGCCAACTCAAAAACTCTCCTCAAGGAAGTGACTGCAACAAGAAAAGCCACCTTCCAAGAAAGTAAAGAAAGGCTAGCAGAAACCATAGGCTCAAAAGGTTTATGCTGAAGAGCCTCCAAAACAAGGTTGAGCCGCCAAGGAGACACGGGAGCCTTCCGCGGCGGGAACTTACGAGATATACCTCGGAAAAAGGAGAGCACGTCTCTATTTGAAGCAATGGTTCTCCGGAACAATAAGGACAGAGCAGAAATCTGACCTTTCAGGGTGCTGACTGCCAAACCCTTGTCTAGCCCATGCTGCAGAAAAGCCAACAGGTTGGGAATGGAAAATTTTCTCGGGTTCCGAGAAGACCCCAAACACCACGAAAAGAAGGTTTCCCAAATTTTGTGGTAAATCCTAGTAGTAGCCGGACTTCTTGCAGCACGAAGGGTAGCAATGACCTCGGCTGAGAAACCTCTACGGGTCAAGATTTCGGTCTCAAGAGCCACGCCGTCAAACGCAGGGACATCAAGTCCGGATGACAAACGGGCCCCTGAGTCAACAAGTCCGGTTGAAGAGGGAGTGGGAAAGGAGGTGCCGCCAACAGCGACATTATTGTCGAGAACCACACCCTTCTTGGCCAGTCTGGAGCTATCAAAATAGCTGGAATTCTCTCTAGTCTGATCCGACGCAGTACTAGAGGAAGTAAGGATATCGGCGGGAATACATAGATCAGCTCGAACTGATCCCACTGAGCCACTAGAGCATCCACCGCCACAGCCTTCGGGTCCTTGCACCTGGACATGAACGTCGGTAACTTGGCATTGGACCTGGATGCCATCAAATCCACTTGTGGGGTTCCCCAGCGAGAGCACAGGAGTGCAAAAACTTCCGGGTGGAGACTCCATTCCCCGGGATCCAACCTTCTGCGACTGAGAAAGTCCGCTGTAATATTCTGAACCCCTGGAATGTGAATCGCCGAAATGGCTGGTACACTGGCCTCTGCCCAAATCAAAATTCGGGACACCTCTACCATGAGTCTGGAACTCCTTGTCCCACCTTGGTGATTGATATACGCGACAGCCGTCGCATTGTCTGTCTGCACTCGGACAGGCAGACCGCTCAAAGGGACCGTCCAATGTTGGAGGCAAAGGAAAATCGCCCTCAATTCCAGGATGTTGATCGGAAGAACAGACTCTTCCGATGACCATACCCCCTGAATCCAGAGATTGTTCCAAACACCCCCCCAGCCCGTCAGGCTGGCATCGGTGGTTATGACTGACCACTTCGGAGGGAGGAAAGACTTCCCCAGGGAGAATGCCCCTGGACGTAACCACCATTCTAGAGAATCCCGCACCGCGCGAGAAATGGTGACACTGCAATCCAGCGATTGCGACTGGTTCCATCGACTCAAGATGAACCTTTGGAGAGTCCTGGAATGGAACTGGGCAAAAGGAATTGCCTCCATGGACGCCACCATGAGTCCCAGAAGACGCATACACTTCCGAAGGGACATTGCCGTTGAGGATTTCATAATCTGTACATGTCGAAGAAGACATGACTGTTTGTCTGGTGGTAGAGAAACTACCGACCGAAACGTGTCGAGATGCATTCCCAAAAAGAGGATTGTCCTTGATGGTTCCAGGGACGACTTCTCCCAATTGACCAGCCAACCGAAGTCCTTCAGAAACTGAAGAGACAAATCCCGAGCCGTCAACGCCTCCTCCTCCGAGGAAGCCACGATCAAAAGATCGTCCAGATAAGGGAGAATCGTAATCCCCTGTCTTCGAAGGATTGCCATGAGGGGCGCCAGAATTTTTGTAAAGACCCTTGGCGCTGAGGCTAAGCCGAACGGCAGAGCCACGAACTGGTAATGATTCTGACCTATGGCAAATCGAAGAAAGCGCTGATGAGCCTTTCCGATGGGAATATGCAAATAGGCGTCGCGAATGTCGATTGACACCAGAAAATCGTTCTGTGACAGAGCTGCCACAACGGAGCGAAGCGACTCCATGCGAAATTTCCGGGCATGGACATGCCGGTTTAATCGCTTGAGATCCAGAATCGGGCGAAATTTGTTCTCCTTTTTGGGAACTATAAAAAGGTTGGAATAAAAACCTTTCCCTCGGTCCTCTGACGGAACCGGTATCACTACACCCTTTTGTAGCAGAGATTCGACCTCTCGCTGTAGAGCGACAACAAGCTCGGGTTCCGACGGAACGCGAGACTGACAAAAAACATTTGGGGGTCGAGAAGCAAACTCTATGAAATAGCCTGCCGACACTATCCGCGTTGCCCAGGAATCTGGAACGCGAGCCATCCAAGTCGCCTTGAAAAGAAGCAGGCGACCCCCCACTCGAGAATCCTCGAGTGGACCCCTGGCGTCAATTCGACTTTGCGGGCTTCTTGTCAAGTTCCCGCTTGTCCTGGCGGAAACTCTGCTTCCAGGGAGTACGAGTTTTCTGAGAGGATTTCTTTCCTGAGAAGGAAGGACGACCCGATCCCCACGAGGAGTGACTAGATCGTCCTCGACTCCGAAAGGACCGCCGACCACTATAGACACCAGGCTTACTGGACACCGAGGCCATGGCCCTACGCTGTGGTAATGCTGATTCCTTCGCCTTAGCCTTGGAAATCAGCTCTGTGAGGTCGGATCCAAAAAGATGGCCACCCTTGTAAGGTAAGGCCAACAACCCTTGTTTGGAAACTGCGTCCCCGGCCCACTGTCTGAGCCATAAAGCTCTTCTGACTGTGACCGCTGAAGCTTGCGCTTTGGCCAGCAGAGATGCCGTATCCAGACCGGCATCAAATATATAACAGGCTGCCGTTTCTAACCATTCACAAGTTTCCTGTATCTCAGATAACGGAGATTCATTTTGCAACTCCGTCTTCAGACGTGCCAACCAGCCTAGAGAAGCTCTAGCAGCACACATGGATCCTAGCACTGCTCGGAATCCATGACCCGCAGCCTCATAGCTTGCTTTTGCCGCCAATTCTGCTTTTCTATCCAAAGGCTCCTGTAAGCTCGCTTTTCCCTTAATAGGGAGTAGTGAGGATTTACTAAGCTGAGATAAGGACACATCCACCTCAGGAGCAGAAGTCCAATTAGCCTTTGACTCCGCAGAGCAAGGATAAAGTGTATCCAAGAAATGCGTTCCATGAAAACGCTTATCTGGACATAGACGTTCCTCCTCTATTACACTATTAAGCTCATCCAGAGCTGGCAATGTTGTACGCGAAGCACGGGACTCCTGGAACATGCGTGCTGATTTACCAGGACGACTAGTTACCTCCTCCGGTAACTGTAATATATCTCTCATGGCTTCAATTAATGCCTCCGTACGCTTCGCCATAGAGGAACGCCCCTGCGGCTCGTCCGCATCTGAATCGGATATTTCTCCATCCGAATTTAAAGGGGAACTCTGCCCAATATCAGATACGTCTGACTCGCTCCGTGTAGAGGCCGGTAACGGCCTGCGTCGCTTCCTCTGAGAGGAATTAGCAGACACATATTGACCTAAAAGGTCAGACAAGTTGTTGATCGATCGAGCGATATCGTTCAATTTTTCACCGCTGTCGACCGCAGCGCTAGACGCTGTGGAGGTCTGCGTATCTGATTGCCGCAATGGCACTGGGACGTGGTCCGCGGCATCTGAACTCTGTTCAGACATGTCTCACCTGTATGAGCAGGTCAAAGCGGTAATACCAGCAAAAACTATGCGGTTTTTTTTTTTTTTTTTTATTATATACGCTGAAGGGTTAACGCTCCACCAGGCAAGGTTACCCCAGCGGTATTCAGTCAAAAAATTTAGCTGGTAGAAATAACCCTCAGAGGGGTTAATATTGCAAACTCACCACAATATATATATATTAGTGAGCCCCAGCCAATTTTATGTCTCTAATGAGACTGCAGCTGCAGGATAGCGATCGCTGCGCTGCGGGGTGAGGAATCAGCACTCACCCAGCTGGCCGTGGTGTCTTATGAGGAGAGGAGCGGTCTGAGGAGCCCAGGAGCCTGTGTAATGGCCGCCACAGTGAGGGAGTCGCAGGAGAAGCGCCAGAGCGCGCGTCTTCCTGCTCAGAAGACCGGGAATAGTTAGGCCACGCCCCCCGCCAGCTCGAATATTGAGCGCGAACTCCCCCGCTCCTGCTCCCTCTCTGTCCTGCAGGTATCTGCCTGCGGACAAAAAAATCACCACATCTACTTGTAACAGCGCTGTCACAGCAGCGCTGAAGCATACTGACATACATGTAATAGCGCTGCTCACCCAGACGCTAAAGCACTCACACATTATTATAATAAAAATTGTGTGGAAAACTCATCAGCTTAGCGCCACAGGGACCCTCAGGGGTTTCTGGCGCTGTGCCCATGCTTCCCCCCAGGGGGGGAAGCGCAGTGACCCCAGTGTGTGGTTTGCGCCCCCGCCAGGGAAAAAACTCCTCATCCCCCAGGGCCGGCAAGGAGTCTGCAGGGACCATTATGTAGTTACAGATCCGCCAAGAGAGAGAGAGAGAGAGGCTGGTGAAATACACTGATAAACATGTAATAGCGCTGTCACCGCAGCGCTGAAGCATACTGATATACATGTAATAGCGCTAAAGCACTCACACATTAATAATAAAATTTTTGTGTGGAGTACTCACCAGCCAAAGCGCCACAGGGACCCTCAGGGGTTTCTGGCGCTGTGCCCATGCTTCCCCCCAGGGCAAGGAACGCAGTGACCGCACGTGTGGTTTGCGTCCCGCCAGGGAAGCTCTCCTCATCCCCCAGGGCCGGCAAGGATTCTGCAGGGACTTTGAGTAAATACAGATCCGCCAAGGGAGAGGTTGGGGTACAGCAGCGCTGGTACCCCTGAGACCTCTAGACCAACTGGTGATCCAAGTCTCTTGTCCGAATATAAAATAATAAAATCTTCTGAGGAGCTGCATTAGCAGCGACCATCCTCTGGACCTCAAATCTTAGACTGGAGCTGAGTAGGAGGAGCCCGAGCTGGAGGGGCCAGCCAGTCAGCACTCTTTTGATCTGAGGTAACATCCTGATCTGGGGCTCCGCCTACCCATCAGTAATGAATACTGTGGCTCTCTTCCTTCCATCTGCAGCTGAAAAAAGCTTATATTGACAGTTAGAATGAGTTAATGCAGCAAGTCAATATTTGCAGTGTTGACCCTTCTTCTTCAGGACCTCTGCAATTCTCCCTGGCATGCTCTCAAACAACTTCTGGACCAAATCCTGACTGATAGCAGTCCATTCTTGCACAATCAATGCTTTCATTTTGTCAGAATTTTTAGGTTTTTGTTTGTCCACCCGTCTCTTGATGATTGACCACAAGTTCTCAATGGGATTAAGATCTGGGGAGTTTCCAGGCCATGGACCCAAAATCTGTATGTTTTGTTCCCTGAGCCATTTAGTTATCACCTTTGCTTTATGGCAAGGTGCTCCATCATGCTGGAAAAGGCATTGTTGATCGCCAAACTGCTCTTGGAGGGTTGGGAGAAGTTGCTCTTGGAGGACATTCTGGTACCATTCTTTATTCATGGCTGTATTTTTAGGCAAGACTGTGAGAGAGCCAATTCCCTTGGCTGAGAAGCAACCCCACACATGAATGGTTTCAGGATGCTTAACAGTTGGCATGAGACAAGACTGGTGGTAGCGCTCACCTTGTCTTCTCCGAATGAGGCGTTTTCCTGATGTCCCAAACAATCGAAAAGGGGATTCATCAGAGAAAATAACTTTACCCCAGTCCTCAGCAGTCCACTGCCTGTACCTTTTGCAGAATATCAGTCTGTCCATGATGTTTTTTCTGGAGAGAAGTGGCTTCTTTGCTGCCCTCCTTGAGACCAGGCCTTGCTCCAAGAGTCTCCGCCTCACAGTGCGTGCAGATGCACTCACACCTGCCTGCTGCCATTCCTGAGCAAGCTCTGCACTGCTGGTAGCCCGATCCCGCGGCTGAAACACTTTTAAGAGACGGTCCTGGCGCTTGCTGGTCTTTCTTGGGCGCCCTGGAGCCTTTTTGGCAACAATGGAACCTCTCTCCTTGAAGTTCTTGATGATGCGATAGATTGTTGACTGAGGTGCAACCTTTCTAGCTGCGATACTCTACCTTGTTAGGCCATTTTTGTGCATTGCAATGATGACTGCACGTGTTTCTTTAGAGATAACCATGGTTAGCAGAAGAGAAACAAAGATGCCAAGCACCAGCCTCCTTTTAAAGTGTCCAGTGGTGTCATTCTTACTTAATCATGAGAGATTGATCTCCAGCCATGTCCTCATCAACACCCACACCTGTGTTAATGGAGCAATCACTGAAAAGAGGTTAGCTGGTCTTTTTAAGGCAGGGCTGCAATGATGCTGAAATGTGTTTTGGGGGATAAAGTTCATTTTCTAGCCAAATATTGACTTTGCAAGTAATTGCTGTTAAGCTGATCACTCTTTATAACATTCTGGAGTATATGCAAATTGCCATTAGACAAAGTGAAGCAGTAGACTTTGTAAAAATTAATATTTGTGTCATTCTCAAAACTTTTGTCCATGACTGTACATGCGTCTTCCTCCAGGTCCAAGTGAGGAATGAATCAAAACCGCATATATAGTATAAAGCCAGGAAAAACACCACTGAATTTCTGGGTGTCACCCTTTCTAGAAACTGGCTGGTGTGTATAGAAGATTCCAAGTGGATTTAGTTCAGCCAAGTTAACCCTATAGCCAGCAGTAACCCTTTGCGGTGTTGTTCCATCCTCAGGGAATTTACCAACATGAAAAAACCAAATGATTAAAATCAATATTATATACAAATAAAATCAAACGATTCCTATAAGATACAGAAATTTATATGAAATATTCAGATATGCCACAGCACAAGAATAGTTAGTATTGGAAGTATTTGATACTGGATCAATTTCTGTTACTATGGAACCACTATTATAGTATCACCATTTATATTTAATATTGCGTTATCAAGTCCATGCGGCTATTCAAACCGCACAGCACTCGAGTTTCCAGTAAAAAAAATCCACTTACTTTCCCTTGCCAGGATTTTTTTATGTAAATTGCCCCCCTGGAGGGCTTGGACACTTTCTCTATTCCTTTGAAGGAGAAAGATTTTAGATCTCCATTATGTTTGTTAGCGAAATGCCGTGAAACTGCAGAGTAACCTGCCAGCGGTAAATTACCCGCATAGGACAAGTGTTTACGGGTACGTTTTTTCAGAGGGTTCATAGGACAACCTACATACTGAAGTTGACAAACATTGCATTGAATTAGATAAATGACATTGTCCGTGTTACAATTTATAAAACTGCGTATTGGAACTTCTTTTTTATTTTTAAAGGAGACAAATTTTTCATCTTTTGTGGCATATTGGCAACATTTGCACACGTTAGCTCCACATTTGTGAAAACCAACGGCACTGAGCCAGTTTTTCTTTTGATCTCGTTCTAAGTCCACAAGTAAACTAGGAGACAAAGGGTTTTTTAATGTAGTCGCTCTTTTGGCACAAATCGGACTGTGTGATTGTCCAAAATTTTTCTGAGAATTGGATCTTGTTGTAACAGGATCTTGTTGACAGGTCACACCATACACTGATAACAAGTAAATAATATATGGAGAGCAAACAGGAGCAGCACATAAAACGGCTGCTGCGCTCTGCTGTGTATATATATATATTATATATATATATATATATATATATAAATATAGTGACAGGTAACACCATACACTGATAACCTGTACTATATATAATATACATGGGGAGCATACAGGAGCAGCATATACAGCGGCTGGTGTGCTCTGCTCTGTATACATATATATAGTGACAGATTACACCATACACTGACATGTATATAATATATGGGGAGCATGAAGGAGCAGTACATACAGTGGCTGCTGCGCTCTGCTATGTGTATGTATATAGTAACATAGCTATTAAGGTTGAAGGAAGACTTTAAGTCCATCTAGTTCAACCCATATCCTATCCTAACCTGCCCTAACATGTTGATCCAGAGGAAGGCAGAAAAAACCCAAGTGGCAAACAGTAAGCTTCACATTGGGGAAAAGAATTCCTTCCCGACTCCACATACAGCAATCAGACTAGCTCCCTGGATCAACGCAATATCTAGGAAACTAGTGAATATAGCCTGTAATATTATACTTTTCAAGAAAGGCATACAGTCCCTTCTTAAATTTTAGTAGGGAATCACTCATTACAACATTAGACGGCAGAGAGTTCCATAGTCTCACTGCTCTTACAGTAAAGAATCTGCGTCTGTGATTATGGCTAAACCTTCTTTCCTCCAGACGTAGAGGATGCCCCCCTGTCCCCGTCACAGGTCTAAAGGGTATGCCACAATAAGCGATCGCACTAGCGATCACGACAACGACACAAGCTAACGAGATCGTTGGTGTGATCGCTTTAAGGTCGCTAGTAGCTTCCAAACAGGAGATCTCATCAACGACTCATCAGCGGTCAGCGATCTGTATAACGACTTCGGCGGTCGTTAGGATCTGTCACAGCATGTTTTTAGCGTAACCTTTTCCACGCCCCTCAGCACAGATTGGTGGTCACTGTATATGTTTTATAATTATATATGTATGTTATAATTAATGTTTTGACCGCGTCATGAAAGACGACGTATAGCGCTCCCTTCCATTGTTCTCGAGCGCATCTGATTCAAAGGAATTTCCAGCATCGCTCCTGCTTCCTGCGTCCTGCTAGCCTGCTTTGCAGTTACTGTGATCCAGTCTGTGCCGCTAAAGAAAACCTAGTCCCGCCTGCGCCGCTGACATATGCGTCACCAACGAGGTCGCTCGTCGTTCTTAAATGGTGTCAAACTCAGCGATTCAGGCTCACCAGCGGGACGCCAACGATCAAAAACGGTCCAGAACGTTCGTGAACGATCAGCGACATCGCAGCAGGGGCCACATCGCTGCTACATGTCACAGACAGCGACGTCGCTAACGATGTCGCTGCTGCGTCATAAAATCGCTGTCGCTTGAGCGATCTCGCTTAGTGTGGCATACCCTTAAGAGTAAAGAGATCATTAGAAAGGTCTTTGTACTGTCCCCTCATATATTTATACATTGTAATAAGATCACCCCTAAGCCTTCGTTTTTCCAAACTAAATAACCCCAAGTGTAATAACCTGTCTTGGTATTGCAGACCCCCCAGTTCTCTAATAACCTTGGTCGCTCTTCTCTGCACCCACTCCAGTTCAGCTATGTCTTTCTTATACACCGGAGATCAGAACTGTACACAGTATTGTAAGTGTGGTCGCACCAGTGACTTGTATAGAGGTAAAATTATGTTCTCCTCATGAGCATCTATGCCTCTTAATGCTTCCCATTATTTTATTTGCCTTTGCAGCATTTGCCTGACATTGGCCACTAAATGTGAGTTTGTCGTTCACCCATACACCCAGGTCTTTTTCAGTGACAGTTTTGCCCAGTGTTTTACAATTAAGCACATAATTATACATCTTGTTTGTTCTACCCAAGTGCATGACCTTACATTTATCCCCATTAAAGCTCATTTGCCATTTATTAGCCCAAGCTTCTAGTTTACATAAATCCTCCTGTAATATAAAATTGTCATCCTCTGTATTTATTACCCTGCAGAGTTTAGTGTCATCTGCAAATATTGAAATTCTACTCTGTATGCCCCTACAAGGTCATTAATAAATATGTTAAAGAAAAGCAGCCCCAATACTGACCCCTGTGGTACCCCAATGCTAACCGTGACCCAGTCCGAGTGTGCTCCATTAATAACCACCCCTTTTTCCTATCCATGAGCCAGTTCTTAACCCACTTACACATATTTTCCCCTATCCCCATTGTTCTTATTTTTTGTATCAACCTTTTGTGTGGCACCGTATCAAAAGCTTTTGAGAAGTCCATATACACCACGTCCACTGCGTTCCCTTGGTCCAGTCTGGAACTTACCTCTTCATAAAAGTTTATCAGATTAGTCTGACAAGAACGGTCCCTCGTAAACCCATGCTGATACTGTGTCATGAGGTTATTCAGCTTCAGATACTCCAATATAGTATCCCTTAGAAAACCCTCCAGGATTTTACCCACAGTAGAGGTTAAGCTCACTGGCCTATAATTTCCAGGTTCAGTTTTTGTTCCCTTTTTGAATATTGGCACCACATTTGCTATACGCCAGTCCTGTGGTACAGACCAGGTTATTATGGAATCTTTAAAGATTAAAAATAATGGTCTATCTATGACTATACTTAATTCCTGCAGTACTCGGGGGTGTATCCCATCCGGGCCCGGGGATTTGTCAATTTTAGTGATTTTTAGACGCCGCCGTACTTCCTGCTGGCTTAAGCAGGTGACATTTAATGGAGAATTTTTTTATCACTGATCATGTTGTCTGTAATGGGATTTTCTTGTGTAAATACTGTTGAAAAAAAGTCATTTAGCATATTGGCTTTTTCCTCATCCACCATTTCACCCAGACTATTTTTAAGGGGACCAACACTATCATTTTTTAGTTTCTTACTATTTATGTAGTTAAAGAATATTTTGGGATTATTTTTACTTTCTCTGGCAATGAGTCTCTCTGCCTCAATCTTTGCTGTCTTGATTTGCTTTTTACAGAATTTATTTAATCTTCTGTATTTATTTAATGCCTCATCACTACCTATTAATTCCCCAAGCGCTTTCTTTTTGTCCCTTATTGCGCCCCTTACAGCTCTATTTAGCCATAGTGCTTTCCTCCTATTTCTATCATGTTTATTCCCATAGGGTATAAACTGTGCACAGGTCCTATTCAGGATGCTAATAAACGTCTCCCATTTTCTTTGTGCATTTTTATGTCTCAGGATATCGTCCCAGTTTATTGCACTAAGATCATCTCTCATCCTTCCTGAAGTTTAGTGTCCTTGTAACCCCTCGACTACACATCTTATTAAAGGATACATGAAAACTTTTTTTTTTTGTGATCACTATTACCCAAGTGACCCCCAACACTTATATTTGATATGCGGTCTGGCCTGTTGGTAAATATTAGGTCTAGCAGTGCCCCCCAATAAATATAAATATAATGTGTGACAGGGTTACCGGCATGGCATACAAGGTTAAATATGTGTCACTGCGCATAATGGCGTCAGTGATGTGAAACCAGAGTATTTTCCTCCAGCACACTATGTGTTGTGAGGGTTAAATTAAAGTTGCATACATGGGCTGGTTTTAGGTGGACATCTATAGAGTGGGTGGGAAGATGTCCAGAAAGGCTATGTTTACTTTGCTGAACCCTGCTATGGTTTATGCTGTACCACAATAAACCAGCAGGTGTTTTACCACAAGAAGCGTTCCTGTGTCTACCCTGGGAAGCAGCTGAGTGAGTCATCCCATCACAGTATATATACAGTATATATATCTATAGTGATGGGTCACCAAATACACTAACATGTTTATAATATCTGAGGAGTATACACCTATCACACACACTATATATACACATGACTACAGGAATGCCTGGCGAGGACAGTGTGTCCCCCGTATGCAGTACCAGATACGATACCACGGGCCACGGTACTACACTCGCAGGTCCGGTGACGTACATGTACAGGGCTGTCCTCGTGTCGGGTCTCCTCTATAACCGGGCGCACATCTGTAAGAAGACAGCATTGCATTAATGATGTACAGAGGTGCACAGCGCCCGGCCCATCACTCGCAGACCACAGACATCATCACCTCTCACACTGACGCCCAATGGAGCCAGTGGGGCAGGAGTCGCACGTGGGCTGACGGTCCGTGTCCAGGAAGCATGTGCCGAAGTACCTGATGGGAAGAGGTAGTGAATGTAAGAGACAGAAAAAGGCAGCCGTCCCCACGATTCCATGCTGGAGGTGACCTACTGGCCGGATGTGCCCCTGCAAGGGCATGGCTGGCAGTGTGCTGGGCTCCCGGGCCTTGGGTCTCCATAGAAGCCGGGCTTGCAGTGCTCGCACTTGGCTCCCTCCGTGTTGTGCTGGCAGTTCTGTAACACAATCAGCGTCCAAATAAGCGGCGTAATCTGGAGACACGGAGACGCGGCGTGGCACAGACGCTCACCAAGCATTCTCCGCTCTCCCCGTCACACTCGCTGGAGTGGCCCCCGCACTGACAGAGCTCACAGGTACCCAAGTAAAGACCACTGGTGGAACGGGTGTAGCCAATGTCACAGTCCTGGGGGACAACAGGAGAATCAGTGCAAGGCTGCTATAACTGGGTGCTGACAGTACACCATGGATGGACCCCACTCACCTGACAGGAGGGTCCGCGGTAGCCCACTGGACAAGTACACTGCTCCACCTCCACCGCCTGCTGCAGTCCTGTGGCATGGGGCACCGCAATGTCCATGTGGATGTTAGAGATCCTGGTGATAAAACAGCAGAAATGTCAGCACAGCGGAGCCCGGGGGTCCGCAGTCCGAGGTCACCCCCCCACCCCCAGTACCTGCTCTCTATCATCCACTCAGCATAGGACGCCCGGACCATCAGCACATCGATATCTGACAGCGCCATCAGCAGGTGTTCACGGGTAGCATCCTGCCCGTCTGTTCGTCGCCACGAGCTCTGCCAGAGAGAAGTGCGGAAGGTGACGGGGGGCAGATACTTTCCTCAGAAGCCATACTGATGGGTCATTAACGGGGTGGCGGGTGCAGATATTTTCCTCAGGAGCCATATTGATGGGTCATTACAGTAATGACGGGGGCAGATACTGTCCTCAGGAGCCATATTGCTGGGTCATTACCGGGGTGACGGAGGGCAGATACTTTCCTCAGGAGCCATATTGCTGGGTCATTACCAGGGTGGCGTTGTATGTGAGGACCCGGCCTGCATATTTCCGCATTTCTTACCTCACGGAAGGGAACGGTGATGGTCACCGGGAAGCCTGGAGGCGTCTGAGTATTTGTGTTGTGCTCCAGGAAGATGCCATTGCCCTGCAGGATGACGTACGGCTGGGTGTCTAGGGCTCGGGCCCCCACAGGGGCTTCGTACGTGATGGTGTAGCGCAGTTCTCCCCCATAAGAAGTCACCTGAAAGATAAGAAGGTTTCATGCCGGGCCTCTCTTTAGTGCACCACCATGATGTAAATCCGGAGGGATCCATCTGGGATCATCAATCACCTCGTGTCATCTTATCTATTAGGACAGTTATTGGTCTGGGTTTGTTTTGGCTGTTGGGCGGATTAGTTTAGAGTAGTGATGGTCAGTGATAGGCTCATTGATTGATCTATGAGGCCACTGCTGCAGGGTGAACGTTTCCTCTGCCTCAGTAACAGTCAGTTATGGGTAAATCCCATGTGACCTAATGTTACTGTATAAGAATATGTCCTGGGGATACAATTCTGTCTGCCTTCCTTTCTCCCTCACTGCACTGTACACTGGATCTCTGCCTCCCTCTCTGCCTGCCCTGTAGGCTGGATCTCTGCCTTCTTCCCTGCCTGTCCTGTAGGCTGGATTTCTGCCTCCCTCTCTGCCTGTCCTGTAGGTTGGATCTCTGCCTCGCTCTCTGGCTGTCCTGTAGGCTGGATCTCTACCTCCCTCCCTGTGTGTCCTGTAGGTTGGATCTCTGTCTTTCCTGTAGGCTGGATCTCTGCTTCCCTCTCTGTGTCTTGTAGACTGGATTTCTGCCATCCTCTCTGCCTGTCCTATAGGCTGGATCTCCACCTCCCTCTCTGCCTGTCCTGTAGGCTCTGATCTCTGCCTCCCTGCCAGCCTTTCCTCTAGGTGCGATCTCTGCCTCCCTCCGTTCCTGTCCTATAAGCTGGATATCTGCTTTCCTCTCTGCCTGTCCTGGAGGCTGGGTCTCTGACTCTCTGTATGCCTTTCCTGTATGCTGGATCTCTGCCCCCACCACTTCCTGTCCTCTAGGCTGGATCTCTGCCTAACTCGTTGCATGGCTTGCAGTCTGAATCTCTGTTTTCCTCCCTATCTGCCTCCATACACATCTGTCTTGGAGGCTCTCTGTCCTGTAGGCTGGATCTCTGCCTCCTTGCCAGTCCTGTAGTTTGGATTTCTGCCTCTTGCTCTCTCTATCAGTCCTATAACCAGGATCTCTGCCTCCCTCGCTCTCTGCCTGTCTTGTAGACTGGATTTCTGTCTCCCTCCCTGTCCTGTAGGGCTGAATCTCAGACAACCTCCATGCCTGTCATGTAGGCTGGATCTCTGCCTAACTCCCTGCCTGTCCTGTAGGGCTGGATCTCTGCAGACCTCCCTGCCTGTCCTGTTGGCTGGATCTCTGCCTACCTCCCTGTCCTGTAGGCTGTATCTCAGCCTACCTCCCACCCTGTCTCCAGAATTCACATAATTAGTACACTGCGTCTACTTGGGTGTGATTTCTTCTCAGTATAACAACAGCTGTTCTGTGAAGGTCTCTGAGGTTTGTGTGAGAATATTAGGGATCATACAGTCATGAAAACCAAAGAGCCCACCAAACAGGTCAGGGATAAACTTGTAAAGAGGAGTAAAGCAGGGTTAGGTTATAAAAAAAGTAGCCCAAGCTCTGAACATCTCATAGAGCACTGTTCAATCGATCATCCAAACATTAAAGAAGTATGGCACAACTGCAAACCTCCCAAGACATGGCGTTCCCCTAACCTGAAATCCCAAGCAAGGAGAGCACTAATTAGAGAAGCAGCCGAGAGGCCTGTTATACATATAATTCTAAAATCTATAAAGTTCTTATATTCAAATTGAAGCATGGATTACATGGAGCACAATGTAGCTCCATGACCTCCAGATAACCTTAACTGCGGGATAAAACCCTTATAACTCCCCCTCTGCAAACAGGTCATTAAAGTTGGTCATCTGATAGACCACAGACCCCACCCCATTCCTCAATGTTCAGAAGAATGGGGGAGGTGACAGATTTATGGCCCTTGCCTGCCTGTGAATATTGCTATGAATACTGAGGTTATTATTAACAGCATAGACGCGACAGATATGAGCGTCATATTTTCGGAGTTGTGACGAAGAGACGAATGTAAAGCATTGTCCGACGTCACTGGGCGGTTGCGGTAACACTTTTACATTAATATTGGTCAGATAGATGTTGCTAACTGTAGTGAAAATATGTATATGTATGGCCAGCAGTTAACTAGCATTTGTCCATAGGTTGCAGGTCTCAGAAGGGTCATAGCATATGTTTCCAGGCTGCAGCTTTTCACAAAGGTCACAACATATGTTATCCTGAGAAAAGGCAGTTTCCTGGTCTCCGACCCCAGGGGGCCTTCCTGAGAGCACACAGAATTCTTCACACCTTCTGGTGCCTTTGAAAGGAGATGCCAAATTGCAGCCTGACATTGTATATTTACTATGAGGAAGAAAGGTTACACAAAGAATGTTCAGAGAAAAAATACGTATTCATTGGTAAAGTAGCCATGGTCCAGTCACAAACCAGGAATTAGAATATTAAGAGAGGCTGGTCTAGAAATCTGATTTCCAGGTTAAATGTATAAATTAGGCCTTATACAAAGAAAGTTGTTCACAGATTGAGGGACAGCCAAGCTGACGTGAGCCATTTCACATTCCTCCCTCCCCCAGGAAACAAAATACCAGACTGCAAAGTTTAGATATTTAAGTTTCTCCCTTTATTTTTATAACCGTTTTGCATATTTGTATGTCACTTTTTATTTCGATATTTTTGATATCCTTTTATTGTATGTACTGTACCTTTTCTATTAAAGCTTAAAACTTTATTAAGTTTGAACCTTGTATGCTCTAAAAGAATCCATCGCCTTCGAGTGTGTGACCCTGGTGATTGGCAGACAGTAGTAGTAGTACTTCCGGGACTCATCGCCCGTGTGTTCGGTAAGTGGTGGCAGCGTGTATGAAGCGGGGTGCGTGGGCTGTGTCGGGTTGTGAGTTGTGCTCAGATTGCAGCATAGGACACAGGTTGAATGCTGGACTGAGTGAGAGGAGATAGATTAACACTTGCAGGCGCGACCCCAAGTCACGTGCTGAGAAGCGGGTACGTGACACTAACTATGCCATGTTTCCTATCTAAAGAAAGGCAAAATCGTGATTGTTAACATGACAGTAATATCTACCGCCTGAGAACTCTGGGGGGTGAAGATATTGTGGAATTTGGGGGTCCCATAATTTTCTATGGACCAGCCACATCCCATCATTTTCTGAAGACCAGCCCTGTTATAAGTCATGTGGGCAGTATGTGGGTTTGAATTGTGTTAATAAAAGGAAATATTGAACTATGACCAGTGTCAGTCCTGGGAGGCACAGTGCGCTGTGGTTTGGTACCGTTACCACCTAAAAATGAAGAGCTCCCTATTCATAAGTGTCAGAGCCCACCCTGCGATCTAGGACATTTTCTCTGTTTCTCCTTTCTATTTTATGTAATTGATTATACGCTATTGTTTTGTCCATTTTGTATCATCCCTGTACACTTTTATGAAAAATGTCTACTTTACTTATTAAACATATAAAAACGTAATAGCTCTGTTCCTCTTGCCCTGTAAACAGCACCCCTGAAGCTGTACGCTACCTGTAACAGGCGTCCAATCGGCCTGTATAAAATGATAGTGGTGGCATCTAGTAGTTCTTCTTGTTATTGTAGAGCTGGCAGTGATTGTACCGGGGTATACATATATATATATATATATATTCCATGCGTTACAATCAGAGGTGTACAGTACAGTAGTGTTCACAATAATAGCCGTGCACTCAGAAACACGAGTTATCACAGAATCTTTCTTCTAGTTCTTATTTTCAGCATTGGGAACATTGCTCGCTGTTATGTAGATAATTTCTAACTACTATACAGAAAATAGCAATAAATGACCATTGTCCGTTCTAATTAACAGTAGTGTTTGCATTTGTCTTTACTATTCTTTATCATTCCCGTGAATCACTAACCTAACATTTCGTTGTTACTCACAGTTTTTTAGAACGGCTTCACATCTATGTTGCATGGAGTCACCCATCTTCTGGCCTCAGTCACCTGTTATTCCAGCCCAGGATGCTTGGGCTACATCCCACAATTTTTTGGCATTTGTTGACTTTGCCTCAAAAAGGCATTTTTGAGATCAAACCACAAGTGTTCTAGTGGATGAAGGTCCGGGGATTGGGCCGGCCGCTCTATCACCTCAATTTTGTTGGACTGGAACCAAGATTTTGCTCGTTTACTGGTGTGTTTAGGGTCGTTGCCTTGTTGAAACCCACATTTTAAGGGCATAGCCTCTTCAGCATAAGGCAACATGATCTCTTCAAGCATTTTAATAAATGCAAACTGGGCCATGATCCCCGGTATGCGATTAATAGGTCCGGCACCATAGTAAGAGAAACATGTCCAGATCATGCTTACCTCCATGCTTCACTGTCTTCAGAGGGTATTGTGGCTTGAATGCAGAGTTTGGGTTCGTCTGACGAACTGTCTGGACCCAAAAAAGCCGGATTACTTACCGGTAATGCTCTTTTAATGAGTCCACGACAGCACCCACTTGGAGAGAGGGATCTGCCCGTAGGAACAGGAAACCTACAGAGATAAAAGAGGGCGGTCCGCCTCTCCTCCTTAGTTGGATTCAGAGTACCCGGAGGACCGCCAATATTAGGCAATTATATTTTCTATGTTCTTCATCACATTCAAGAAGGTATACACACAGTATGTTAACTTTCAGGGAGGGTAGTGAGTGGGTGCTGTCGTGGACTCATTAAAAGAGCATTACCGGTAAGTAATCCGGCTTTTTACCCATCGCCACGACAGCACCCACTTGGAGGGACTTTCAGAAACCTTCACCTGGGAGTGACCACCGTGCTGAGGACCGCTCTACCAAAGGCTAAGTCAGAGGAGGATGACAAATCGAGCCTGTAGTGATTGTAGAAGGTGGAAGGAGACGGCCAGGTTGCGGCCTTATATATAGACTCGATCGAGACGTCTCCCCTTTCTGCCCAGGAGAATGCCATAGCCCTGGTGGAATGCGCCCTGATGCCCTCTGGAGGATCTTCATTTTTTGTAGTATAGGCCAGACAGATCGCATCTCTGATCCACCGAGATAGGGTGGCTTTCGTGACCCTCATATCCCCTCCTCCGGCCCTGGAAGGATATAAAAAGAGCCCTACTCTTCAGGGCCGGCGTCAGCACCCGGAACACCCGGGCAAGTGCCAGGGCCCTGAGCAGGCGGGGGGGCCCACTCGCCGTCGGGCACCCCGGGACCCGCTAGCGGTGTCAGCACCGCCACTGGGCCCCCCCGCTTGCTCAGGGCCCCGGCTTCCTCTCTCACAGCAGCGCCGCTGAATGACGTCATCATTCAGCGGCCGGCTGTGGCAGAGAGCGTGCGGACGCCGGACAGGTGAGATGTGGATGTGTGTGTGTGTGCGCGCCTGCCTGTGTGTATGTGAGAGAGTGCATGTGTGATGGTGGTGGGGGGAGGCAGGCAGTGATGGTGGTGAGGAGGCAATGATGATGATGATGGGGAGGCAATGATAATGGGAAGGCAATGATGATGATGATATTAATGGGGAAGCAATGATAATGATGATGATGGGGAGGCAATGATAATGGGAAGGCAATGATGATGATGTTAATGGGGAGGCAATGATAATGGGAAGGCAATGATGATGATGATATTAATGGGAAGGCAATGATGATGATGATGATGGGGAGGCAATGATGATGATGATGATATTAATGGGGAGGCAATGATAATGGGAAGGCAATGATGATGATATTAATGGGGAGGCAATGATAATGATAGGGAGGCGTTGATGATGATGGGCAGGCAATGATAATGGGAAGGCAATGATGATGATGATATTAATGGGGAGGCAATGATAATGGGGAGGCAATGATGATGATATTAATGGGGAGGCAATGATAATGATGATGATGGGGAGACAATGATAATGGGAAGGCAATGATGATGATGATATTAATGGGGAGGCAATGATGATGATAGGGAGGCAATGATGATGATGATGATGGACAGGCAATGATAATGAGGGGAGGCAATGATGATGATAATGGGCAGGCAATGATTATGATAATGGGGAGTCTTTCCAAAGCGCCCTTTCCTGAGCCATAACAGTGCAGAATGCAGCACAGTGTAGAGGAGAGCTCCATATTTTGTATGGAGCATTAAATGTGGTCCAGTATTCTGTATGGAGCATTATATTGGGTCCAGTATTCAGTATGGAGCATTATATGGGGGATGGCGGGGTGACATCCTGCATGGGGTATTATATGGATGATGAGGGGGAGACTATGTGGTGCCCATAATATTGTATGGAGGACTGTACTGTCCAGTCTGTACTGTGCGCTGTGAGGATTTGGCGGTTTTTGAGCTATTGTACAATTTACAATAGGTATCAGTCATGTAATGGAAGAAGAGAAGTGTTTGGCGTTGTGCTATACCCATATTTCTCTGCAGTATCTGTGCATCATGAATCGTGGTCTGTGTTTCGCCCTGGGCCCATAAAAACCTGGAGCCGGCCCTGCTACTCTTCCTCCAGCTAGTGGATCTTTCAATGTACTTCAATACTACTCTTTTCACATCTAACATGTGGAATTTTTCTTCTAATGGGGAAGAAGGGTCACTGAAAAATGAGGGGAGGTGGATTTCCTGCGATCTGTGGAATCTCCTGGCTACTTTTGGCAGATATGAGGGGTCAGGTTTTAGTATTAACTGATCCTGGAATGATAGTAGGAATGGAGGATCTATAGATAATGCCTGCATGTCACTGACCCTACTAGCCGAGGTTAACGCCACTAAAAGTACTGTTTTGAGTGATATGTTATTAAGGGGTATCGAATCTAATGGTTCAAAGGGCGGACCTGTTAGGACATCCAGAACCAGGTTTAGATCACAAGTGGGAATTCTAGGTATATGAACTGGTCTAATTTGTTCACAAGCAGTGATGAATCTAGATATCCATTGCTGCTAGATTATAACTATAGAGGGCCCCAAGCGCGGATATTTGGACACTTAGGCTGGAGTCACACACACAGTCCAAAAAATCTGACCGTTTTAGTCGGTCGATTATCGCAGCAAAATGTCATGAACAGTCATCCGTCTGTCATCCGATTTTCTGGGAATTATGCGATTTAGTCGCATCTTAGCGTTCCTTACATATCCGATTGACATCTGACTTGCAAGATTTTGTCGGTGGCTAGCAAAACAACATATAATGCATCCAAATGATTAGTTTTCAAATCACAAAACAAAGAATAGATATATACACATATAATATATATATATATACATATATATATGTCATTGAGACATATATATATATATTTATAGTTCATGCACTTCTACATAGTGTAATAGCCGCTATTTCAATTGCCGGCTTTTGTGAAATTACAGACCCGAAATGTGTGTTTATTTCATTAAAAATTTTTATTATTAATGTGTGTGTGTTTTTTTTATTTCCTTCAATAGGATTAATAATTGATAATTGTCTAATTGACAACTCTCAATTATTAACCTGGCTTAAAGTCACCTTTCAATAGCAAGGTGGCTTTAACCCATTATTAACCCATTCGCCACCGCTACAGGGCAATGGGAATAGACGGCCAAAGTGCTAATTATAAATTTGCCTTTTCTGGGGTGGCTGGGGGCAGATGTTAGTAGCCAGGGGGGCACAAAATAAATGCACCCTCCCTAGGCTATTATTATCTGCCCCCACTCGCTGGCTTTGTCTGTCTGGTTGAGAAAATAGGGCGGGAGCCCACGCATTTTTTTTCAACGAATTTACACCTTTAATTAACCCCTACATGTGTGAAATTTCACACACATACACTCATGTAATTGTTAGTGAAAACCATATATCAAACTACATGAAATGACATGGTTAACTGTATGTAAACCATATGTCATTTCATGTCGGGTCTGCAATTTCACAAAAGTCGGCAATTGAATTAGTGGCTATTATACTATGTAGAAGTGTATGAACTATAAATATATGTATATATATATATATATATATATATATGTCACAATGACATGTATATATATATATATATATATATATATATATATAGTATTCTATGTGTGTATATGTATTCTTTCCATTCTTTATTAAAGCTGTCAGTGTGATTTTACAGTATAGCCGGGGATGAATTGCCGGCTTTTCTAAAGGACACCAGTGCGATTTAACCCCTTAATGACCAAGCCATTTTGTAGGTTAAAGACCAGGCCAATTTTTACAATTCTGACCACTGTCTCTTTATGAGGTTATAACTCTGGAACGCTTATACGGATCTTGGCGATTCTGAGACTGTTTTCTCGTGACATATTGTACTTCATGATAGTGGTAAAATTTCTTCAATATAACTTGCGTTTTTTATGAAAAAAACGGAAATATGGCAAAAATTTTGAAAATTTTGCAATTTTTAAACTTTTAATTTTTATGCCATTAAATCAGAGAGATATGTCACAAAAATTAGTTAATAAATAACATTTCCCACATGTCTACTTTACATCAGCACAATTTTGGAACCAACATTTTTTTTTGTTAGGAAGTTATAAGTGTTAAAAGTTGACCAGCGATTTCTCATTTTTCCAACAAAATTTACAAAACCATTTTTTTTAGGGACCACCTCACATTTGAAGTGAATTTGAGGGGTCAATATGACAGAAAATACCCAAAAGTGACACCATTCTAAAAACTGCACCCCTCAACGTGTTCAAAGCCACATTCAAGAAGTTTATTAACCCTTTAGGTACTTCACAAGAATTGAAGCAATGTGGAAGGAAAAAATGAACATTTAACTTTTTTTCCCAAAATTTTTCTTTAGACACAATTTTTTAAAATTTTGTCAAGGGTATCAGGAGAAAATGAACCACAATATTTGTTGTACAATTTCTCCAGAGTACACCGATACCCCATATGTGGGGGTAAACCACTATTTGGGCGCATGGCAGAGCTCGGAAGGGAAGCAGCGCCATTTGACTTTTTTGGCTGGAATTGAGATTGGACGCCATGTCGCATTTGGAGAGTCCCTGTGTGCCTAAACAGTGGAAACCCCCCACAAGTGACCCGATTTTGGAAACTGGACCCCCCAAGGAACTTATCTAAATGTGTTGTGAGAGCTTTTAACCCCCAAGGGCTTCACGGAAGGTTATAATGTAGAGCAGTAAAATTAAAAAATCATATTTTTTCCACAAAAATGATCTTTTCATCCCAATTTTTATTTTCCAAAGGATAAAAGGACCCCAAAAGTTATTGTGCAATTAGTCCTGAGTACGCTGATACCCCATATGTGGGGGTAAACCACTATTTGGGTGCATGGCAGAGTTCGGAAGGGAAGCAGCGCCATTTGACTTTTTTGGCTGGAATTGAGATTGGACGCCATGTCGCATTTGGAGAGTCCCTGTGTGCCTAAACAGTGGAAACCCCCCACAAGTGACCCCATTTTGGAAACTAGACCCCCAAAGGAACTTATCTAAATGTGTTGTGAGAGCTTTCAACCCCCAAGCGCTTCACAGAAGGTTATAACGTAGAGCCGTAAATTAAAAAACACGGATTTTGGTAAGAACTTACCGGTAAAATCCTTTTCAGCGAAGGAAGGGAGGGAGACACAGGAATTCATTACTGATGGGTAGGCGGAGCCCCAGATCAGGATGTCACCTCAGATCAAAAGAGTGCTGACTGGCTGGCCCCTCCAGCTCGGGCTCCTCCTACTCAGCTCCAGTCGTACCAAAGCTTTTAGGAAAAGAGCCAAGATCACCAGCGGAGCAACATAACCCCTTCTGAAGGAACTTCAGAGAAAAAACACAAGGATACAGGTTATGCATGCAAAGAAAGCCAAAAACCACAGAATTCCAGGTACTACTCACGGAACCTGACTACTGCGATGAGCTGGCGATGCTGGAACAGAGCCTTAGCGCGCTGACCTCAGCCCAGATAATCGCTATCAGATAAGGGTCGCGCTGCATCTGAAAACATCAACACACTTCTGCCTTGGGAGGGTGCTGTGTCTCCCTCCCTTCCTTCGCTGAAAAGGATTTTACCGGTAAGTTCTTACCAAAATCCGTGTTTCAGCTGCAGAATGGAAGGGAGGGAGACACAGGAATTCATTACTGATGGGACGTCCCAAAGCAGTTCAAAAATAAGGGTGGGAAAAAACAAACAAGAGGCAGAAACCCAACAACCTTAACAACAAAGCGCAACCAGCGCTAAACACAAGTTCATCCAGAACCTTAAACTACAGCTGCCTGCAGGACCCTACGTCCGAGGGCTGCATCAGCGGAAGCACTGACGTCCACTTTATAAAACTTCGTAAACGTGTGGACAGAGCGCCAAGTTGCCGCCCGGCAGAGCTGCACTGCCGAAGCACCTTGGTGAAAAGCCCACGATGAAGCCACAGCCCTCGTGGAATGGGCTTGAATCTTAATCGGGCAAGATTCACCCTGAAGACGGTAAGCTTCCAATATAGCTGACCGAATCCAACGAGCTATAGAATCCTTGGAAGCTCGTTGACCACGCCGACGACCGACTGGAACCACAAATAGGGAGTCCGTCTTACGAAAACCTTGAGTAATAGATAGATAAAACTTCAAGGCCCGCACTAAATCCAATGTGTGTAAAGCTCGCTCTTTCACATTCTTCGGATCCGGGCAGAATGAAGGCAACACAATATCCTGGTTGACATGAAATTGTGACACCACTTTAGGCAAAAAATCACCCCGAGTGCGAAGCACTACACGATCCGGAAAAAACTCCAGAAAAGGAGGCGAACAAGAAAGAGCTGCCAACTCAGAAACTCTCCTCAAGGAAGTGACTGCAACAAGGAAAGCCACCTTCCAAGAAAGTAAAGAAAGGCTAGCAGAAACCATAGGCTCAAAAGGTTTATGCTGAAGAGCCTCCAAAACAAGGTTGAGCCGCCAAGGAGACACGGGTGCCTTCCGCGGCGGAAACTTACGAGATATACCTCGGAAAAAGGAGAGCACGTCTCTATTTGAAGCAATGGTTCTCCGGAACAATAAGGACAGAGCAGAAATCTGACCTTTCAGGGTGCTGACTGCCAAACCCTTGTCTAGCCCATGCTGCAGAAAAGCCAACAGGTTGGGAATGGAAAATTTTCTCGGGTTCCGAGAGGACCCCAAACACCACGAAAAGAAGGTTTCCCAAATTTTGTGGTAAATCCTAGTAGTAGCCGGACTTCTTGCAGCACGAAGGGTAGCAATGACCTCGGCTGAGAAACCTCTACGGGTCAAGATTTCGGTCTCAAGAGCCACGCCGTCAAACGCAGGGACATCAAGTCCGGATGACAAACGGGCCCCTGAGTCAACAAGTCCGGTTGAAGAGGGAGTGGAAAAGGAGGTGCCGCCAACAGCGACATTATTGTCGAGAACCACACCCTTCTTGGCCAGTCTGGAGCTATCAAAATAGCTGGAATTCTCTCTAGTCTGATCCGACGCAGTACTAGAGGAAGTAAGGATATCGGCGGGAATACATAGATCAGCTCGAACTGATCCCACTGAGCCACTAGAGCATCCACCGCCACAGCCTTCGGGTCCTTGTACCTGGACATGAACGTCGGTAACTTGGCATTGGACCTGGATGCCAACAAATCCACTTGGGGGGTTCCCCAGCGAGAGCACAGTAGTGCAAAAACTTCCGGGTGGAGGCTCCATTCCCCGGGATCCATCCTTCTGCGACTGAGAAAGTCCGCTGTAATATTCTGAACCCCTGGAATGTGAATCGCCGAAATGGCTGGTACACTGGCCTCTGCCCAAATCAGAATTCGGGACACCTCTACCATGAGTCTGGAACTCCTTGTCCCACCTTGGTGATTGATATACGCGACAGCCGTCGCATTGTCTGTCTGCACTCGGACTGGCAGACCGCTCAAAGGGACCGTCCAATGTTGGAGGCAAAGGAAAATCGCCCTCAATTCCAGGATGTTGATCGGAAGAACAGACTCTTCCGATGACCATACCCCCTGAATCCAGAGATTGTTCCAAACACCCCCCCAGCCCGTCAGGCTGGCATCGGTGGTTATGACTGACCACTTCGGAGGGAGGAAAGACTTCCCCAGGGAGAATGCCCCTGGACGTAACCACCATTCTAGAGAATCCCGCACCGCGCGAGAAATGGTGACACTACAATCCAGCGATTGTGACTGGTTCCATCGACTCAAGATGAACCTTTGGAGAGTCCTGGAATGGAACTGGGCAAAAGGAATTGCCTCCATGGACGCCACCATCAGTCCCAGAAGACGCATACTCCCCGGCCCACTGTCTGAGCCATAAAGCTCTTCTGACTGTGACCGCTGAAGCTTGCGCTTTGGCCAGCAGAGATGCCGTATCCAGACCGGCATCAAAGATATAACAGGCTGCCGTTTCTAACCATTCACAAGTTTCCCGTATCTCAGATAACGGAGATTAATTTTGCAACTCCGTCTTCAGACGTGCCAACCAGCCTAGAGAAGCTCTAGCAGCACACATGGATCCTAGCACTGCTCGGAATCCATGACCCGCAGCCTCATAGCTTGCTTTTGTCGCCAATTCTGTTTTTCTATCCAAAGGCTCCTGTAAGCTCGCTTTCCCCTTAATAGGGAGTAGTGAGGATTTACTAAGCTGAGATAAAGACACATCCACTTCAGGAGCAGAAGTCCAATTAGCCTTTAACTCCGCAGAGCAAGGATAAAGTGTATCAAAGAAATGCGTTCCATGAAAACGCTTATCTGGACACAGACGTTCCTCCTCTATTACACTATTAAGCTCATCCAGAGCTGGCAATGTTGTACGCGAAGCACGGGACTCCTGGAACATGCGTGCTGATTTACCAGGACGACTAGTTACCTCCTCCGGTAACTGTAATATATCTCTCATGGCTTCAATTAATGCCTCCGTACGCTTCGCCATAGAGGAACGCCCCTGCGGCTCGTCCGCATCTGAATCGGATATTTCTCCATCCGAATTTGAAGGGGAACTCTGCCCAATATCAGATACATCTGACTCGCTCCTCTGAGAGGAATTAGCAGACACATATTGACCTAAAAGGTCAGACAAGTTGTTGATCGATCGAGCGATATCGTCCAATTTTTCACCGCTGTCGACCGCAGTGCTAGACGCTGTGGAGGTCTGCGTATCTGATTGCCGTAATAGCACTGGGACATGGTCCGCGGCATCTGAACTCTGTTCAGACATGTCTCACCTGTATGAGCAGGTCAAAGCGGTAATACCAGCAAAAACTATGCGTTTTTTTTTTTTTTTTTTTTAAACGCTGAAGGGTTAACGCTCCACCAGGCAGGGTTACCCCAGCGGTATTCAGTCAAAAAATTTAGCTGGTAGAAATAACCCTCAGAGGGGTTAATATTGCAAACTCACCACAATATATATATTTGTGAGCCCCAGCCAATTTTATGTCTCTAATGAGACTGCAGCTGCAGGATAGCGATCGCTGCGCTGCGGGGTGAGGAATCAGCACTCACCCAGCTGGCCGTGGTGTCTTATGAGGAGAGGAGCGGTCTGAGGAGCCCAGGAGCCTGTGTAATGGCCGCCACAGTGAGGGAGTCGCAGGAGAAACGCCAGAGCGCGCGTCTTCCTGCTCAGAAGACCGGGAATAGTTAGGCCACGCCCCCCGCCAGCTCGAATATTGAGCGCGAACTCCCTCGCTCCTGCTCCCTCTCTGTCCTGCAGGTATCTGCCTGCGGACAAAAGATCACCACATCTACTTGTAACAGCGCTGTCACCGCAGCGCTGAAGCATACTGACATACAAGTAATAGCGCTGCTCACTCAGACGCTAAAGCACTCACACATAATTATAATAAAAAATTTGTGTGGAGTACTCACCAGCCAAAGCGCCACAGGGACCCTCAGGGGTTTCTGGCGCTGTGCCCATGCTTCCCCCCAGGGCGAGGAACGCAGTGACCGCACGTGTGGTTTGCGTCCCGCCAGGGAAGCTCTCCTCATCCCCCAGGGCCGGCAAGGATTCTGCAGGGACTTTGAGTAAATACAGATCCGCCAAGGGAGAGGTTGGGGTACAGCAGCGCTGGTACCCCTGAGACCTCTAGACCAACTGGTGATCCAAGTCTCCTGTCTGAATATAAAATAATAAAATCTTCTGAGGAGCTGCATTAGCAGCGACCATCCTCTGGACCTCAAATCTTAGACTGGAGCTGAGTAGGAGGAGCCCGAGCTGGAGGGGCCAGCCAGTCAGCACTCTTTTGATCTGAGGTGACATCCTGATCTGGGGCTCCGCCTACCCATCAGTAATGAATTCCTGTGTCTCCCTCCCTTCCATTCTGCAGCTGAAATCATATTTTTTCCACAAAAATGATCTTTTCATCCCAATTTTTATTTTTCAAAGGATAAAAGGACCCCAAAAGTTATTGTGCAATTAGTCCTGAGTACGCTGATACCCCATATGTGGGGGTAAACCACTATTTGGGCGCATGGCAGAGCTCGGAAGGGAAGCAGCGCCATTTGACTTTTTTGGCTGGAATTGAGATTGGACGCCATGTCGCATTTGGAGAGTCCCTGTGTGCCTAAACAGTGGAAACCCCCCACAAGTGACCCCATTTTGGAAACTAGACCCCCAAAGGAACTTATCTAAATGTGTTGTGAGAGCTTTCAACCCCCAAGCGCTTCACAGAAGGTTATAACGTAGAGCCGTAAATTAAAAAATCATATTTTTTCCACAAAAATGATCTTTTCATCCTAATTTTTATTTTCCAAAGGATAAAAGGACCCCAAAATTTATTGTGCAATTAGTCCTGAGTACGCTGATACCCCATATGTGGGGGTAAACCACTATTTGGGCGTATGGCAGAGCTCAGAAGGGAAGCAGGCCATTTGACTTTTTTGGCTGGAATTGAGATTGGACGCCATGTCGTATTTGGAGAGCCCCTGTGTGCCTAAACAGTGGAAACCCCCCACAAGTGACCCCATTTTGGAAACTAGACCCCCCAAGGAACTTATCTAGATGTGTGGTGAGAGCTTTGAACCCCCAAGGGCTTCACAGAAGGTTATAACGTAGAGCAGTAAAATTAAAAAATCATATCTTTTCCACAAAAATGATCTTTCCACCCCAATTGTTATTTTCCAAAGGGTAACAGGACCCCAAAAGTTATTGTGCAATTTGTCCTGAGTACGCTGATACCCCATATGTGGGGGTAAACCACTATTTTGACGCATGGCAGAGCTCGAAAGGGAAGGAGCGCCTTTTTCAAATGCAGACTTTGATGGAATGGTCTGCAGGTGTCATGTCACGTTTGGAGAGCCCCTGATGTGCCTAAACAGTAGAAACCCCCCACAAGTGACTCCATTTTGGAAACTAGACCCCCCAAGGAACTTATCTAGATGTGTGGTGAGCACTTTGAACCCCAAGTGCTTCACAGAAGTTTATAACGTAGAGCCGTGAAAATAAAAAAATCATATTTTTTTCCACAAAAATAATCTTTTTGCCCCCAAATTTTTATTTTTATAAGGGTAACAGGAGAAATAGGACCCAAAAGCTATTGTGCAATTTGTCCTGAGTACGCTGATATCCCATATGTGGGGGGGAACCACTATTTTGACGCATGGCAGAGATCGAAAGGGAAGGAGCACCGTTTTTAAATGCAGACTTTGATGGAATGGTCTTCGGGTGTCATGTCGCGCTTAGAGAGCCCCTGATGTGCCTAAACAGTAGAAACCCCCCACAAATGACCCCATTTTGCAAACTAGACCCCCAAGGAACTTATCTAGATGTGTGGTCAGCACTTTGTGTTTACACGCAGTGGTAGATCAAAGGCATGACGTGCACAGTCCGTCCTGGTGCCGGAACTGGCACCTTGCCATGACGGACTGTGCACGTCCATGGACATTAAGGGGTTAATCGCAAGTCACACGTGCGGTCCATTTGTAATCCGATTTTTCATCGCACCCATAGACTTGCATTGGCGATTGTCGACCCACAATCGGTGACAATCGCAGCATGCTGCGATTGCACTCGCACGTATAAAACGGACCACAAAAAATCTGATACTGGGAGCTGCTCCATAGATTAACATTGGTCCGACTGCAATGCGATATTTCATCGCTTTGCAGTAATACGATTTTGTCGCCAGTGCGACCCCGGCCTTAGCGTATTAACGGATAACCCTAGATCTTTGCCCTTTGTAGAAACTCTAAGATGGACTTTATTGGGATTTCTCTAGAGTTGGGACTTGTATGGAACTCTAGGAATTTCCTCCATACCTTGGTGTAAATTTTAGTAGTAGTTGGTTTTCTACTCTGCAAGAGGGTGCTGATTAATCCCTCCGAGAATCCTCTTGATCTCAGCATTTCCCCCTCAAGTTCCACGCCGTCAAGTGGAGACTGTCTACTTGAGGGTGGAAGAATGGACCTTGAGAGAGAAGCCTGGGAGTTGAGGGAAGTACCCAGGGATTTGTCATCAACATCGTTTGTAGGCATGAAAATCAAGGTCTCTTGGGCCAGAATGGAGCTATCAATATTACTCATGCCTTGTCTGCCCTGATTTTTCTGATGACTTGTGGTAGTAATATAATCGGGGGAAAGGTATACGCCAGCCCGAATTGCCACGAGCTTTGGAGGGAATCTAGAATTTCCGGCCGATCTGTCACGTTCAGGGAGGCGAACCTCCGAACTTGCCTGTTTTGTTTGGTGGCAAAAAGGTCTATCTGGGGAAGGCCCCACAGTGACACAAAGTCCTTGAATATTGCTCTGTTTAGGCACCACTCCCCTTGCCGTAGGGTGTGGAGACTCAGGAAGTCCACTTCTGAATTCTCTACTCCTCTGATGTGGAGAGCTGAGAGAGAGACAAATTGTTCTTCGGCTAGGGAAATTTTTTTCTTGTAGAAGACATTAATTTGTAATACCGAGCTCCGCCTTGTCTGTTGAGGTATGCCACTACTGTGGTGTTGTCTGAAAGGATTCTTACATGTTCTCCTTGTAGCTGCGGGAGAAAATGATATAGGGCATGACTCACCGCATTTAATTCTTTTAAATTTGAAGAATCCTGTATCTGTTCTCTTCCCCACCGACCTTGGGAAAAGGTTTCCCCCATGTGAGCTCACCCATCCTGTAGGGCTAGCATCGGTAGTAATAATACGAGATGGTGTTATTACCCAGTCTACTCCTTCTGATAATTTAGTATCATCCAACCACCACACTAGGGAACTCAGGAATACCTGGGACAAGGTAATCTTATCTGTTAAACGACCTCTAGCATAGGCCTCTTCTGACAGTATTTGGTGCTGTAGATCTCGGGTGTGGAACTGAGCCCACCTGACTGCCGGAATACACAAAGTGAGGGATCCTAATAGGGACATTGCCTCCCTCAGGTACATGTGTGGTTTATTTATCGCTGTCCCGACTTTCAATTTAATTGCTGATATTTTTACCTGCGGCAGTAGACATTTTTGCACTGTCGAGTCTAACTGGAGGCCTAAGAAGGACTGAACGGATTGCGGCTCAAGTCTGGATTTTTTGCTGTTTATGAGCCAACCTAGAGTCTGTAGGGATAAGATTGCATCAGTAACTCGTCTGGTACATTGTGCTACAGAGTTTCCTAATATCAAAAAATCATCAAGATAAGGTACTATTAAGGTATCCTTTTGCCGTAGGAAGGCCATCACTTCCAGCATCACCTTTGTAAAGACTGGTGGTGCGATGTTACACCCGGTCCCAGCTCTGGCTCTGCACTCTGTTCGGCTCACTCACCTGTTCCTCTGCAGCAGTCTGTGCGTGGGCTGGGGTCTCATGTCCCATCTGCTCCACGGCGTCCTGTGTCCTCCTCCACTTCCTGGCACGCTGCTGGCAGGCCTCCTGATAGACGGCTTAGGACGCGAGGCCGCGCCCACCGCCTCTCTTAAAGGGGCAGCGTGCATTTTTTGAAATAGCTAATTAACCAATGGCTGCACACTCAGTACTATATCTGGTCACTCCATCATTAGGGGAGTGCCGGAGCAACGTGTTCTATCATTGCTACATCCGGTTCTGTTCCTGATCTGTCTGCGCTGCGTTTGCAGTCTCTGTGCTTCGCTGATACTGTTTGTCTCCTCAGATCATTGCTAACCCGTATCTGGCTAACCCGGACAATCTCAGCTATTACTGGCGCAAGAGTCATCCCGTTCCGCCATCAGCCATCCGTACCCGTGGACCGTGACAAGGTCACTGAAGCCAGCCTGATACCATCTATTCTGGACCAGGACCTTACCCTTCTCTGTCGAGAACCCTCTACGGATTCTGTAAACACCTGTTAACCTTTTGGTCCCTCTGGGACAGCTGCCACGTGTCTGGGGTCTAACTGGAGGTAGCACCTGTGTCCTCCGGGTATTCCATTCTGGTCCTGTTCGAGGGGCCTTACTACGGGTACCCGGGGCTCACTAGTTACGCCCCCTTCGGAGCCCCCCGGACCGTGGTCTAGAGGTTCCACATTTAAAAATAAAAAACGAATGTGAACTTCACCACCTCTGCCTCCGCTTCCATTCGTTACAGATTGCTCCGGCCATGGAACCCGCTGGATCCCAGAAATCTCCGACCACGGACCTGTACCAGGAGGTGACCCGTTTGGGAGTTCAACAGGACAAGATCACGACTTATCTACGCAGCTTGTCTTCCCGCATGGATTCCTTGGGTTCCTCGTCTGCACCTGACTCTCCTATCAATACTCAGGTACCAGTTCCCATGACAAGTCAAGGTCCCCGTCTGGCGGCTCCTACCCGTTTCCAGGGTGATCCTACTCTGTGTCGGGGTTTTCTCAATCAGTGCACTCTAAACTTCAAATCTTGGGGCATATGTTTGCTTCTGACCGAGCCAAGGTGGGCTTCATCATGTCACACCTGGGAGGAGAGGCCCTCGCCTGGCTAAACCCGCTATGGGAGAGAGGGGATCCGCTGGTTAACGATCTTCAATCTTTCCTAGAGGCTTTTCGCAGGACTTTCGATGAACCTGGTCGCACCACTTCAACTGCCTCAGCTCTGCTCCGCCTGCGCCAAGGTACTCTCACGGTAGCTCAGTATGCTGTTAAATTCCGCACCCTCTAGTCTGAATTATCGTGGAACAATGAGGCCCTGGTTGCAAACTTCTGGGAGGGCTTATCCGGAAGAATCAAGGATGAGCTGGCGGGACGGGACAGACCTACCCTCTTGGAGGAGTTGATATCTTTGGCAACCGAATTGACCTGCGTTTTCAGGAGTGTTCTATGGAGATCAAGCGGGACAAAAGGTCCTATCACCTGGACTCTAGTTTGTATAAAACAGGTACCTCGCTTTCCTCCTCCGAGGCCATGGAGGTGGACCATGTAAGTTTGGCCACCCGCCGTCGGGAGTCACGTCGCAAGGAGGGAAGTTGTTACTACTGCGGTAGTTCTGAACATTTGATCCATCTCTGTCCTAAAAAGTCGGGAAACTCCAGTGCCTAGGTCCGGTAGGAGGGGCCAACCTAGGTAGAGAACAGTCCTCTCCCTCTTTACACATCTCAGTCTCTGTGTCCTATGGGGCAATAAAATTTTCCGAACATTGTCTACTGGATTCTGGAGCTGCAGGGAACTTCATCCAGCAGGCGGTTGTGGATCATTACCGCTTACCTGTCCAGCGTCTTCCTGATCCGTTACAGGTGTCCACTGTGGATGGCAACCCGCTGACCGAGCCCGTCCAGTTTCAAACCGAGATGGTGGTACTCCGGGTAGGTCTAATGCATACTGAACTAATGCGTTTTTATGTATATCCCGGTTTATCCCATCCCATGCTCTTAGGTTTACCTTGGCTCCAGATGCATGAACCAGTCCTGAATTGGAAAACTGGAGAAGTTCTGCGTTGGGGAGATACCTGCATGAATCGTTGCTTAACCCGGATTCAACCTGCTTCGCCTCCTGTCCAGCCTGATACCCTGCCAGGGTTGCCTTCCGCCTATTGGTCCTTCTCTGACGTCTTTGGGAAAAAGGAGGCTGAGAGACTACCTCCACACAGGTCGTATGACTGTCAGATAGAGCTTCTTCCTGGAGCATCTCTTCCCCGCGGGAGAGTGTATCCTCTTTCACAGGCAGAGACTCAGGCCATGTCGGACTACATCCAAGAGAATCTGGATAGAGGATTTATCCGAAAGTCATCGTCACCGGCAGGAGCTGGATTCTTCTTTGTGAAGAAGAAGGATGGATCCTTGCGGCCCTGCATTGACTATCGGGGTCTGAATCAGGTCACGGTAAAAAACAGGTATCCATTACCTCTTATTTCAGAGTTGTTTGATCGTCTCCGAGGGGCCAAGATCTTCACCAAATTGGACCTCAGAGGGGCCTACAATCTGATCCGAATTAGAGAGGGGGACGAATGGAAAACAGCCTTCAACACCCGTGACGGCCACTATGAATACCTGGTAATGCCATTCGGCCTAAGCAATGCACCTGCGGTTTTTCAGGAATTTGTGAATGACATTTTCAGGGACTTGCTTTATACATGTGTCGTGGTTTACCTGGACGATATTTTGATTTTCTCTGCTGATTTAACGTCACACCGGCGGCAAGTACGCCATGTCTTACAAAGACTCAGAGAGAACAGGCTATATGCCAAATATGAGAAATGCCTCTTTGAGCAGCTTCTTTGCCTTTCCTTGGGTACATTGTATCTTCCACAGGATTAAAGATGGATCCGGAGAAGTTGTCTACAGTTCTCAACTGGCCTCGTCCGTCTGGGTTAAAAGCCATACAAAGGTTCCTAGGGTTCGCCAATTACTACCGGCAATTTATTCCACACTTTTCCACCCGAGTGGCTCCAATCACAGCCTTAACCCGGAAAGGCGTAAACTCTAAGGAATGGTCCTCCGAGGCAGAAGAGGCCTTTGTTTCTCTAAAAAAAGCTTTTGCTTCCGCACCCGTTCTCCATCGTCCTAATTCAAGTGAGCAATTTTTTCTTGAGGTTGACGCTTCTTCCATAGGTGCAGGTGCAGTTCTGACCCAGAAAGTCGTCTACCGGGCGGATGGTCTCGTGTGGTTTTTTCTCCAAGGTTTTTTCTCCTGCAGAGAGGAACTACTCTGTCGGTGATCGCGAACTGTTGGCCATCAAATTGGCTCTGCAAGAATGGAGACATCTTCTTGAAGGAGCTCATCACCAGGTAATCATATTCACCGACCATAAAAACCTTGCCTATCTCCAAACTGCTTTAAGACTGAATCCCCGTCAGGCCCGTTGGGCATTATTTTTTGTCCGTTTCAATTTTGTACTTCATTTTCGTCCAGCTGACAAAAACATCAAGGTAGACGCAGTCTCTAGAGCCTTCTTGCCCCCTGAACTGGAGGAAGAACCTCAGCACATTATTGAACCTTCTAAGTTAGTCTCTGTTGCCTCCACTGATCTGGCCCGGCTTCCTCCTGGGAAGACTTTTGTGTCTGCTTCTGATTGTACCCGTGTTCTGCGCTGAGATCATTCCTCTAAGTTGGCTGGCCATGCTGGTCAGAAAAAGACACAGCAACTCATCTCCCGTTATTACTGGTGGCCTACCATGGGCAAGGATATCCAGGAGTTCGTTTCAGCCTGTCCTTCATGTGCCCGTAACAAAACTTTTAAACATCTACCAGCTGGCAGACTTCTACCTCTTCTGATTCCGTCCGCTCCCTGGCAGCACGTTGCGATGGATTTCATCACGGATCTTCCCATTTCTTCTGGCTGCTCAGTGGTATGGGTTGTGGAGGACCGCTTCTCTAAAATGGCTCACTTCGTTCCGCTATCTGGTCTCCCGTCTGCTCCAGAACTGGCCGCTCACTTCATTCAGCACATCTTCCGTCTACATGGATTTCCTCTCCACATCGTGTCCGACAGGGGCGTCCAGTTCACTTCTAAGTTCTGGAGAGGACTCTGTAAAATGGTAAAAATTGAACTAGACTTTTCTTCTGCATATCATCCCCAGTCTAATGGGCAAGTGGAGAGGATCAATCAAATCCTGGCTGGATACCTGCGTCACTTCGTCAACGCTCATCATAATGACTGGGTAGAATTACTGCCCTGGGCGGAATTTTCCTACAACAATCAAGTAAGTGAATCTTCTGCAAAGTCTCCCTTTCAGATTGTGTTTGGACTGCAACCTGGAATTCCTCTTCCTGTTTCGGGAGTATCTGATGTTCCGGCAGTCGATATCTTGTCTAAAAATTTCTCGGACATTTGGAGTGAGACCAGGTCGGCTTTGGAGAAAGCTTCCCAACGTATGAAGACGCATGCGGACAAAAGACGTTTGGAGGCTCCCATCTTTCGTCCAGGAGACAAGGTATGGCTCTCCTCCAAGTACATCCGTCTGAAGTTACCATCGTACAAATTGGGTCCTCGTTTCATTGGTCCCTTTGAAGTCTTGAGACAAATCAACCCGGTCTCTTACAAGCTGAAATTGCCTAATTCTCTACGTGTACCTAACTCCTTTCATGTTTCTCTCCTTAAACCAGTAGTGTTGAGTTCCTTCTTTAAGGACCCGGGTACCACTCCCGATCCGGTCTCTGAGAATGATGTTTTTGAGGTAAAACATATCTTGGCCTCTAAGAGAGTAAGAGGTAGGATCTATTACCTGGTGGACTGGAGGGGTTTTGGTCCTGAGGAGAGGTCTTGGGAGCCTGAGGAGAACATCCAGGCTCCTCTTCTTCTTAAAAGATTTCACGCAGGCTTGAAAAAGAGGGGGAGTAAAGAGGGGGATACTGTTACACCCGGTCCCAGCGCTGGCTCTGCACTCTGTTCGGCTCACTCACCTGTTCCTCTGCAGCAGTCTGTGCGTGGGCTGGGGTCTCATGTCCCATCTGCTCCACGGCGTCCTGTGTCCTCCTCCACTTCCTGGCACGCTGCTGGCAGGCCTCCTGATAGACGGCTTAGGACGCGAGGCCGCGCCCACCGCCTCTCTTAAAGGGGCAGCGTGCATTTTTTGAATAGCTAATTAACCAATGGCTGCACACTCAGTACTATATCTGGTCACTCCACCATTAGGGGAGTGCCGGAGCAACGTGTTCTATCATTGCTACATCCGGTTCTGTTCCTGATCTGTCTGCGCTGCGTTTGCAGTCTCTGTGCTTCGCTGATACTGTTTGTCTCCTCAGATCATTGCTAACCCGTATCTGGCTAACCCGGACAATCTCAGCTACTACTGGCGCAAGAGTCATCCCGTTCCGCCATCAGCCATCCGTACCCGTGGACCGTGACAAGGTCACTGAAGCCAGCCTGATACCATCTATTCTGGACCAGGACCTTACCCTTCTCTGTCGAGAACCCTCCACGGATTCTGTAAACACCTGTTAACCTTTTGGTCCCTCTGGGACAGCTGCCACGTGTCTGGGGTCTAACTGGAGGTAGCACCTGTGTCCTCCGGTATTCCATTCTGGTCCTGTTCGAGGGGCCTTACTACAGGTACCCGGGGCTCACTAGTTACGCCCCCTTCGGAGCCCCCCGGACCGTGGTCTAGAGGTTCCACATTTAAAAATAAAAACAAATGTGAACTTCACCACCTCTGCCTCCGCTTCCATTCGTTACATGCGATAGAAAGACCGAACGGCATCGCTGCAAACTGGAAATGATGTATGATGCCATCTAAGGCGACTGCCACTCTGAGATATATCTGATATCTGAAATGGATGGGAAGATGATAATAAGCATCTTTTAAATCTAAGCCTGCCATCATACAGTTGGGAAAAAGAAGTTTAATTGTAGATTTAATGGATTCCATTTTAAACTTCTCATTTTGAATGAATGTATTCAATTTTTTCAGATTGATAATTGTTCTAAATAAGCCGTCCGGTTTAGGAACAAAGAAGAGAGGGGAGTAGAATACTGGCTATTGCTGGCTTAAACGTGTCGGTAGCAGCCTCCCAAGCTCTTTTAAGCGAGGCCTCAGCTTTGCGGTCAAGGGGATCTTTTAATATTCCTGCGTCTTCTACTGGCAAGGATGATTGTTTTGAGGAGGAGGCAACTGCTGCATCAACTTTTGGAACCTTAGACCAGTTAGACAGTTCCTCATCACTGAAGGGGTACTGTTGTGAATGGGTTTGAGATGAGTTCTGAGCAGAGGCTCCCTCTGGTGGTTACAAGCGGTACTAGTGAGGATTGGGAATCAGGTGTTACTGATTGGTCTTATTTAAGGGAATCATTTTCCCATCAGGGTTGCCGGTGATCAATTGTTCTGGTCTGAATCCTTCTTTCCAGTTTCCCTTGTAGCCTGCTGTGTCGTGTCTGCATCTCCTGCTATCAGATAAGACAATTTCTTATTTGTGTTTTTGCTATATTTTTGCATTTTGTCCTGCACTTCTGTGGGGGCCTTCAGGGTCCCCTCCGGGGGCTTTTGCCCTCTCAGTTTAGTCCAGCCACTGTGTTTTGTAGTTTTGCTTTTTCCAGTTTTTTCAGTGGCTGCTGTTTTTGTTACACCAGAGAACTAATTTAGGTGGTAGAGGTCGTGTGATCTCAGGTGATTTTGAAATTAGTAGAGTTGGTGTTTTTTCAGGGTTTTCTGGGATTGCAGTAAGTACCCTTCCTGTCCTTTTCTATTTAGATAGTTTGGGCCCCAGCGTTTGCTCATACTATTTTCTTTCTGTGTCAGTATTTCCTCTTGTCTAACCGCCATTACATGTTTGGGGGCTTTCTATTATCTTTGGGGTTCTGCTCCGGGGCAGATAGCTTTCCTCTTTCTATCTTTAGGTGTAGTTAGTTTCTCAGGCTGTGACGAGGCGTCTAGGACCATCGTAGGAACGCTCCACGGCTGCCTCTAGTTGTGGTGGTTAGTCAGGGTACTGCAATCCCATAGATTCCAACTGCTCTGGTGTATTTCCTTTTTTACCTGCACTCCTCAGCTACCGTAACATAACAGTATCACCGGCCATAAAAATTGTATGGTACTCACAGAAGGGAAAAAATATTTTGAAGGAAGAAAAGTTGTCAGAGATATTTTTCTGTTTGTTGCATTTTTTTTTTTCCTCTGTATCTCTGGGTGCTGGGGAGGATCTTTTCTCCCAATGGAGTTTGCACAGTTGTCTGGCCGTGTGGATCAGCTTGCCACTGAGGTTCGGAGTATTGCTGCATATCTTGCTAGGTTGCCTGTTGTGGAACCTAGGATCCCCATGCCAGATTTGTTTTTAGGGGATCGAGCTAAGTTTCAGAATTTCAAAAATAATTGTAAATTGTTTCTTGCCTTAAAATCTAAGTCCTCAGGAAACGCAGCGCAGCAGGTTCAAATTGTCATCTCTCTCCTGCGCGGCGATCCTCAGGATTGGGCTTTTTCCCTGACACCTGGGGATCCTGTTTTGAGTGATGTTGATGCATTTTTTCAGGCTTTGGGGTTATTGTACGATGAGCCTAATGTCACTGATCAAGCTGAAAAAGCCTTGTTGGCATTAAATCAGGGGCTTGATGACGCTGAGTTATACTGTCAGAGATTCCGTAGGTGGGCAGTCCTGACCAAATGGAATGACGACGCTTTGGCGGCCCTTTTCCGGAAGGGTCTGTCGGATAATGTAAAGGATGTTATGGTGGGATTCCCTGTCCCCTCTGGTCTCAATGATTCTATGTCATTAGCGATTCAAATTGACAGACGTTTGCGTGAGCGGAGAAGTATGCGTGGAGTGGTGTTGCCTT
>JARQOD010000003.1:408193316-408275267 GCA_033576555.1 Oophaga sylvatica
GAGGTTGGAGATTGCTGCATATCTTGCAGGTTGCTGTTGTGGAACTAGGATCCCGCCAGATTTGTTTTTAGGGGATCGAGTAAGTTTCAAATTTCAAAAAATATTGTAAATTGTTCTTGCCTTAAATCTAAGTCCTGGAAACGCCAGCGCAGCAGGTTCAAATTGTCATCTCTTCCTGCGCGGCGATCCTAGGATTGGGCTTTTCCCTGACACCTGGGATCCGTTTTGAGTGTGTTGAGCATTTTTTCAGGCTTGGGGTTATTGTACGATGAGCCTAATGTCACGATCAAGCCGAAAAAGCCTTGTTGGCATTAATAGGGGCTTGATGCGCTGAGTTATACTGTCAGAGATTCCGTGGTGGCAGTCCTGCCAAAGGAATGACGCGCTTTGGCGGCCCTTTTTCCCGAAGGGTTGTGGATAATGTAAAGGTGTTTGTTGGGATTCCCTGTCCCTTGGTCTCAATGATTCTATGTCATTAGCGATTCAAATGACAGACGTTGCCTGTGAGCGGGAGAAGTATGCGTGGAGTGGTGTTGCCTTGGAGCCAGCTGTGAGCCCATGCAGTGTGATGGGTGGTGTCTGGGGCACAGCGTCATGAGTTCGAAAGCGCAATGGGTTATGTTTTACTGTGGTGATGCCTCTCATGCTTTTCAGTTACCCTAAGCGGGGAAGACGTTTTGCACGCTCAGTTGTCTTGGGTAGTGTTCAGACTAAGTTTTTTTAACTGTCACTCTGATATGCTCTCTGTCCTCATTTTTGCTCAGGTTTCTTTGATTTGGAGCAGCTATTAACCTGATGGATTATGATTTTGCTAAACGTTGTGGATTTCCCTTGTACCCCTACAGAAGTCTATTCCCTACTGGGGATCGATTCTACCCCTTGGCTGAGAATAAACCCAGTTTTTACTCAAGTGATAATGAGGGTTGAACCTGATCACCAGGAGTGCTGCAAATTTTGGTTCTATATTAATCTGCATGACATTATCGTGTGGGTTTCCTTGGTTACAGTCTCATAATCCTGTTTTGGATTGGAAATCTGTGTCTGTAACCAGTTGGGGCTGCCATGTGTTAATACCAAACTCTGTTTTTCTGCCTCCCCCAGGCTGAGGTATGTTCTGACTTTTTGTTTGATTTTTCTGATGTGTTTTAGCGAAAGTAATCTGCATCCTTACCTCCCCATAGGAGCTATGACTGCGCTATTGAATTAGTTGCCAGGTAGTAAATTCCCTAAGGGTCGCCTTTTTAATTGTTGTACCTGAACATGAGCTATGCGGTCTTATATCAAGGAATCATTGGAGAAGGGTCATATCAGACCATCTCTTCACCTTAGGTGCCGGTTTTTTTTTGTGGCCAAAAAAGATGGTTCATTAAGGCCGTGTATTGATTATCGTCTCTTGAACAATATTACTGTGAAATATCAATACCCGTTACCCTTGATTTCTGACCTGTTTTCCAGGGTGAAAACGCTACTTGGTTTACCAAGCTTGACCTCAGGGGGGGTATAACCTTATTCGCATTAAGCAGGGGATGAATGAAGACGGCATTTAACACCCCTGAAGGGCATTTTGAGTACTTGTGATGCCTTTGGGCTCACATAATGCTCTTCCGTCTTCAGCCTTCTTGAATGACATTTTCAGGGATTTTTGTGGACAAGTTTTGATTGTTTATTTGGATGATATCTTGATTTTTTTCTAATGATGGGATTCTGTGAAACATGTTCGAATCTGTATTCCAGATTTTGAGAGAGAATGTCTGTATGTGAAGGGATCAAAGTGTCTTTTTGGCATACAGAAGATTCATTTCTGGGATTCATTTTGTCCCATCTGTTATTGAAATGGACCGGTCAAGGTTAGGCCATCTGTGATTGGGTCCAACCTACTTCATTAAAGGCTCTTCAGAGATTTTTGGGTTTTTGCAATTTTTATCGTAAATTTATTGGTAATTTCTCTGTTATTGTTAAACCATTAACTGATTTGTCCAGAAAGGGTTCTGATGTGTGGAATTGGCTCCTGAGGCGTCTCTGCGTTTCAGGAATTAAGCAGAGATCACTTTGCTCCTGTTCTACAGCGCTGATGTTTCTCTGCCATTTCAGGTGGAAGGTTGATGCTTGAAATTGGGGCAGGTGCGTTTTGTCCCAAAAAGATCCAGAGACCTCTAAAAGTAACCCTTTGCCTTTTTCTCTCGAAATTTTCTCCTACTGAACGTAATTATGACGTGGGTAATCGGGAGTTATTGGCCATGGAGTGGCTTTTGAAGGTGGAGACATTGGGCTGGAGGAGCCAAACATAGGTGGTGGTCCTTACGGACCATAAGAAATTGGTCTATCTGGAATTCTGCCAAGCGATCAATCCTAGACAGGAGGTGGCCTTGTTTTTCACACGTTTTAATTTTGTGGTTTCCTTTCTTCCTGGCATAAGAATGTTAAGGCGGATGCCCTCTCGAGGAGTTCCTTGCGGACTTCCTGAGCTATTGATCCCTCTGTTATTTTGAAGGAGGGTGTAGTTCTTTCCGCCATTCGCCAATTTGAGACTTGCTTGGAGGGGTTGTCAGGAGGATAGCCGAGCGCTGCCCTGTTGGAAAATTGTTTGTCCCGGACAATGGAAAAAGGTGTGATGTCTGAATTCATTGTCCGCATTGGTGGGCATCCCGAATTTTTGGTACCAGAGACTTGGTTAGTCGGTCCTTTTGGTGGCCTTACCTTGTCTCGCGATGTCAGGAGTTTGTGCAGTCCTGCGGGGACTTGCTCTCGCTCCAAGCCTTGCTCTCGCTTGGTGTTTGTTGATGCCATTGCCTGTGCCAGGAGACATGGACCCTATCTCTATGGATTTCCATTTCCGATCTTCCTGTTTCTCAGAGAATGACCACCATCTGGGTAATTTGTGATAGGTTTTCCAAATGATACATCTTGTGCCATTACATAGTGCCTTCCTCCTCTGAATTGGTGCGTTGTTCCTCAGCCAGTGGTTCGTTTAACGGCCTTCCTGAGAACATTGTGTTGACAGAGGAGTCCAGTTTGTTTCCAGATTTTGGAGGACTTTTTGTTTCTAAACTGGGTGTTCAATGTCTTTCTCCTCGCATTTATCTCAGCCAATGGTCAAACTGAGAGAAAAACCAGACATTGGGGGATTATCTAAGATGCTTTGTGTTGGCTGATCAGGATGACTGGGTCCTTTTTGCCTTTGGTGAGTTTGCTCTTAATAATAGGGCTAGCTCTGCACTTTGATGTCTCGTTTTTCTGTAATTTGGGTTTCACCCTCGATTTTCTTCAGGACAGACGGAGGTTCTGTTGTCAGGTGTTGACTCTGTTGTTGAGGTATGCAGCAGATTTGGGACCAGGTAGTGGAGAGGTTGTCCCTCTCTCAGGAGAAGGACCCCGCGGTTTGCTAACCGGATAGGACTGATGGTCTCGGTTTAAAGTGGGGGACTTGGTCTGGTTGTCCTCAAAGAATATTCCTTTGAGAGTAGCATCTCCTAAATTTAAGCCTAGGTTCATTGGACCTTATAAGATCATGGGGATTTTATTCTGTTTATTTTCGTTTGTTTTCAGGGCATTTAAGATCCATAACGTGTTCACAAGTCTTGTTGAAGAGGTTTGTTGAGCCATGGGTTCTGCTGTGTGACTCTGACCTGTTTTGGTTGAGGGCAATCTGGAGTAGTGGGGTGGGGGAGAAATATTGGATTCTCGTTTTTCTAGACGAAGACTCCAGTATTTGTTTAAAATGGAGAGGTTATGTCAGGAGATAATTCTTGGGTGTTTGCTTCGGGACATCCATGCTAGGAGATTATCTCGTGCGTATCATAGAACTCATCCTGACCGACTGGTTGCTCAATGAGGGTTCGGTGACCCCTCCTCAAGGGGGGGTATGTTGTGAATGGGTTTGAGATGAGTTCTGAGCAGAGGCTCCCTCTGGTGGTTACAAGCTGGTACTAGTGAGGTTGGGAATCAGGTGTACTGATTGTCTTATTTAAGGGAATCATTTTCCATCAGGGTTGCGGTGATCAATTGTTCTGGTCTGAATCCTTCTTTCCGTTTCCCTTGTAGCCTGCTGTGTCGTGTTGCATCTCTGCTATCAGATAAGACAATTTCTTATTTTGTGTTTTTGCTATATTTTTGCATTTTGTCCTGCACTTCGTGGGGGCCTTCAGGGTCCCTCCGGGGGCTTTTGCCCTCTCAGTTTAGTCCAGCCACTGTGTTTTGTAGTTTTCTTTTTCCAGTTTTTTCAGTGGTGCTGTTTTTGTTACACAGAGAACTATTTAGGTGGTAGAGGTGTGTGATTCAGGTGATTTTGAAATTAGTAGAGTTGGTGTTTTTTCGGGTTTTTGGGATTGCAGTAGTACCCTTCCTGTCCTTTCTATTTAGATAGTTTGGGCCCCAGCGTTTGTATACTATTTTCTTTCTGTGTCAGTATTTCCTCTTGTCTAACCGCCATTACATGTTTGGGGCTTTTATTATCTTTGGGGTTCTGCTCCGGGCAGATAGCTTTCCTCTTTCTATCTTTAGGTTGTAGTTGTTTCTCAGGCTGTGACGAGCGTTAGGACCATCGTAGGAAACGTCCACGGCTGCTCTAGTTGTGGTGGTTAGTCAGGGTATGCAATCCATAGATTCCAATGTTGCTTGTGTATTTCCTTTTTTACCTGCACTCCTCAGCTACGTAACATAACAGGGTACTTCTCTTTGAAGCAGAAGGAAGATAATCCCTTTGGTCTTGTTTACCCCATTCGTTTTTAATTAAGGTTTTTATAGCGGAATTACGGGAATGCTTCCTTTTCCTTTCGCTAGACTGCAAAACATTATCTTGAGTAGTTTGCGGTCCTTTCGAATCTGAACAACCATGGTGTTCCTTACTGATTTTACTAGAGTGTCCTATTTATTTTATATCCGAGGAGGATGAGGACACGGTGACTTTGCAGTATCTGATACTATCATCTCTTCGGATCAGAGTCTGAGTGGAAACTTATTAGCTTTTTTGATCTTCTGGTGTGGGTACATTAGTGAATGATTTAGGACCTAAAAAATTTAGAGTTGGAGGTCTCAGTGGTGATACCTTTTAATGGTAACTGAAAAGATGATTTAGGACCTGTAGTTCTTCCTTATTATAGCTCTTATGTCCGAAGTTGAAAACAGAATCTTGCTGCACGTTTCTTTTATGCATTTTGCGCACAATCTTTTGGTATAGGTTTGAGATAGGGGACTTCTACAAGGCACATTCTTTATTTTTCGTTTCCCTTTTTTCTTAGCCTAAGATCTTTCACCCAGAAAGAGACAGAGAAGGAGAGAAAGAGAGAGAGGGTATGTCGTCAGCTTTTAGGCAGATAAGTGAAGCTGCGGTACCGAATCGATGGCGGCGGCAGGTTTCGTGGCCTGAGTTCTGTGGCTTGCGTCCGAGGAACTCTATTAGAGTGGTCTTGGACAGGGTGCAGTATCCTCTGCGGGGAATGCGTTGCCTTATCTTGGAGACGACATGCTTGCACGCCATATTCCCTGTTGCAAGGCTTTTTATTAGCCCCAGCACCTGTGCTGCCTTCCAGTACCTCCCCCCAGAGCTCCCCCCCTGGGGTAGGGTGGCCTGCGTGGTCCATATAGCAGCTTCGGGACCGGCTACATCATTATAATACATATGCCAAAAATTTGTCCTTTTTTTATTTTTTTTTTAAACGCGCATGAATTTGCGTTATCTTTGCTCAGGGGCCATGCAAATCTTTTCCAATTTTTAGTAATGTGCTGCCAAAGCAATCACCGGTTACACACCACTATAATATACAGTACAGACCAAAATGTTTGGGACATACCTTGTCATTCAAAGTTTTTCTGTATTTTCATGGCTATGAAAATATGTAGGAAACTCACACTGAAGGCATCAAAACTATGAATTAAAACATGTGGAATTATACATTACACTTTACAAAAAGTGTGAAACAACTGAAATATGTCTTATATTCTAGGTTTTCAAAGTAGCACCTTTTGCTTTGATTATGCTTTGCACGCAGAAAAGGTGAAGGATGGACTCTACATGCTGGTTCCCACCGTGAAGCAAGGGGAGGTGGTGTGATGGTGTGGGGGTGCTTTGCTGGTGACACTGTGGGGATTTATTCAAATTGTAGGCATACTGAACCGCATGGCTACCACGCTTTGCAGCGGCTTGCTATTCCATCCGGTTTGCGTTTAATTGGCCATCATTTATTTTTCAAAGGGCAATGACCCAAACACACCTCAGGCTGTGTAAGGCTATTTGACCAAGAAGGAGAGTGTTGGGGTGCTACGCCAGATGACCTGGCCTCCACAGTCACCAGACCTGAACCAATCGAGATGGTTTGGGGTGAGCTGGACCGCTCCACCGCTAATTTTGATTAATCCCAAACAATGTCACAAGCAAAGCACCTAACCCCATCACACTCCTCTCCTCCATGCTTACGGTGGGAATAGGCATGTAGAATCCCGAGTTTCACCTTTTCTGGTGTATAGCAGTAATCAAAGAAAAAGGTGGGCTACTTTGAAGAACTAGAATATAAGAATATTTTCAGTTGTTTCACACTTTTGTAAAGTGTAATGTATAATTCCACATTTGTTAATTCTTGTTTTGATGCCTTCAGTGTGATTGTACAATTTTCATAGTCATGAAAATAAAGAAAAATCTTTGAATGAGAGGGTGTGTCAAACTTTGGTCTGTACTGTTAATTATATTTTTTTTCTTTTTTCCCCGGGTGTATGCCATTTCGGGGGCGAGGAGCGTGCATCTGGCCGAGCGCGTCCCTGCTTCAGGACAGCGCGCACGTCACAGCTGGGGAACTTCGGGACCGGAAGTTCCTCTTACCACTTCTGTCGCGGTGTACACGTGTTTTCCGGCGTGCGCTGCTGGCGGTATTGTTGGACATGGAGGCTCTCCTTCCCTCTGGTCCCCGGGAGTCGGGGCGGCTATACCGGACCCCCACGCGCTTTTATGGCACCGGAACTGTGGCGGCATCCCCGGCCCCGGCGTTCCTGGAACCCCCTTTTTCCAGACGAGGGGGAGCGGGACTACAGCACTCCCCCGACGCTGCTTCTGGCCCGGAGCCCTGCCATTCCCAAGGAGACTGCACTGGCGGCTCCTAGACCAGGTATTTATTGGAAATCTTCTCTTCTGTAGGAAAATCCTACGGTTCCTTATAGGAACAGGAAACCAACTGAGGAGAGGCGGACCCTCTTTTATCTCTGTAGGTTTCCTGTTCTATGGGCGGATCTCTCTCTCCAAGTGGGTGCTGTCGTGGCGAAGGGTAAAAGAACAATTTTACTTTCATCAGTCCACAAATTGTTTCTCCATTTCTTTTTAGGCCAGTTGATGTGTTCTTTGGCATATTGTATCCTCTTCAGTACATGCCTTTTTTTGACAGTGGGACTTTGCGGGGACTTCTTACTAAAAGATTAGTGTCACACAGGCGTCTTCTACCCGTCACAGTCTTCACAGGTAACTTGAGACTGTCTGTGATCATGGAGCTGATCATTGGCTGAGTCTTTGCCATTCTGGTTTATTCTTCCATCCATTAGAATAGCAGTCTTCCACTTTCTTCCACATCTCTCTGGTTTGGCTTTCCATTATAAAGCATTGGAGATCTTTTTAGCTGAAACACCGTCATTGTCTGCACTTCTATATATTCTTTACAAGTTTTACCCTCTACAATCAAACTTTTTAATGAAAGTACGCTGTTCTTCTGAACAATGTCTCCAACGACCCATAATTCTCAGGAGAAATACATGTACAAATGTCCTGGCTTCACCCTTATATAAGGGCCACCTGATTCACACCGGTCTCTTCACAGAATGATTGACCTCACTAATTGATTCCACACATATTATTTTGAACACCCTCCTGTCAATTAATTATTCTAATACACAGACTCAGAAACCTGTAGATCATGAATGCGGAGTTGATGGTTTTCTTATCTACTGCACCGAATGGTAAATTGTGTGACATGTGGTGATTTAATTTATACTAAAACCAGCGATTCATCTGGTCAGCCAAATTGGACAGATGGTATTATGAATACTACTGTACATACCACATGCTCACTGTAAGTCCCCCAATACCCGGCTCGTAGTGGGAGCAGCCGCAGCTAGTCCATTATCATCAGACGATTGTGTAATTGTCCTGATGTCTGGAGGCAGCGGAGTGTTGCCCCTCACACGTTCTCCTTCACAAATTGAGGGCAGTGGTGGATCTGTGTTATCTCCCGGCTGTTTTCCCTCAAAAGGTTCATGGTCACTGGAGGAGCCGCAGAGATCCACAGCTCAGGGAAGAATCTGTCCACAGGACGACTATTAGGCTCATTCACACATGCGTCTAAACCTGACAAGTGTAATCCGATAAAACATGGCATTGTGCTCTGACCACTGCTATAATGAGGCCGAGCTCATCTGCGGATTTTCTCTCAGCTGTATTCGACGTGCTGCGAATTCACTCCGAAATATGATGGACGTGAGAAAAAAAGCTGATGTCAGACGGCCAAACGGTAAAAGCATCCGATTGTTACGGAAACATTAAACTCTTATAACATAGGAAACTGTAAATATCCCTGTAAGATTAATAGCTGACCACAGGTCATCCCGGCATGCGATGAGGCTGTCGAACAGTCACGAGACATGCCATGAGGGGATTCAAACATATTACTCGAGCATGTCGAAGACACTCAGCACCGAGCATGCCTTATAACACCTCATTCGAGCGCACTCGCTCTTCACTACGGCTGAGTAAAAAAATGGACGTCACACGGACAATAAGTGAGAAAAATATCGTCCCACTTTTCCGGATGAGAATGGGACATTTTTTTTGATACGCTAGTGTGAGCAAACCCTTAGTCATATCTCCAAAATCTGGCTTTATGGAAAAGTTGCAAGAAGAAAGAAAGCCATAAGAAGTCCCGTGTAGGGGCACAGTGAGGATGTGGAAGAAGGGTCTCTGGTCAGATGAATGGAAACTTTTTGGGCTAAATTAAAAATGCTGTGTGTGGTGGAAAACTATCACTGCCAATTACCCTGAAAAACACGATCCACCGTCACACAATGGTGGTCACAGCAGCCTGCTCTGGTGAGGCTTTTCTTCAGCAGGGACAGGGAAGCTTGTTAGATGTGATGAGAAGATGGATGGTGCTACATACAGGGCAATCGTAGATGAAGACCTGTCAGACTGCATAAGGCACGAGACTGGGGCGTAGGTTCACCGTCCAGCAGGACAACGACCCTCAAAGTCCTGCTGAGCTACAATGGAAGGTTTAGATCAGAGCATATTGCTGTATGTAAATGGCACAGTCACAGACAGACCCCAAAAGACTGCAGCTGACAGAGGTGGGAGAGACAGACCCAAAAGACTGCAGCAGAGAAAGGCGGTTCTAGAAAGTATTAACTCCGGGGACTGAATACTAATACACCTCACAATGTTCACATTTATATAGATTTTACAATAATTAGTACACCTCTGTATCATTTCCTTTACATGTCACTAATACTTGCAACTTCGTGTTTGTATCACAGAAAATCCCAATAAAATACATATAAGTCTGTGGGTGTAACATGAGAAATGTGGAAAAGTTGATGGGGTATGAAGACTTTTTCAAGGCCCTGTATAGGGTAAATTGTAGGTGAGGGTTGAGTCTGCGCCACATAGTCCCATGGATAAGGCCATGCTCTTGTGAGGATCCCCGAGTCAGTATCCATATACTCCATACTCACGTACCTTGTCCCCCTTGAACCGCTCGGGCAGCACCCAGAAATACACGTCATGCGGGAGGCTGCTGAAAGAGCTGAAGGTCAGCTCTGAAGGCCCGGTCACGCTGATGCCCTCACTGAATGTTCGAGAGCTGGCCGCACTGGAGATGGAGAATGGCGCCCTCTCGTGGCTGTCGTAGGTGGAGCGGACCTGTAAAGACGTCAGGACATTAGTGAAGGCCAGGTCACAGCCCCCCACCACCACACACACATACGAAGGGGGCACACACCTGGTCCCGGTTCCAGTACGAGCTGGAACAGTCCCGGGTCACCCCCATACAGAAGCATTTGAGGCAGCCGTCCGGGTTCTTGTCACTGAGGTAGAAGGTTCCACTTTTACATTCATTGCACAGCTTCCCTGAGACGTGAGGCTGGAGAAGAGAAGGTTGTCTGGTGAGGAGGTACCACCAGTGACTGTCCTGGAGGAGAGCCCGAGCACATGGCATCCTCAGCTTACCTTACACACACAGGTATTAGGAGAGGACACCGAACTGCCTCGCTCGTCACATATCCCCGTATCAGCCGCTGCAACACACACAATACATGAGACCCCCAGCGCATTCATCACCCCTGAAAGCCTCACCACTCACACCACATGTACTGACCCGTAGACTTCACGCACCGTCCGCCAGGCCTCATGGGGTCTCCTTCATACTTGGCGGCACATCTAGGAGAAGAAGCCGTGATCAGTGGTGAGTGCGGCTCTAGAGCCACATGTCATCCCCTCGTGTTTTGGGTCACTACGTGTCAGAGTCACGGACCACACAACCATTCATAGGAATGATGACCGAGCAGATGAGCAGCCGCTCGTCCCCTGATGAAAGACATTGGGGCCCAACAGGCCACAGACCGGAGATGATCTGCAGAATCCCAGGTCTACCTCCCTCTGTACATGACGTCTCCAGGACTGGACATTACCTCTCGCAGCGCCGCCCGGTGTACCCCTCTAGGCAGTTATCACAGGTGGGCTGTCCATCAGTGTCCAGGAAGCAGGTGTCCGAATACCTGGAGAGACATTACCCAGACGTTACCTAAAGCTCCAGCCAAGGGCCACACAAACACTGTACCATGCAATCAGCCACTCACCTGCGCCGGGGGTCCATGAACGGGCAAGGACATGGTAAACAAGCATCTGCTGTACCTCTGGTGGGGTCTCCGAAAAAGCCTGACTTACATTTATTGCACTGTGGACCCTCAGTGTTGTGCTGGCAATTCTTAGGACAGAGAAAAAAAGAAAATCAGAGCGAAGAATAAGGAATCTGCCACTGAATGATGGATGAGCTCCCCGCTGCCTCCTGTGCGCACCAAGACACTGAGGGGGCCCACCTGGGCAAAATGCCAGCTACAGAACAGCAGAGGCCACGACCCCACTCACCCCCTGTCCCCCAAGTAAAGGCAGAGTGAGCACTCACTATGCAGTAGCCGCTCTCAGAATCACAGGAGCTGGCATGGCCGTTACAGTTACATCCAGAGCAGGTGCCCAAGAAGGGTCCTCCAGGAATACGTTCAAACTGTGGCGAGCAAACCTCACAGGACAGGCCAAAATAGCCCGGGGGGCACCTGAAATACATGACCAACAATCAGCCGCCAGGTGACATCCATCAGTGAATGATGCGCGACCATCCCTCTGCACTGACCGGCACTCCTCCACGCCCAGTGCCACCCCCAGCTGCGTGTACTCCACAGAGGTGGTGTCCAGGACTATGTCCGCCAGCCCCACACTGGCCATTTTGTTGTCATAGACCGTCTGAATCATTATGGCTTCCACATTCTGTAGTGTCATTAGAAGGTCATTGCGGGTGACTGCTGCCCCAGACTCATGCTGCCAGTGCTCCTGCAGATGGAGAAGACAAGCGATGGCTGACAAATAGTGTAATCGACAGGTTGGTGCAGGCAGCCATGCGGTGCACATGGAGGGTCGGATCAGGGTAATACAAAACACACCAGGGTCAGTGACACCAGACCGTCACCTGCTGCCGGAAGAGACAGACTCCAGCACAAGAACGGATACAGAGGAGATGGGCGACAATGGCCGTTGCTACTCAAGCTGGAAGTCTGCACTTCCGAGGAGCAGGAGGGCAGGAGCCGGGCTGGATGCTCACCTCTGTGAATTGCACCACCCGATGGTTCACAATGCCCGGCTGTGTTGATGGTAGAACTCGATAGATAAGTTTCTGCCCGTTTCCAAGGAGAACCACATCCGGCTTCCTCACAGGCTCTGACTGGCCTCGTGTCAGGCCATAACGCACTTTATAACTGAGAGACCCTCCATACGAGTCCACCTGAAATGAGAGGTAAAGCAATAAGACACCCTCCCCAGCTCACGGACAGCACGCATGATGCGGAGACCTTACCTTGTTCCCCAAGAACTGTGCCGGCAGCGACCAGAAGGAGTCGTGACTCAGGAATCTACGGGAAAGGTCCACCAGCTGGAACTCCTCCACAGCGGTGTCAATCTGGAGCTGATTGGAGGATAACGGAGGAAACCCCTGATGAGAGGAGACGTTCACCCCTACAGAAGATGAAAAAATAATGACTGAGCGGCATCAAATCCAACATCAGGCACACGACTACGAGCGACATCAAATCCAACGTCAGGCACACGACTGCAAGTGGCATCAAATCCAACGTCGGGCACACGACAACGAGAGACGTCAAATTCAACATCAGGCACACGACTACGAGCGACATCAAATCCAACGTCAGGCACACGGCTACGAGCGACATCAAATCCAACATCAGGCACATGACTACTAGCGACATCAAATCCGACGTCAGGCACACGACTACAAGCGACATCAAATACAACGCCAGGCATATGAGTACGAGTGGCATCAAATCCAATGTCAGACACACGACTACGAGCAACATTAAATCCAACGTCAGGCACACGACTATGAGCGACATCAAATCCAATGTCAGGCACACGACTACGAGCAGCATCAAATCCAATGTCAGGCACATGACTACGAGCAGCATCAAATCCAATGTCAGGCACACGACTACGAGCAGCATCAAATCCAATGTCAGGCACACGACTACGAGCAGCATCAAATCCAATGTCAGGCACATGACTACGAGCGGCATCAAATCCAACATCAGGCACATGACTACGAGCAGCATCAAATCCAATATCAAAATTTACAGGTTTTCTGGGATGATCAGCTTTGCCTTCTTAGGCTTTTGTATGGTAATAAGCATTCTCAACCCTGGATTGATTTCCCAATTATCCGTCTGAACATACTTGTTCCACCGTTTTTTATGGACTCTCATCCATCAACATGGGATCCTTCATTTTTAAAGCTGGATGCATTTAAATTTGGAACTGTTTTCGTGCTTTTGTATGGATCTATCACTTCTGAAAACCGGACGTGCTCCAAGTTAGGACTGTTTCTGTTCTTTCCATATGGACCTCCAGGAATTGACACACGGAGTCTTGGCTTTTGAGTCATATTCAATTTGGACAGTTTTCTATATATGTCCCTTTAACCTGGGATGGTACGGACATGTATATGGATCGTTTGGATTTCGCAATGATGTTATCATTTATCTTTATCCCATTTTCCTTATTATTATTTTTTATTTATATTTTTTATTTATTTGTTTTTTATTTTTCACTATATTTTTAATTTTTAATTTTTATTTTTTATTCTTTATTTTTATCTTTATTATTTTTTTCTCCCCTTTCTAATTTTCATACTATTACCACAATTATGATTTATTTATTATTTATTTATTATCATTATTTTCCACTTTTTTTGATTTATTTTCATTGGTTGTTTTCATTCTTTGTATTGTTTACATTTATTTTGACTCTGTATTATTCTTTTCAGTATCATTGTTTTCATTTTTTGTTGTTCATTCTTTTTTATTATGTTCAGTTTGATAATGGTTTTTTACATTGGTAGCTCTCTGCTACAACATAGTCCTGATGGTCATTTTCTCTTACCGTGTTCAGCATCTTTCCTCCTCTCCCCTCTCCTTGTTCCTGGGATTGCGCATGCGTAATCATCGTCCTCACTGTGCATCACCTCTCTCACTGAGCGTTGCTTACACAGTGAGGTCATTCGGCAGAGACGTCTGCCGCGTCGTCATACTCCTCCCCTCCACTTCCGGTTCCTGGTCCAGACGCCACACACACATGAGGCTGCTCAATTACAATCACACAGGTATTTAATGAACTGCTTTGGCATCTATTCGTCACTATCCCCTGACGAAGCCGTCCTGGGCAACGGCGATACGCGTTGGGCAGCCCCCGCCTCTGCCTTCTGCTCTTTTTACCTTTGTTGCCATTCCTTCACTTTTCAAGGCATACTTGTGAGCACATTTTCACAATGCTCACAGCAAATATTTCTTCATGATCCGATTCTGGGCAGACTCCATTGGACCTCCTTGATTGGTATTATACCTTTGAATCTTTACTGTTCATTCTTGGACATACTCTATTGTCCCTTACTTTTTCATGGGAGGTTTTTGTCTTACAGAACGATATTGTTCATGCTCATATAGCTGTGTGCCGATGCTTTGTGGTGTTATATGCAATGGTTATATACATATGTAATGTTTTTTGTGGGCATTTTGTAATATGTACATTATGGAGTACTGTTTAACATAGGATGGCACATACCATATGTGTTTTTCATTAACTGATTCCTATTAGCAGGATTCATGCGGGTGGCTTCTCACTGTTTTTAGTGTTTTTAATTGTTGTTTGCCAAATAAAGTCTTGTCTACTAGTATCATAGATGGTGGTGTGCAGCATTCTTGGTGGTTATCTTTTCTTCCCTCAGTACCTCAAATCCAATATCAGGCACACGACTATGAGCGACATCAAATCCAACATCAGGCACACGACTATGAGCGGCATCAAATCCAATGTCAGGCACACGACTACAAGCAGCAAAAAATCCATTGTCAGGCACACAACTATGAGCGGCATCAAATCCAATGTCAGGCACATGATAGAGCAACATTAACAACGTCAGGCACAGATAAGCGGCATCAAATCCAAGGTCAGGCACATGAATACGAGAGGCATCAAATCCAAGGTCAGGCACATGACTACGAGAGGCATCAAATCCAATGTCAGGCACATAACTATGAGCGGCGGCAAATCTCAGTGGGCTCACATTACCGTAGCTGAAAAACAGGGATCATAAAACAAGGGGAATCACCTTTAAAGTCATCTTGAACATCAAATCGGAGTCTGATCTGGTTTCTGTAACGACCTGTTTGATGGCAAACCCTGGCAACACCAAAGCAAAAGCAAGGAATACACCGAGACGTGCCATCCACATGGAAGAAGCCTTCAGAGCAGAGACCTGGGGATAAAAGATCTGGAATGAAGGAGTTGTCCTGCTGGAGAGCACCGGCCCTCTGACTCTGCGGAGACTCAGACATCACCTGTCTTCAAGGAGAGGACACCGTCAGGAATCCCGAACACCATGCCTTTGGCGTTGATGGCTTCGCATGTGTAAGCGCCCTGGTCCGCTTCCTTCACGTCTCGTATGATGAGCGTGCCGTGTCCATTCTCGCTGCTCATGGACACTCTGGGGTAACAAAATGATCCCAAGATTATCACCCTAGCCCCAATTCATCAGTAATGCCCATGTTAAACCAGAGAGTAGTACCTATTGCTAGTGGGGATGTGGCCCCAGTTTAATCTCCAGGTAATGATTGGGGTCGGGATGCCAATTGCCACACAAGTAAAGCGTACGGTATCTCCCCGGGAAGTCATGATGCTCTCCTCAGGGGGTGTAATCACCTGGGGAGGACCTGAGAAGAAGTAGATTACTGGTAACCATGACTGAGGCCACGGTCGGTACTGAACGGAGAACACAGCTGTAAGACTAGAGAGCAACAGACCAGACGTACGAGCCCTGTGTCCACAGACAGCACACGAGGGCTGATTGCACACTTACTGCAGCCGATCTCATCGGAGCGGTCGGGGCAGTCAGCTTCCTCATCACACTGGTAACTGGCCGGGATACAGGTCCTGGATTGGACACACACGAACTGATCGGGGCCACACATGTCACTTGGGCCTTTGGTGGCTGCACGAGACATACAGGACATTTCAGGATGTGTACAGGGCGATCACAGGTTTGACCAAACATGGAAGCTGAATGCAATGTGCTCCGATAGCGGCCGGCCGAGGAGGAACCACTGTCAGGACAGTGCCCTACGATGCTTATCTACTCACGGCAGTGTATTTCATCTGAGCCGTCTCCACAGTCATCATCACCATCACAACGCCAAAGCTTCAGAGCGCAGCGGCCATTTCTACACTTAAATTCATTGGGCTCACAGGGAGAGGGGGTTCCTGGGTAGAAGAAAGAGTGGAAAACCGCTCTCGTAAGAACCCCAAAATCAGAACACACTGTGTATAGTGTCCTCCCCATAATGCACCCCCAGATCAGGAGCGGTCCCGTACAGTCACACGTGTATTGTCCTCCCTCATACTGCACCTGGCAGATCAGGAGCCATCCTATACAGTCACACATGTAGTGTCCTCCCTCATACTGCACCCCCCCCCCCAGATCAGCAGCAGTCCTGTACAGTCACACGTGTAGTGTCCACCCTCATACTGACTGCACACCCAGATTAGGAGCAGTCCTGTACAGTCACATGTGTAGTATCCTCCCTCATACTGCACCCTAGATCAGGAGCAGTCCTATACAGTCACAGGTGTAGTGTCCTCCTTCATACTGCACCCCCAGATCAGGAGCGGTCCTGTACAGTCACACGTGTAGTGTTCTCCCTAATACTGCACCCCCAGATCAGGAGCAGTCCTGTACAGTCACACATGTAGTGTTGTGGTGTAGTGTCCTCCCTTATACTGCATCCCTAGGTCAGGAACAGTCCCGTACTGTCACGCGTCTAGTGTTGGGGTGTAATGTCCTCCCTTATACTGCACCACCAGATCAGGAGCGGTCCTGTACTGTCGCATGTGTAATATTCGGTGTTTTATGGACATTTTTCCATACTCACCACAGTTGAGTTCATCGCTGCCATCCTTACAGTCGCGTTCTCCGTCACACAGATAGTCCCTAGGAATACACTGTCCATTCGGGCACCGCGCCTCTTCTCTCCGGCATTGGCGGGGACCATCTATTGGTGGCTTGGGAGTAAACGGCTTGATTGGCGTAGTGGCAATCAGTGGGGGTCTGGTATAAATGGGTGGAGACGGGGTGGTGGCTGGACGTCGTGTTGTTACAGGTTTTGCAGTAACAGATGGGCCAATGACGTCCGACTCTGCAGTTACTGGAGAAAAAAATGTGATCTCTAAGATGCCAGGAAGAAGATGGAGGCGTCAGATCAAGGTACAACTGAAAGGGTGACATGACCACCTGAGAGGCTGCACAGGTCTCCAGTAAAGATGATGAAGTGGAGAAAGGAGCTCCACTCTCATTAGTGTGCAGGAGGCCATCAAAAATGAATATTTCCAGATCTCCATCCATATGCAGCACCGCATCAGATCCAGAACCTCAATTTTATGGAAACTCTACGGTCACCAGATAAGACCTACAAATCGACTTTATGAATCTGACCTGGCACCAGATAAGACCTGGACCATCCATTCTATGAATCTGTCCGGTCACCGGATAAGACCTGGGACTTCGGTTTTATGAATCTGTCCGGGCACTGAATAAAATCTGGGACCTTAGTTTTATGGATCTGTCCAGGTACCGGATAAGACCTCGAACCTCTGTTCTATGGATCTGTCAGGTCACCGGATAAGACCTGGAACCTCCGTGCTAGGGATCTGTCCGGTCACCAGATAAGACCTGGTACCTCGGCTCTATGGATGTCTGGTCAACGGATAATACCCCAGCCCTTGGCTTCATGTATCTGTCTGGGCACCGGATATCACCAGTAACTTGGCTTTATGGATCTATCCAGGCACTGGATAAGACCTCGGCTTTATGGATCTGTCCTATCATCGGATATTACCCTGGACTTTGTATTTATGGATCTGTCCAGGCACGAGATAACATCCCGGACCTTGGCTTTATGGATCTGTCCAGGCTCCAGATAAGACCTCGGATTTCGGCTTTATGGATCTGTCCGGTCACAGGATAAGACCTCGGCTTTATGGATCTGTCCAGGCTCCGGATAAGATCTAGGCTTTATGGATCTATCCAGGGTCCAGATAAGATCTCGGCTTTATGGATCTGTCCAGGCACCGAATAAGATCTCGGCTTTTTGGATCTGTCAGGGCACTGGATAAGACCTGGAACCTCAGCGTTATTGATCTGTCTGGGCACCGGATAAGACCTGGGACCTTGGCTTTATGGATCTGTACAGGCTACTGATAAGATCTCAGCTTTATGGATCTGTCCAGGCTCCGAATAAGATCTCAACTTTATGGATCTGTCCGCGCACGAATAATACCTGGAACCTTGGCTTTATGGATCTGTCCGGGCACCGGATAAGGCCCCAGACCTCAGCTTTATGGGTCTGTCCGGGCACCGGATAAGACCTCGGCTTTATAGATCTATCCGGGCAATGGATAAAACCTGGGACCTTAGGTTTATGGATCTGTCAGGGCACCAGATAAATCCTGGGACCTCAACTTTGTGGAACCATTAGCTTCACTCACCACAATCCTTCTCATCTGACATGTCGCGGCAGTCGTGGCGCTGATCGCACTGGAATTCTAGTGGGATGCACTCGCCATTATTACAGGTGAACTCCTCAGTGGAGCAGGAGCGAGGTGAAGGTGTGACTGCAGAGAGAGAAGGGAGACGTATCACACATGGTAGGAACTCCAAGACGCTCCAACATGTCAGTGAGAGAGCACAGCCGAGTGCACATGTCTGCACTGTATAGACTGGGTATGAATACAGGGATGATACAGAACAGGCATCTCAGAGATCTGTCAGGTGGTTCACAAGTTCGGGGACCAGCACAGGCTCAGCTCTATCACCTCCATTTCTAGGAGACACGAGGTTTGATAAAACAAATTATATTTCCCCTCTGCTCAGGCGCCGCCACTCTGGTAGTCCCGCAAAGATGTACTGCAGTGACCAAGTTTCATACTACCAGCATGAGACCACTGCAGCCAATCACTCACCTCCGCAGTGATGGTCGTCATGTGTCCACTGAGGTCAGTGATCACATCCCTGCTTTCTGATCAGGTCAGAAAGCTAATTTACAATGTACTGATTAATTGACAAACAGAGATCTTGGACATGGTCAGAAAGTGAAATACAAATTCTAATCGAAAATTGCAGAACTGTTTAATATGCACAAATTTCACTTCCTTCAGAGGATAAAGAACATAGAAGGATCAGCTTCACATCATATGTACGATTATAGCTTGCACTCAATGTGACAAGCGTGCGCCTGGAGACAAGGAGAGAGCATGCCGTAGAGAAAGAGCACCATGAGACTTGGAGCAAGGGTGCTGAGGGAGAGCGAGCCAGGAGATATGGAAAGAGTGTGCCGGGGAGAGCAAGCCAGGAAACATGGAGTGAGCGTGCCGAGGGAGAGCTAGCCAGGAGACATGGAGTAAGCGTGCTGTGGGAGAGCCAGGAGACATGGAGAGAGTGTGCTGGGGAGAGCAAGCCAGGAGACATGGAGCAAGCATGCCGGTGGAGAGCGAGCCAGGAGACATGGAGAGAGAATGTGCCGGGGAGAGCGAGCCAGGAGACATGGAGCGAGTGTGTCGGGGGAGAGAGAGCCGGGACACATGGAGAGTGTGTGCGAGGGGAGAGCGCGACATGGAGCAAGTGTGCTGGGGGGAGAGCAAGCCAGGAGACATGGAGAGAGTATGACTGGGAGAGCAAGACAGGAGACAAAGAGCGAGCCAGGAGACATGGAGAGAGTGTGCCGGGGAGAGCGAGCCAGGAGACATGGAGCGAGCTTGCTGGGGGAGAGCGAGCCAGGAGACATGGAGCGAGCGTGCTGGGGGGGAGAGCGAGCCAGGAGACATGCAGATAGTGTGCCGGGGAGAGCGAACCAGGAGACATGGAGTGAGTGTGTCAGGGGAGAGCGAGCCAGGACACATGGAGAGAGTGTGCCGGGAAGAGGGCGACATGGAGCGAGCATGCTGGGGAGAGCGAGCCAGTAGACATGGAGATAGTGTGTCGTGGAGAGCGAGCCAGGAGACATGGAGAGAGTGTGCTGCGGGAGAGTGAGCAAGGAGACATGGAGCGAGCGTGACGGGGGAGAGGGTGACATGGAGCAAGCATGCTGGGGGAGAGTGAACCGGGAGACATGGAGATAGTGTGCTGGGCAGAGCGGGCCAGGAGACATGGAGAGAGCGTGTCGGAGGAGAGCGAGCCAGGAGACATGGAGCGAGCGTGATGGGGGAGAGCGAGCCAGGAGACATGGAGAGAGTGTGCCGGGGAGAGAGAGCGCCAGGAGACATGGAGAGAGTGTGCCGGGGAGAGAGAGCCAGGAGACATGGAGCAAGACTGCAGGGGGAGAGCGAGCCAGGAGACATGGAGAGAGTGTTCCGGGAAGAGGACGACATGGAGCGAGCATGCAGGGGGAGAGCGAAGCAGGAGACATGCAGATAGTGTGCCAGGGAGAGAGAGCCAGGAGACATGGAGTGAGCATGCCGGAGGAGAGCAAGCCAGGAGACATGGAGAGAGTGTGCTGGCGAGAGAGGGCGACATGGAGCGAGCATGCTGGGGGAGAGCGAGTCAGGAGACATGGAGAGAGTGTGCAGGAGAGAGCGAGCGTGCCGGGGGACAGTGAACTAGGAGACATGGAGCGAGTGTGCCAGGGAGAGCGGGCTAGGAAACATAGAGAAAGTGCCAGGGATAGAACACACCAGTAGACAGAGAGAGTATGCCGAGAAGAGAGCGCACCAGGAGACATGTAGAAAAGGAAAGCGTGCGCTGGGGGGAGAGCACGAGGGGAGAGAGCAGGCAAGAAGACATGGAGAGAGCGTGCCGGGGGGGACAGAGTGCCAGGAGACATCGAGAGAGCGTGCCGTGTGAGAGCCCATCAGGAGATATGGGAAGAGGGAAAGAGCATGTTGGGGGAAGAGTGCGAAACGGGATAGGGAGATAGCGTGCTGAGGAGAGAGCATGCCAGGAGACATGGCGAGAGGGAGAGAGAGTGCTGAGGGGAAAGCGCACGAGGGGAGAGTGAAAGAGCATGCCAGGAGACAGGGAAAGAGAATGCTGGGGAGAGAGAAAGCGCATGACAGGGTATGGGGAAAGTGTCAGGGGACAGGTAGAGAGTACAATACAAGGGCCAGCTAGAGAGCAAAAGGGAGAAAAAGAAAAAGCTCATGCCGGGGGGGACAGGGAGATCGAATGTGTGCAAGAAGCTAGGGAGAGGATGCTAGGGGATGAGAGAGAAAGTACAATCTGGGGAAAGGAAGAGAGCACCAGGGACAGGGAGAGAGTGCTAGGAATATGGAGAGGGCACCAGGGGAGAGAGAAAGCATGCCACTGGACACACAGGGCGTCAGACAGGGAGAGTGTCAGGATAGAAAACACTGGAAAACATAAAAAATAGAAGATGCAGGGGAGACAATGGCGTGCACCCACAGCACAGCGCAAGCATCTTACCTGCCATCTCCACCCCAACCACAGACGGAGGGGTTTGTGCTGGAATAAAAGAAGGTTCAGACTTCACAGACCGTGAAAGATAAGATGAAGAACTGAGGGACCAAGGGCAAAGACGATGGCGAGCACATGAGCCCAGAGGGATACGGTGTACGAATGCAGGAGAATACGGCACATGAGTGCAGGAGAGAATAGAGTACGAGTGCATGATGAGACGGCGTTAAGGTGCAGGAGAATACGGGTGCAGGAGACGGTGTACGTGCGCAGGAGGTGATGGAAGTACAAGCGCAGGAGGAGACGGCGTACGAGCGCAGGAGAAAACGGCGTACAAGCGCAGGATTAGACGGCGTACAAGCGCAAAAGGAGACGGCATACGAGCACAGGAAGAGACGTGTACGGGCGCAGGAGGAGACAGCGTACGGGCGCAGGAGGAGACAGCGTACGGGAGCATGAGGAGACGGCGTACGGGTGGAGGAGACGGCGTACTGGCGCAGGAGGAGACGGCGTATGGGCGCAGGAGGAGATGGCACAAGAGTGCAGGAGAGGATAGCGTACGAGTGCAGGAGGAGACAGCGTACGAACGCAGGAAGAGATGGTGTACGAGCACAGGAGAATACGGCACTTGAGTGCAGGATGAGACGGCAAAAGGGTGCAGGAGAACACGGCATACGAGTGCAGGAGGAGACCGCGTACAAGCGTAGGGGGAGACGGCATATGAGAGTATGGGGAGATGGCATACGAGCATAGGGGGAAACGAAGTAAAAGCATAGGGGATATTGTATATTAGTGGCTCTATACATTATGATCTGCAGTATACGTTATACACTCATTCTCCTATCACTCACACATCACGGATGAGGGACACTCACCGGCTCCAAGACGACGGAACTGGAAACCTTGGGTTGAGGTGACGTAGCTGGCGATAGAGCCACTGGCAATGACGGAGTGCAGCACCTGGCGGATCTCTGCATCGTTCTCATTACCTTCAGATCCAACATCCAATTCCACAAACACAAAATTATCAATGACCCTGTGGAGACCGGAGAGAAAGGACCACGAGGGGCCACAGCGAAGTCAGAGCAGATATACAGGGCATTGAATATAAGGGATAGCGTGTGGGGGACATGTACAGTTCGGGACATAAAGAATAATCATGTGAACAGCCGGTAAGAGTGTCTGAGTAGGTTCCCACACCATATAACTATAGTAAAAAGAATCAGAACTCAGCTTCAGTGATGCGTGGTTTTTAATCGTGTCCACAGTGGTAACAGAAACGTTTCGGTCCTAAAATTTGGACCTTCATCAGTCACATGGACTACTGATCCACGGACAAGCGGCGGATACCGCGTCCACCGCAGGCACATCCTGGTCCACCGGGACCCTCACAGGTTACCGCTGCCACAAATTCAATCACCTTAAACGGACAATATCTAAACCTGATATTTTGGGCACAGCCCTTCTCTTTTTGCTGGGTCCACCTACTTTCAGTAGTCCATGTGACTGATGAAGGTCCAAATTTTAGGACCGAAACGTTTCTGTTACCACTGTGGACACGATTAAAAACCACGCATCACTGAAGCTGAGTTCTGAGTCTTTTTACTATATGTACAGCTTGGGAGACGGCAGAACAGGATATATATTATTAAAGCTCGTATATATGGGATATATGAGATATATGGGATATATGAGCTATATGTCCCATGTGTCCCATATGGGATATATGAGACATATGAACTGATATATGATATACAGTTGTGCTCAAAAGTTTACATACCCCGCCAGAATTTTTGCTTTCTTGGCCTTTTTCAGAGAATATGAATAACACCAAAACTTTTTCTCCACTCATGGTTAGTGGTTGGGTGAAGCTATTTATTGTAAAACTATATGGAGGCCCGATGCTATCGCATTGGGAGGGAGGTAATGTCACAATGGGGGCAGGCTTTGCAAAGCTATAGTAGTGAAATTGAGTTATTCTTTGGGCACTATTTCCCTGTTGTTTCTTCAAGAGTCTCATTGCCAGTTGTTGTCTTCGACGCTGCACCTTTGCTGCTTTGCTTTCATTGTCATTGGCGTACTTTTTAAGAGGAGCCATGTTGGCATTGATATTTGCTTTTTAAAGGGGTTTTCCCACGAACCAAAGTTCATTTTAAAAATTGTCTGTGTTTGACCGTGTACAGAACATACCACAGCTCCTGGGCAGGGGAGGAAACAAAAGACAATACTGACATAACAGCAGGAGATCACAGATGATACATTTTGTGATGTAAAATATTGTACCTCACAAAATGAATCCTCTGTGATCCCTCCTGTAATGTCAGTATTGTCTTTTGCTCCCACCAATGCCCAGGAGTTGTAGTATGCACCGTACACAGTCAGACAATTTTTAAAATGAACTTTCGTTCGTGGGAAAACCCCTTTAATGTGACTTCCTCTGCCAGTAGACACATCACGCATCTGCTGCCGGGATCAGCCAAATGATTCACTGCACCTGCGCGAAATTCGCGCAGGTGCAGTAAATCAGACCACCGCCATCTTTGTGCAGACAGATGGCGGCGGTCACATTAAAACTGCGCATTCGCTCCTCCTGTACAAATTTGGCGGCGGTCAGTGACTCATTCGGCTGATCCCGATGTCGGCGTGTACTCGACGGTGTTCCGCTGGTGGTACCGCGCAAGAGGCTGCGTACGGCATATACAGTGTGTGTTTGTGTGTACGGCACATACAGCGTGTGTGTGGAGCGTATGGCGTATACAGTGTGTGTGTGGTGCGCATGGCATATACAGTGTGTGTGGTACGTACGGCGTATACAGTGTGTGTATGTGGTGCGTACGGCATATACAGTGTGTGTGGTGCGTATGGCGTATACATTGTGTGCGTGGTGCGTGCGGTGTATACAGTGTGTGTGTGTGGTGCGTACTGCATATACAGAGTGTGTGTGGCGGTGCGTACAGCATATACAGTGTGTGTGGTGCGTACGGCGTATACAGTGTGTGTGTGTGTAGTACGTACGGCGTATACAGTGTGTGTGTGTGGTGCGCACAGCGTATACAGTGTGTGGTGTGTACGACGTATACAGTGCGTGTGTGTGGTGTGTACGGCGTATACAGTGTGTGTGGTGCATATGGCGTATACAGTGTGTGCATGGTGCGTGCGGTGTATAAAGTGTGTGAGTGGTGCGTACTGAGTATACAGAGTGTGTGTGGTGGTGCGTACAGCGTATACAGTGTGTGTGGTGCGTACGGTGTACACAGTGTGTGTGTGTGTAGTATGTACGGCGTATACAGTGTGTGTGTGGTGCGTACAGCGTATACAGTGTGTGTGGTGTGTACGGCGTATACAGTGCGAGTGTGTGGTGCGTACGGCGTATACAGTGTGTGTGTGTGGTGCGTACGGCGTAAACAGTGTGTGTGTGGTGTGTACGGCGTATACAGTGTGTGTGTGTAGTGCGTACGGCATATACAGTGTGTGTGTACGGTGTATACAGTTGGTGTGTGTGTGTGTGTGGTGCGTACAGCGTATAGTGTGTGTGGTGTGTACGGCGTATACAGTGTGTGTGGTGCGTATGGCGTATACAGTGTGTGGTGCGTACAGCATATACAGTTTGTGTGGTGCATACGCGTATAGTGTGTGTGTGTAGTGCGTACGGCATATACAGTGTGTGTGGCGTATACAGTGTGTGTGTGGTGCGTACGGCGTATACAGTGTGTGTGGTGTGTACGGCATATACAGTGCGAGTGTGTGGTGCGTACGGCATATACAGTGTGTGTGGTGCGTACGGCGTAAACAGTGTGTGTGTGTGGTACTTACGGCGTATACAGTATGTGTGTGTATGTGTGGTACTTACGGCGTATACAGTGTGTATGTGGTGCATACGGCGTATACAGTGTGGGTGTGTGCGGTGTGAACGGCGTATACAGTGTGCGTGGTGTGTACGGCGTATACAGTATGTGTGTGTGTGTTGCGTACGGCGTATACAGTATATGTGTGTGTGGTACGTAAGGCGTATACAGTGCGTGTGTAATGCGTACGGCGTATACAGTGTGTGTGTGGTGCATACAGTGTATACAGTGTGTGTGGTGCATACGGCGTATAGTGTGTATGTAGTGCGTACGGCATATACAGTGGCGTATATAGTGTGTGTATGTGGTGAGTATGACGTATACAGTGTGTGTGGTGTGTACGGCGTATACAGTGTGTGTGTGGTGCGTACGGCGTAAACAGTGTGTGTGTGTGTCGTGCGTACGGCGTATACAGTGTGTGTACGGCGTATACAGTGTATGTGTGTGTGGTGCATACGGCGCATTCAGTGTGTGTGTGGTGCGTACGGCATATAGTGTGTGTGGTGCGTACGGCGTATACAGTGTGCGTGTGGTGCATACGGCGTATACAGTGTGTGTGTGTGGTGTGTACGGCGTATACAGTGTGTGTGTGTGCGGTGCATACGGTGCATACGGCGTATACAGTGTGTGTGCATGCGTGTGTACGTCGTATACAGTGTGTTTGACTGTGTGTGTGGTGCGTACGGCGTATACAATGTGTGTATGTGTGGTGCGTACGGTGTATACAGTGAGTGTGTGTGTATGTGTGTGTGATGAGTATGACATATACAATGTGTGTTTGTGTGTGGTGTGTACGGCGTATACAGTGTGCGTGGTGCGTACGGCGTATACAGCGTGTGTGTGCGTGTGTGGTGCGTACGACATATACAGTGTGTGTGTGGTGGGTACGGCATATACAGTGTGTGTGTGCGCGCGTGTGTGGTGCGTACCGCGTAAACAGTGTGTGTGTGGTGTGTATGGCGTATACAGCGTGTGTGTGCGTGTGTGGTGCGTACGGTGTATACAAAATGTGTGTGTGTGGTGAGACGGTGTTCCGCTCATTGGTGGTACCGCGCAAGAGGCTGGTACCACCAGCAGTTTCCATATTGAGACACCCATCACTTGGGTGTCCCAATATGGCGGCCGGTGAACTTCCGCCGCTTGTAATTCTGAGATCCGGACACATCTAGACGGAACAGGATGTGAAGACAATACAAGGAAAGTATATATTAGACTACTGTGTTTTCTCTTTTTAACCCCTTAATGACTGAGCCAATTTGCAGCTTAATAACCAGGCAAATTTTTAAAATTCTGACCACTGTCACTTTATGAGGTTATAACTCTGGAACGCTTTAACGGATCCCGCTGATTCTCAGAATGTTTTTTTTTTGTGACATACTTTACTTCACGTTAGTGGTAACATTTTTTCAATATGACTTCCGTTTATTTATGAAAAAAACGGAATGGTGAAAATTTTTAAAATTTCGCAATTTTCAAACTTTTAATTTTTATGCCATTTACATCAGAGAGTTATGTCCCAAAAATACTTAATAAATAACATTTCCCACATGTCTACTTTACATCAGCACAATTTTGGAACCAAATTTTTTTTTTTGTTAGGAAGTTATAAGGATTAAAAGTTGACCAGCGATTTCTCATTTTTATAACACCGTTTCTTTTTAGGGACCACATCACATTTGAAGTCACTTTGAGGGGTCTATATAATAGAAAATACCCAAAAGTGACACCATTCTAAAAACTGCACCCCTCAAGGAGCTCAAAAGCACATTCAAGAAGTTATTTATCACTTTACGTGCTTCACAGGAACTGAAGCAATGTGGAAGGAAAAAATTAACATTTAACTTTTTTTGCAAAAAATTTACTTCAGAACCAACTTTTTTTATTTTCACAAGTGTAAAAAGAGAAAATGAACCACAAAATTTGTTGTGCAATTTCTCCTGAGTACGCGGATACCCCATATGTGGGGGGGGAACCACTGTTTGGGCACATGGGCGAGCTCGGAGGGGAAGGAGCGCCATTTTGGAATGCAGACTTTGATGGAATGTTCTGCGGGAGTCATGTTGCGTTTGCAGAGCCCCTGATGTGCCTAAACAGTGGAAACCCCCCATAGGTGACCCCATTGTGGAAACTAGACCCCCCAAGAAGCTTATCTACATGTGTGGTGAGCACTTTGAACCCACAAGAACTTCACAGAAGTTTATAAAGCAGAACCATGAAAATAAAAAATTATTTTTTTCCACAAAAAAAAATTGAGGCTAAAATATCATTTATTTTCCCAAGGGTAACAGGAGAAATTAGACCCCCAAAGTTGTTGTGCAATTTGCCCTGAGTACGCTGATGCCCCATATGTCGGGGTAAACCACTGTTTTGGCACACGTCTGGGCTCGGAAGGGAGGGAGCACCATTTGACTTTCTGAACGCAAAATTGGCTGGAATCAATGGTGGCGCCTAAATAGTGGAAACCCCTCAATTCTAACTCCAACCCTAACCCCAAAACACCACTAACCCTAATCCCAACCCTAATTCTAACCCTAGTCCCAACCCTAATTCCAACCCTAACCCTAATTCCAACCCTAATTCTAACTCTAACCCCAATTCTAACTCTAACCCTAATTCCAACCCTAACCCTAAATCCAACCCTAACCCTAATTCTAACCCTAACACTAATTTTAACCCTAATTCTAACCCTAACCCTAATGGAAAAATAAATTTATTTTTTTTATTTCATTATATTTCCCTAACTAAGAGGGTGATAAAGGGGAGTGTGATAGGGTTTATCACAGTGATCAAAATGTACATTCAATGAATGAATGGAATCTGCCGGCTGGCAGATGGCGGCTGGCACACTGCGCATGCGCGAGCCATTTTATTCCCGGAAGAAGATGGCGGCGCCCACTGGAGCATGCAGGAGGGCCCTGGTACCACCGGGAGGTACCGGGGGGAATCGGGGACTCTTATTTCTCTCTCCTCTGATGTGCGCAGTTCATGCTAGACAGCCCAGGAATTTACAGGAACTGGAGGCTTTTTGTCAAGAAGAGTGGGCAGCTTTACCATCTGAGAAAATAAAGAACCTCATCCACAACTACCACAAAAGACTTCAAGCTGTCATTGATGTTAGAGAGGGCAATACACGGTATCAAGAAATGGGGTATGTGAACTTTTGATCAGGGTCATTTGGATGTTTAGGGTTGTCATTATGATTTAAAAAGAGAAAACACAGTTTCACAATAAATGGCTTCACCGAACCACTAACTATGAGTGGAGAAAACGTTTTGGAGTTATCATTCATATTCTCTGAAAAAAGGCCAAAAAAAGAAAAAATTATACCGGGGTATGTAAACTTTTGAGCACAACTGTATATGGGACATATGGGATATATGGGATATATGAGATATATGGACATATGAGATATATGTGCTATATGAGAAATATGGGACATATGGTATACCGTATATTAGATATATGATATATGAGATATATGGGATGTATGAGATATATGGGATATATGAGATACATGGGATATATGGGACATGGGATATTTGAGATATATGGGACAGAGGGGATATATGGGACATGGGATATATGGGAAATATGAGATATGATATATAGACTGTGTTCCAAATTATTATGCAAATAATATTTTCTCAGATTTTCCCAAATTACCTATATGAATTGCAGTCATTGTAATTTTCCAGTCAAATAACTATTAGAGTACAATTGAAAGGTTTTTGTACAAACTGCCTATGATAACAGTATATTTTTTAAAACATAAAACACTCAAACTGCACTTAAAATTCAAACTTTTCATTTTAATCAAGAACAAAAAAATGGTCATTTTTGAAATTATAAGCATTAGCAGGTTATTACAAACTGAAATCAAACAGTTTTCAACTCAAAACTTTATTCTAGGTGATGTTACATTTGCACATAGGACCCCTTGTTCGAAAAGAGCTTCTGAACTCTCTCTTCCATTGAATTTGTCAGGTTTTGGATGGTTTCTGCTTCAATTGTTTTGCATGAGGACAGAATACCCTCCCAGAGCTGTTGCTTAGATGTGAACTGCCTCCCGCCATCATAGACACTCCTTTTGATGATGCTTTAGAGGTTCTCAATGGGCTTGAGGTCAGGGAAGCATGGGGGCCACACCATAAGTTTGTCCCCTTTTTTGCCCATAGCAGCCAGAGATGCAGATGTGTTATGTGCAGCATGAGACGGTGCATTATTATGCATGAAAATGATCTTGCTGCGGAATGCACGATTCTTCTTCTTGAACCATGGCAGGAAATGCTGTTTGAGAAACTCAATATACACTATGGAGTTCATCTTTACCCCTTCAGGGATCCTAAAGGGGCCGACAATCTCTCTCCCCATGATTCCAGCCCAAAACATTACTCCACCTCCTCCTTGTTGGCGCCGTAGCCGTGTTTGCATGGGGTGTCCATCAACCAGCCATCCTCCACTCCATCCATCTGGACCATCGAGCGTTGCACGGCACTCATCGGTGAACAAAACAGTTTTGAAGTCAGTCTTCATGTATTATTTGGCCCACTGGAGCCATTTCTGCAGTGGATAGAGGAGGTCGACAGGATGGCTTACGCACAGCTGCAAACCTCTGAAGGACCCTGCATCTAGTTGTTCGGTTGACGTTGGAGGCACCAGCAGCTTCAAAAACTTGTCTGCTGCTATGACAAGGCTTTTTTGCCGCTGCTCTTTTAACCTGACGTAATTGCCTGTAGGAAAGAGTCCTCAATTTTCCCTTATCATCACGCACACGTGTGTACTGTGAATCAGCTACATACTTCTTGATGATCACGATGAAGTTTCTTGGCAATGTTGATTGTAGTCATGCTTTGACCTAAACACTCCACAATTTGTTGCTTCTCAGCAGCCGACACATCCTTTTTCTTTCCCATTTTGGCAGAAAATGTAGGCTGCTTAATAATGTGGGACAGCCTTCTTAAGTAGTCTTGCCTTTCATTGTACACACCTGCCAAACTAATTAGCACAGGTGTCTACAATTGCTTACAGTGATATAAAGAGCCCTGACACACATCACCATCAATGAGTTTAACTGACAAAAAAATTCTTACCTTATCACTCCTCAACAATTTTTGCATAATAATTTGGAACACAGTATATATGGGATATATGAGATATATGGGATATATGAGATATATGGGATATATGTGCCCACAACAGCAGTATACACCACTTACTTGACATATACAACATTAACCATTTGCTCTCCAGGAATTTTGTAATATTCAGACTCAAGCTAGAAAACAAAGGAACAGATGATCCATTAGTATGATCTATGGCTGAGGGTCCGATGTGACTCCTCCTTTCAGCGGCGGTGCCAGTAGCGAATGCCACGCACTGACAGCAATAGACAGGCAATGGCGAACACAAGGTACTGCACGTAGCGCCACCTCACCGTGTCCACGATGGCCTCCGATAAATCCCGGAACTGATCCGAAGACACATTGTCCAGGTCTGGCGTGTACTCGATGGATGTAGTGAAGTTCACCAGAGCTCGATAATAAACTGCAAGAAATGAGGAAGGAACAAGAAACTGAGCTGCAGGATGTGGCCACCAGGGAGCGCAGCAGGATGTGGCCACCAGGGAGCGCAGCAGGATGTGGCCACCAGGGAGCGCAGCAGGATGTGGCCACCAGGGAGCGCAGCAGGATGTGACCACCAGGGAGCGCAGCAGGATGTGGCCACCAGGGAGAGCAGCAGGATGTGACCACCAGGGAGCGCAGCAGGATGTGACCACCAGGGAGCGCAGCGGCACAAGATGTGACCACCAGGGAGCGCTGCAGGATGTGGCGACCAGAGAGCGCTGCAAGATGTGGCCACCAAGGAGCGCTGCAGGATGTGGCCACCAGGGAGCGCTGCAGGATGTGGCAACCAGGGAACGCTACAGGATGTGGCCACCAGGGAGCGCTGCAGGATGTGGCCACCAGGGAGCGCTGCAGGATGTGACCACCAGGGAGTGCATCAGGATGTGACCACCAGGGAGCGCTGCAGGATGTGACCACCAGGGAGCGCTGCAGGATATGGCCACCAGAGAGCGCTGCAGGATGTGGCCACCAGGGAGCGCTGCAGGATGTGGCCACCAGGGAGCGCTGCAGGATGTGGCCACCGGGGAGCGCTGCAGGATGTGGCCACCAGGGAGTGCAGCAGGATGTGACCACCAGGGAGCGCTGCAGGATGTGGCCACCAGGGAGCGATGCAAGATGTGGCCACCAGGGAACGCTGCAAGATGTGGCCACCAGGGAGCGCTGTTGGGATGTGGCCACCAGGGAGCGCTGCAGGATACAGCCACCAGGGGGCGCTGCGGGATATAGCCACCAGGGGGCGATGCGGGATATAGCCACCAGGGGGCGCTGTGGCATGTGGCCACCAGGGACGCTGCACAATGTGGCCACTAGAGAGTGCTGCAGGATGTGGCCACCATAGTGCGCTGCAGGATGTGGCCACAGGAGTGCGCTGCAGGATGTGGCCACCAGAGTGCGCTGCAGGAAGTGGCCACCAGAGAACGCTGCAGTAATGTGGCCACCAGAGGGAACAGCAATAATGCAATGATACTGTATACGGAAGGATGAAGGAGATTTCAGGGAAAACGTGATAATAATCATCAGACATTATACACATCATTGCTGAGCTTCTGAAGTATATACTCCCCTGTACTGTACAGTTGTAGGGCAAACAGCTTCAACGTCAGGGATCGTAGGGCCATACAGCCTCACGGGCAGGAATTTAGGGCCACACAGACTCACGGATCATAGAGCCACACAGCCTCACGGTCACAGATCATAAGGCCACACAGCTTCAAGGTCAGGGATCAGAGGGCCACACAGCCTCATGGTCAAGGTTCCTAGGACCACACAGCCTAAAGGTCACAGATAATAGAGCAACACAGTCTCAAGGTCAGGGATCATAGGGTCACACAGCCTCACGGTCACAGATCATAGGGCCACAAAGCCTCACGGTCAGTGATCAAAGGGCCACACAGCCTCAAGGTCACAGATCATAGTGCCACACAGCCTTAAGGTCACAGATCATAGGGCCACACAGCCTCACGGTCAGGGATCATTGGGCCACACAGCCTCACGGTCAGGGATCATTGGGCCACACAGCCTCATGGTCAGGGATCATTGGGCCACACAGACTCACGGTCAGGGATCATAGGGTCACACAGCCTCAAGGTCAGGATCCATAGGGCCTCACAGTCAGGGACCATAGGGCCACACAACCTCAAGGTCACAGATCATAGGGCCACACAGCCTCAAGGTCACAGATCATAGGGCCACACAGCCTCACGGTCACAGATCATAGGGCCACACAGCCTCACGGTCAGAAATCATAGACCTCACGGTTAGGGATCATAGGGTCACACAGCCTCAAGGTCACAGATCATAGGGTCGCACGGTCAGGAATCATAGGGCCACACAGCCTCACGGTCAGGGATCATAGGGCCACACAGCCTCCAGGTCAGAAATGATAGGGCCACACAGCCTCACGGTAAGAGATCATAGGGCCACACAGCCTAACGGTCAGGGATCATAGGGCCACACAGCCTAAAGGTTAGGGATCATAGGGCCACACAGCCTAAAGGTTAGGGATCATAGGGCCACACAGCTTCAAGGTTAGGGATCATAGGGCCACACAGCCTCAGAGTCAGGGATCATAGGGCCAAACAGCAACACGGTCAGGGATCATAGGGCCACACAGCCTCACGGTCAGGGATCATAGGGCCACACAGCTTCTTGGTCAGGGATCATAGGGCCACACAGCCTAATGCTCAGGGATCATAAGCCCACACAGCCTAACGGTCAGGGATCACAGGGCCACACAGCCTCACGGTCAGGGATCATAGGGCCACACAGCCTCACGGTCAGGGATCATAGGGCCACACAGCCTCAAAATCAGGGATCATAGGATCACACAGCTTCAAGGGCAGGGATCATAGGGCCACAAAGCCTCATGGTCAGGGATCATAGGGCCACGCAGCCTAAAGGTTAGGGATCATAGGGCCACAAGAGCCTAAAGGTTAGGGATGATAGGGCCACACAGCCTAACGGTCAGGGATTATAGGGCCACACAGCCTCACGGTCAGGGATCATAGGGTCACACAGCCTCATGGTCAGGGATCGTAGGGCCACACAGCCTCAAGGTCAGGAATGATAGGGTTACACAGCCTGACGGTAAGGGATCATAGGGCCACACAGCCTCACGGTCAGGGCTCATAGGGCCACACAGCCTCACAGTCAGGGATCATAGGGCCACACAGCCTAAAGATGAGGGATCATAGGACCACATAGCCTCACAGTCAGGGATCATAGGGCCACACAGCCTAACGGTCAGGGATCATAGGGCCACACAGCCTAAAGGTTAGGGATCATAGGGCCACACAGACTAAAGGTTAGGGATCATAGGGCCACACAGCCTAACGGTCAGGGATCATAGGGCCACACAGCCTAACGGTCAGGGATCATAGGGCCACACAGTTTCAAGGTCAGGGATCAAAGGGCCACACAGCCTCACGGTCAGGGATCATAGGGCCACACAGCTTCACGGTCAGGGATCATAGGACCATACAGCCTCACGGTCAGGGATCATAGGGCCACACAGCCTAACGGTCAGGGATGATAGGGCCACACAGCCTAACGGTCAGGGATCATAAGGCCACACAGCCTCACGGTCAGGGATCATAGGGTCACACAGCCTAACGGTCAGGGATCATAGGGTCACACAGCCTAACGGTCAGGGATCATAGGGCCACACAGCCTCACGGTCAAGGATCATAGGGCCACACAGCCTCAAGGTTAGGGATCATAGGGCCGCACAGCCTAACGGTCAGGGATCATAGGGCCACACAGCCTAACGGTTAGGGATCATAGGGCCACACAGCCTCACGGTCAGGGATCATAGGGTCTCACAGCCTAACGGTCAGGGATCATAGGGTCACACAGGCTAACGGTCAGGGATCATAGGACCACACAGCCTCACGGTTAGGGATCATAGGGCCGCACAGGCTAACGGTCAGGGATCATAGGGCCGCACAGCCTCACGGTCAGGGATCATAGGGCCACACAGCCTCACAGTCACGGATCATAAGGCCACAGCCTAACGGTCAGGGATCATAGGGTCATACAGCCTAACGGTCAGGGATCATAGGACCACACAGACTCACGGTTAGGTATCATAGGGCCGCACAGCCTAACGGTCAGGGATCACAGGGCCACACAGCCTAAAGGTAAGGGATCATAGGGCCACACAGCTTCATGGTCAGGGATCATAGGGCAACACAGCTTAAAGGTTAGGGATCATAGGGCCACACAGCCTAAAGGTTAGGGATCATAGGGCCACACAGCTTCACGGTCAGGGATCATAGGGCCACACAGCCTCACAGTCAGGGATCATAGGGCCAAACAGCCTCACGGAAAGGGATCATAGGGCCACACAGCCTCACAGTCAGGGATCATAGGGCCACACAGCCTCACGGTTAGGGATCTTAGGGCCGCACAGCCTAACGGTCAGGGATGATAGGGCCACACAGCCTAACGGTCAGGGATCATAGGGCCACACAGCCTCACGGTCAGGGATCATAGGGTCTCACAGCCTAACGGTCAGGGATCATAGGGTCACACAGGCTAACGGTCAGGGATCATAGGACCACACAGCCTCACGGTCAGGGATCATAGGGCCGCACAGGCTAACGGTCAGGGATCATAGGGCCACACAGCCTCACGGTCAGGGATCATAGGGCCACACAGCCTCACAGTCACGGATCATAAGGCCACAGCCTAACGGTCAGGGATCATAGGGTCATACAGCCTAACGGTCAGGGATCATAGGACCACACAGACTCACGGTTAGGTATCATAGGGCCGCACAGCCTAACGGTCAGGGATCACAGGGCCACACAGCCCAAAGGTAAGGGATCATAGGGCCACACAGCTTCATGGTCAGGGATCATAGGGCAACACAGCTTAAAGGTTAGGGATCATAGGGCCACACAGCCTAAAGGTTAGGGATCATAGGGCCACACAGCTTCACGGTCAGGGGTCATAGGGCCACACAGCCTCACAGTCAGGGATCATAGGGCCAAACAGCCTCACGGAAAGGGATCATAGGGCCACACAGCCTCACAGTCAGGGATCATAGGGCAACATAGCTTCACGGTCAGGGATCATAGGGCCACACAGCCTAACCGTCAGGGATCATAGGGCCACACAGCCTCACGGTGAGGGATCATAGGGCCACACAGCCTCACGGTCATGAATCATAGGACCACACAGCCTCAAGGTCAGGGGATCATAGGCCATACAGCCTAACGGTCAGGGATCATAAGCCCACACAGCCTCACGGTCAGGGATCATAGGGCCACACAGCCTAACGGTCAGGGATGATAGGGCCACAGCCTAACGGTCAGGGATCATAGGGCCACACAGCCTCACGGTCAGGGATCATAGCATCACACAGCCTAACAGTCAGGGATCATAGGGTCACACAGCCTAACGGTCAGGGATCATAGGACCACACAGCCTCACGGTTAGGGATCATAGGGTCGCACAGACTAACGGTCAGGGATCATAGGGCCACACAGCTTCACGCTCAGGGATCATAGGGCCACACAGCCTCAGTCAGGGATCATAGGGCCACACAGCCTCACGGTCAGGGAACATAGGGCCACACAGCCTCACAGTCAGGGATCATAGGGCCACAGCCTAACTGTGAAGGATCATAGGGTCACACAGCCTAACGGTCAGGAATCATAGGACCGCACAGCCTCACGGTTAGGGATCATAGGGCCGCACAGCCTAACGGTCAGGGATCACAGGGCCACACAGCCTAAAGGTTAGGGATCATAGGGCCACACAGCTTCACGGTCAGGGATCATAGGGCCACACAACCTCACAGTCAGGGATCATAGGGCCACACAGCCTCACGGTCAGGGATCATAGGGCCACAGCCTCACGGTCAGGGATCATAGGGCCACACAGCCTCACGGTCAGGGATCATAGGGCCACACAGCCTCACGATCAGGGATCATAGGGCCAATCAGCCTCACGGTCAGGGATCATAGGGCCACACAGCCTCACGGTCAGGGATCATAGGGCCACACAGGGGTGGTGATGTTGTATTTGGGGGTATAAGGAGCTTTTGCCTGTTCCCCTTTCTCCCTGATATATGATATGGACGCCGCCTCATTTAGTAGATATGTCCCACAGATGACGGCAGCTGCTTCTACACCGGGAGGTGAAGATCGGGCCACGAGGATCGGCCCTCCCTCCCCACACTGAACATCTGTGTTCCCATTCTTATCTGGACATAGGGCCACAGGTCCATACAAAGCCCCAAACTTCCCCCTGACACGTGATGCGGGACACGGGTATAAAGGAATCTGACAGCCGCCCATAGGAAACCACTGACAGCACCAGGGCTGACCTGCCAGCGGCTGCACAGGGGGATGATGGATGAGGGCAGCTGTCAGGGAACATCCATCCATAGGGAAAAAGTGATGGACGTGTACCAGAGCCAACACAGCTGGAAACTGCTCGACCACGGGCTCCCTAGAGAGGATCGCTTATATGTATGGGGCTCGAGAAGAACAGTCAAGTGTGAACATCGCTCCTCTAACTGCAGGATACACTGTGGCTATACCGGCGTCTTCTCATAGCTCTGGGGTGTAAATGCGTAGTGTTGTCGCTCACTGGATCTCTCCAGTCTCCTCTGTCCGGCCAGCGATTATTCTCGCCGAAGTTTCCCTACTCTGGTCTCATTAGTTGATTAATTGTTTAATGAGATAAATTGGGCCAAGATCTGAACAGGCACTTCTCAGGAATCCAGACCCGGGGAGCCAAGTATGCAGCAGTTAGACAGGGCAGGTGACAAGGCAGGAGGCAGGGCAGGTACCAAGGCAGGCGACAGGACAGGAGGCAGCCGACAGGGCAGGTGACAGGATAGATGACAAGGCAGGAGGCAGGCGACAGGTCAGGTGACAAGGCAAGAGGCAGGCGACAAGGCAGGTGACAAGGTAGGCAAGCGACAGGGCAGGTGACAAGGCAGGCAACAGGGCAGTCATGTGAGATTTTGAAACAAGCGCACTTTTTGTTCACTTGTGCTGTATAACATATCATATCATAAATAACAAGTTTATTAATTAAAATGCATATAAAAAAAAAAAGAATTTTACATATCTCAAAAAAGACAAATATGGATATCTACGCATAAGGATTGCTGTTATGACAAACAGGCGCGCTGCCTCCCTGGATCACCTCTAGGAGCAAATCATTCAGTGTGTTCAAATATTTCAGAGCTACCAGTGTGTGTAAAGACATATACTATAGTCACATTTACACTGCCAAAATTAATGCACAAAACATATATGATAAAGTGCCAGGCATAATCCAATACGTAGGCAATGTCAAGCATGAGGGTATTAGTTATTCATAATAATTACCTAACACACTGGCAGGTGCAGCTTCCAATGAAGGAACAGGGGAGAAATCCAGGGGGGTATGCGCACCCTCCCCAACGCGCGTTTCGGCCTTCGCCTTCGTCAGGGGGCACACACATATCCTCCCATATCTACCCTTTTATATTACTGACCCAAAAATCTTTCTCATTTCTGAACTCCTGGAACTCTTGGTCCACTCCTATCTAATCCACCATCTTTCAGATAACTTTTCTTCTTTGCCTTTTACAATCCTGTTTCAGCTCTACAGACACTGCCATGACAAAAATCTCTAACGATCTATTAACAGCGAAGTCTAAGGGCCCCGTCACACATAGCGACACACCAGCGATCCCGACAACGATATGAACTTGTCAGGATCGCTGGTGTGTCGCTACATGATCGCTGGTGAGCTGCCAAACAGGCAGCTCAGGCAGCGATCAGGACAGCGACACTGCGGGTAACGTCGCTTAGTTACCCACAGTGTACGTTGGATACCAGCCCGCTGGTGCAGGGAGCTGGTAACCAAGGTACACATCAGGTTTCCAGGCGCTGCGCGGCACCTGGAAACCCGATGTGTACCTTGGTTACCAGCTGATCGCTGGTCTCCTGCCTGCCACACGCAGCGATGCGCGCTGGCCAGCAGGAGACCAACGATCAAAAAAATGTCCAGGACATTCAGCGACGTTCAGCGATACCCAGCAGGGGGGCTGATAGTCGCTGAATGTCACACACATCGATATCGCGGGGTAGATCGCTGTTGCACCACAAAACTAGGGAGCTTAATGGTCCCTGCTTGTTAAGAATATTGGAGATACAACTTCATGCCAATCTTTTGCATCATATGTGGCCTGGGATTATAAAACTCTCTTTCCTTTGTCCAGCAAGGACTCAGCAGGAAGTCCAATATTCTCAAAACCTCAAGGAAAAACTGGCACCTAGCTCAGTCTCAAAGGCTGTGAGTGACAGATATCACACCTTCAGCCAGCTCAGAGCAGGACAAAGGATTAATTGCAATATAGAGTCATGCTGAAGCTAACAAACAACATTCTAGAAATATAATTCCATAAAGAGTTATGGAGAAATTATACGTCCTAGCCATACATTATGTACATTTTCAAGACCTCTGGAACGAACCAAACACCTCCCAGGGTCTCGATCCGTTCTAATACCCCAGGGAGGGAAGTTTTGTAGAATGGCTAATAAGAACCAGATAGGAATGATGCGTCTAGCCACAACGCGTAGCAGGGGCCCAGCCAGATCTGACGGCTCCATCCATTAAAGAGTTATGACCAAACTTAAGTTTTGGAGATTTTAGCTGCAGAGGCAAGGGGAGGAGATTTAGGAAGGCAGTGACCCAAAGGGATAAAGGATAGTGTAAGGCAATGTGGTTATGCCTGCGGTCCACTTTGAAAGGGGGTCACATCGAGTAATGTGCTATGAAGGACCTAGAAGCCAGTTGGCAGCCCATTCCCCCTGCGACCCAGCACACATATGGTCGAACATCAATCAGGCAATTGACATGATCAGTCGGCTAATATCTTTTGTCCTACCAATATTGTATTTGTATATCTGACCACTGTATATGTGGAACCATCGTGTATAGTGTATATAATGTATTGTCTAGTGTGCCCTTTAAGGTGATTAAATATATAATTTAACTTTGGGCTGCTCTTTTATCTCGATCCATGAATTCACAAGTCCGTTTTTCCGTTTAACTTCACATGCTATCGGGGCGGGTTTCTGGCCCGATATAATCCTGTTAACAGACCGGGCTTATATCTGACATGGAACAGGTGTCAGTCCTATCGGGCTGCAGCGCTCTGTTTCACTGGTGCTAGTGAAAGAGGACTCTAAGCCTGTCAGGGTTGTGAGCGAGTGTGGTGCATCATCTGTGACTGCGTGGGCCACATCCTCTCACTCCCCGTGCCTCCCTGTGCCCATGTGGACAGGGGGAGTCTGTATAAAACTGTACCAAGCTGACCTTTTGTGTCCCCCAGGGGGTGCGGAATGTCACGTTGGTAAAGTGGAGAGTCCTCATTATTTGATCCGTTTGACTTAATAGTGACGTCAGGTGGGTTAGAGAGGTGCGGGTTCATCTCACTGCTCCCTGCTGATTCTCATCTATAGAGGATAGAGGAGAGCGGTCTGATATCTGTAGGGGATATAGGACAGCGATCTGACATCTATAGGGGATAGAGGAGCGAGGTCTCAAATCTATAGTGGACAGAGGAGAACGGTCTGATATCTATAGGGGATAGAGGAGAATGGTATATTTATAGGGGATAGAGGAGAACTTCTGATATCTACAGTCATGGCCAAAAGTTTTGAGAATGACACAAATATTATATTTTCACATGATCTGCTGCCCTCTGGTTTTTATGTGTGTTTGACAGATGTTTTTATCACAGACAGAAATATAATTGCAAACATATGAGTAACAAAAGCTTATATTGATAGTTAGAATGAGTTAATGCAGCAAGTCAATATTTGCAGTGTTGACCCTTCTTCTTCAGGACCTCTGCAATTCTCCCTGGCATGCTCTCAATCAACTTCTGGACCAAATCCTGACTGATAGCAGTCCATTCTTGCACAATCAATGCTTTCATTTTGTCAGAATTTTTAGGTTTTTGTTTGTCCACCCTTCTCTTGATGATTGACCACAAGTTCTCAATGGGATTAAGATCTGGGGAGTTTCCAGGCCATGGACCCAAAATCTCTATGTTTTGTTCCCTGAGCCATTTAGTTATCACCTTTGCTTTATGGCAAGGTGCTCCATCATGCTGGAAAAGGCATTGTTGATCGCCAAACTGCTCTTGGAGGGTTGGGAGAAGTTGCTCTTGGAGGACATTCTGGTAACATTCATTATTCATGGCTGTGTTTTTAGGCAAGGCTGTGAGAGAGCCGATTCCCTTGGCTAAGAAGCAACCCCACACATGAATGGTTTCAGGATGCTTAACAGTTGGCATGAGACAAGACTGGTGGTAGCGCTCACCTTGTCTTCTCCGAATGAGGCGTTTTCCTGATGTCCCAAACAATCGAAAAGGGGATTCATCAGAGAAAAAAACTTTACCCCAGTCCTCAGCAGTCCACTGCCTGTACCTTTTGCAGAATATCAGTCTGTCCATGATGTTTTTTCTGGAGAGAAGTGGCTTCTTTGCTGCCCTCCTTGAGACCAGGCCTTGCTCCAAGAGTCTCCGCCTCACAGTGCGTGCAAATGCACTCACACCTGCCTGCTGCCATTCCTGAGCAAGCTCTGCACTGCTGGTAGCCCGATCCCGCAGCTGAAACACTTTTAAGAGACGGTCCTGGCGCATGCTGGTCTTTCTTGGGCGCCCTGGAGCCTTTTTGGCAACAATGGAACCTGTTGTGAATGGGTTTGAGATGAGTTCTGAGCAGAGGCTTCCTCTGGTGGTTACAAGCGGTGCTGGTCTGTCCAGTGAAGATTGTGAGGACTGGGAATCAGGTGTTACTGACTGGTCTTATAAAAGGGAGTCACCTTCCCATCAGGGTTGCCGGTGATCAATTGTTCTGGTCTGAATCCTTCATTCCTGTTTCCCTTGTAGCCTGCTGTGTCGTGTCTGCTTCTCCTGCTAACAGATAAGACATTTTTCTTCTTTTTGTTTTTGTGCTATATTTTTGCATTTTGTCCTGCACTTCTGTGGGGGCCTTCAGGGTCCCCTCCGGGGGCTTTTGCCCTCTCAGTTTAGTTCAGCCACTGATGTTTGTACTTTTGCTTTTTCCAGTTTTTTCAGTGGCTGCTGTTTTGATTTTGTTACACCAGAGAACTAATTTAGGTGGTAGAGGTCGTGTGATCTCAGGTGTTTTTGAAATTAGTAGAGTTGGTGCTTTTCAGGGTTTTCTGGGATTGCAGTAAGTACCCTTCCTATCCTTTTCTATTCAGTTAGTTTGGGCCCCAGCCTTTGCTCATACTATTTTCTTTCTGTGTCAGTATTTCATCTTGTCTAACCGCCATTACATGTTTGGGGGCTTTCTATGTTCTTTGGGGTTCTGCTCCGGGGCAGATAGCTTTCCTATTTCTATCTTTAGGAGTAGTTAGTTTCTCAGGCTGTGACGAGGCGTCTAGGACCAACGTAGGAACGCTCCACGGCTGCCTCTAGTTGTGGTGGTTAGTCAGGGTACTGCAATCTCATAGATTCCAACTGCTCTGGTGTATTGCCTTTTTTACCTGCACTCCTCAGCTACCGAAACATAACAGGAACCTCTCTCCTTGAAGTTCTTGATGATGCGATAGATTGTTGACTGAGGTGCAATCTTTCTAGCTGCGATACTCTTCCCTGTTAGGCCATTTTTGTGCATTGCAATGATGACTGCACGTGTTTCTTTAGAGATAACCATGGTTAACAGAAGAGAAACAATGATGCCAAGCACCAGCCTCCTTTTAAAGTGTCCAGTGGTGTCATTCTTACTTAATCATGACAGATTGATCTCCAGCCATGTCCTCATCAACACCCACACCTGTGTTAATGGAGCAATCACTGAAAAGAGGTTAGCTGGTCCTTTTAAGGCAGGGTGGCAATGATGTTGAAATGTGTTTTGGGGGATAAAGTTCATTTTCTAGCCAAATATTGACTTTGCAAGTAATTGCTGTTAAGCTGATCACTCATTATAACATTCTGGAGAATATGCAAATTGCCATTAGAAAAAGTGAAGCAGTAGACTTTGTAAAAATTAATATTTGTGTCATGCTCAAAACTTTTGGCCATGACTGTATAGGGGATAAAGGAGAATGTCTGATATTTATAGGGGATACAGGAGAACGTCTGATATCTATAGGGGATAAAGGAGAATGATCTGATAACTATAGGGGATATAGGAGAGTGGTCTGATATCTATAGTGGATAGAGGAGAGCGGTCTCAAATCTATAGGGGATAGAGGAGAATGGTCTGATATCTATAGGGGATAGAGGAGAATGGTATATTTATAGGGGATAGAGAACGTCTGATATCTATAGGGAATAAAGGAGAATGTCTGATGTCTATAGGGGATATAGGAGAGTGGTCTGATATCTATAGGGGATAGAGTAGAGCTGTCTCAAATCTATAGAGGATAGAGGAGAACGATCTGATATCAATCGAGGATAGAGGAGAATGGTATGATATTTATAGGGGATAGAGGAGAACATCTGATATCTATAGGGGATAAAGGAGAGCAGTCTGATCTCTATAGGGCAGACCTGGGCAAACCAAGACAGCCGTGGGGCTGGAAACCAGACGTCCACGGTCCGCACCGTGCCCGCCCGCTCGCTGTCTTCATAGGCGCTGACTGCATTGGTAGAGGAGGGGCCTCCAGCCACTTCCTCCACCAATCAGTGCGTGAAACAGCTGACATGATGACGTCATTTCTTCGCGTCAGCTGTGTACTGTGTAGAGTCAGCGCACCGGAGGCAGGGAGAGAAGCAGAGCGCCGGGGAATGGGACCGAAGTGAGTATGTGGTGCTGCATATGGGGGTGACATGCTGCCACATATGGGGTGACATGCTGCATATGGTGCCGCACATGGGGGTGTCATGCTGCACATGGTTCTGCATATGAGGGTATCATGCTGCACATGGGGAGGCTATGGGGGCATCATGCCGTACATGGAGAGGCTATGGGGGAGTCATGCCGCACATGGGGAGGCTATGGGTGCGTCATGCTTAACATGGGGAGGCTACGGGGGCATCATGCTGCACATGGTGAGGCTACGGGGGCGTCATGCTGCACATGGTGAGGCTACGGGGGCATCATGCTGCACATGGTGAGGCTACGGGGGCATCATGCTGCACATGGTGAGGCTATGGAGGCATCATGCTGCACATGGGGAGGCTATGGGGGTGTCATGCTGCAGATGGGGAAGCTATGGGGGCATCATGTTGTGCTTTGGGGAGGCTATGGGGGCGTCAGGCTGCACATGGGGAGGCTATGGGGGGGTCAGGCTGCACATGGGGAGGCTATGGGGGCGTCAGGCTGCACATGGGGAGGCTATGGGGGCGTCAGGCTGCACATGGGGAGGCTATGGGGGTGTCAGGCTGCACATGGGGAGGCTATGGGGGCGTCAGGATGCACATGGGGAGGCTATGGGGGAATCATGCTGCACATGGGGAGGCTATAGGGGCATCATGCTGCACATGGGGAGGCTATGGGGACGTCAAGCTGCACATGGTGAGGCTATGGGGGTCATGCTGCACATGGTGAGGCTATGGGGGCATCATGCTGCACATGGTGAGGCTACGGGGGCGTCATGTTGCATATGGGGAGGCTATGGGGGGGTCATGCTGCACATGGGGAAGCTATGGGGGTTTCATGCTGTACTTTGGTGAGGCTATGGGGGCGTCCTGTTGCACATGGGGAAGCTATGGGGGCGTCATGCTGCACATGGGGAAGCTATGGGGGCGTCATGTTGCACTTGGGGAAGCTATGGGGGCCTCATGCAGTGTATATAAGGAGGCTGTGTGGAGCTCATGCAGTGTATATATAGGGAGGCTGTGTGGGGCTCATGCAGTGCATATAGGGAGGCTGTGTGGGACTCATGCCGCATATGGGGGGCTCATACGATATACAAGAAGGGGCTGTACTCAGGTTCAAACGATAAATAGGGGGATGTCAGCATACTTAATTCTGCTAAATATTAAGTGATACAATTAATGTTAATATAATTATCAATAATATAATAATTATAATATATCGATATTAATATTGAGTAGAATTAATTTCGGCCTATTGGTTCGGCCATCCACTACGATCTCTCATGTGACCCCTCGGGAAAATTAATTGACCACTATAGGGGATGGAGGAGAGCGGTCTGATTTCTATAGGGAATAGAGGAGAACAGTCTGATACCTATAGGGGATAGAGGAGAATGGTCTGATATCTATCGAGGATAGAGGAGAACGGTCTGATATCTATAGGGGGATAGAGGAGAAAGGTCTAATATCTATAGGGGATAGAGGAGAGCGGTCTGATATCTATAGGGGATAGAGGAGAACGGTCTGATATCTTTAGGGGACAGATGAGAACTTTCTGATATCTATAGGGGATAGGGGAGAGGAAAACGTTTTGATCTATATATATATATATATATATTATATATGTGATAGAGGAGAGTGGTCAGATATCTATAGGGGACAGAGGAGAATTGTCTGATATCTATACGTGATAGAGGAGAACATCTGAAATCTATAGAGGATAGACGGATTTTGGTAAGAACTTACCTGTAAAATCCTTTTCAGCAAGAAGGAAGGGAGACACACTAGTCATTACTAGTGGGTAGGCGGAGCCCAGATGGGATAGACACCTCAATTAAAAAGAGTGTTGACCGGCCCCTCCAGCTCGGGCTCCTCCTACTCCAGCTCTCCAGTCCTACACAAGCTAAGGAAGAGCAAATATCACCAGCGGAGCAACATAACCCTTCTGAAGGACTTCAGAGAAAAGACAAGAATACAGGTTATGCATGTAACAGGAAAAAAACACACAGTTCCAGGTACTACACACTGAACCTGAGTACTGCGATGAGCTGGCGATGCTGGAACAGAGCCTTAGCGCGCCGACCTCAGCCCAGATAATCGCTATCAGAGAAGGGTCACGCCACATCTGAAAACACAACAACACACTTCTGCCGTGGGAGGGATGTGTGTCTCCCTTCCTTCTTCGCTGAAAAGGATTTTACAGGTAAGTTCTTACCAAAATCCGTCTTTCAGCAGCAGATGAAGGAAGGGAGACACACTAGTCATTACTAGTGGGACGTCCCAAAGCAGTCCAAAAATTAAGGGTGGGAAAAAACCAAAAAAGGCAGATCCCAACAACCTAGGTAAACGCGCAACTAGCGCTAAATACAAGTTAATGAGAGCTTTAAACTACAGCCGCCTGCAGGACCCTACGTCCTAAGGCCGCATCAGCGGAAGCACTAACGTCCACCTTATAAAATTTTGTAAACATGTGGACAGAGCGCCAGGTCGCCGACTGGCAGAGCTGAGCTGCCGAGGCCCCTTGATGAGAGGCCCACAATGAACCCACAGCCCTCGTGGAGTGAGCTCGGATCTTAATCAGGCAAGGTTCGCCCTTAAGTCGGTAGGCCTCTAAAATGGCCGACCGAATCCAACGAGCTATAGGATCCTTGGAAGCTCGTTGACCACGCCAACGACCTGCTGGAATCACAAACAGAGAGTCCGACTTCCGAAAACCTTGAGTAATAGGCAAATAGAACTTCAAAGCCCGCACTAAATCCAATGTGTGCAAGGCCCGTTCCTTCGCATCCCTCGGCTCCGAACAGAGCGAGGGCAAACAATATCCTGGTTAACATGAAATTGTGACACCACCTTAGTGTAGAAAGTCGCCTCGTGTGCGAAGTACTACGCGATCCGGGTGAAACTCCAGAAAAGGAGGCGAGCAAAAAAGCGCCGCCAAGTCAGAAACGCTTCTCAAAGAGGTGACCGCCACTAGGAAGGCAACCTTCCAAGAGAGCAAAGAAAGGTTAACAGAATCCATAGGCTCAAAAAGCCCATGTTGAAGAGCCTCCAAGACAAGATTGAGCCGCCAAGGAGACACAGGCGCCTTCCGCGGCGGAAACTGATGGGCTACTCCGCGAAAAAGGGAACGTACGTCCCTACACGAGGCGATAGCCTTCCGAAACAGCAAGGACAGAGCAGAAACCTGACCCTTCAGAGTGCTAACTGCCAAACCCTTGTCTAGCCCGTACTGCAGAAAAGCCAACAAATTGGGAATGGAAAAAATCCTCGGGTTCCTTGAAGAACCCGAACACCACGAAAAGAAGGCTTCCCAAGTCTTGTGATAAATCCTAGTAGTAGCCGGACCTCTGGCAGCTCGCAGAGTGGCAATGACTTCGGCTGAAAAACCCCGACGGGTCAATATTTCGGTCTCAAGAGCCACGCCGTCAAACGCAGAGACTTCAAGTCCGGATGACGAACGGGCCCTTGGGTTAACAGGTCCGGCGAAGAGGAAGTGGAAATGGAGGTGCTGCCAGAAGCGACACCAGTGTCGAGAACCACGTCCTCCTTGGCCAATCTGGGGCTATCAACATAGCCGGGATTCTCTCCAGTCTGATCCGACGCAACACCAGAGGAAGTAAGGATATCGGCGGGAACACATAGATTAGCTCGAATTGGCCCCACGGAGCCACCAGAGCATCCACCGCCACAGCCTTCGGTTCCTTGTACCTGGACATGAACGTCGGTAACTTGGCATTGAACCTGGATGCCATCAAATCCACTTGGGGAGTTCCCCAACGGGAGCACAGCAGTGCAAAAATTTTCGGATGAAGACTCCATTCTCCGGGATCCATCTTCTCGTGACTAAGTCCGCCGTGGTATTCTGGACTCCTGCAATGTGAATCGCAGAGATGGCCGGTACCCTGGCCTCGGCCTATACCAGGATCCGAGACACCTCCACCATGAGCCTGGAACTTCTCGTCCCGCCTTGATGGTTGATATACGCGACCGCCGTCGCGTTGTCTGTCTGCACTCAGACTGGTAGACCGCTTAAAGGGACCGTCCAGTATTGGAGGCAAAGGAAAATTGCCCTCAATTCCAGGATGTTGATCGGTAGGACAGACTCTTCCGACGACCATATTCCCTGAATCCAGAGATCGTTCCAGACACCCCCCCAGTCCGTCAGGCTGGCATCGGTGGTTATGACCGACCACCTCGGAGGGAGAAATGACTTCCCCAGGGATAACGCTTCCGGACTAAAGGTACTGCCACACTAAACAATCCGCTAGCGATCACTATAACGACGCATACTAATGCGATCGCTAGCGGGATTGTTTCTATATCGCTAAATGCGGCCACATTTAGCGATATAGTTAACGACGCTATCGCGTTAGCGATCTTCTTAACGACTTTAGCGTACAAAAGTACCGCTAAATCGCTAAGAAAAGGTGCCACACAGCGATTAGATACTTACCCAGCGGAGCGCCAGCGATGAAATAGGGTCCGGAACGATTCCAGCGACGAGCGAGATCACAGCAGGAAGCTCGTCGCTGGAAGCTGCCGCACTGAACAATATCGCTAACGGGATCGCTAAATAGTGACGTTTTTAGCGATCCGTTAGCGATATTGTTTAGTGTGGCATACCCTTTAACCACCATCCTAGAGACTCCCGCACCCTGTGGGAGATGATGACACTGCAATCCAGGGAAGCCTGCGATCGATCCCAACGGCTCAGAATGAGCCTTTGGAGGGCCCTGGAATAAACTGGGCAAACAGAAGTGCCTCCATGGATGCCATCAAACCCAGAAGGCGCATACACCTTCGAAGGGACATTGCTGTCGAAGACTTCATAACCTGTACATGTCGAAGGAGACATGCTTGCTTGTCTGGAGGCAGGGACACCACTGCTCGTACCGTGTCGAAATGCATCCCCAAAAACAGGATTGACTGCGACGGTTCCAGAGACGACTTTTCCCAATTGACCAGCCACCCGAAGTCCTCCAGGAGCTGAAGGGATAGATTGCGAGCCGTCACCGCCTCCTCCTTTGGGGACGCCACCATCAAAAGGTAGTCCAGGTAGGGAGAATCTAAACCCCCTGTCTTTGAAGAATTGCCATGAGAGGCGCCAGAATTTTTGTAAAAACTCTTGGTGCTGAGGCCAACCCGAATGGCAGAGCCACAAACTGGTAATGGTCCTGACCTATGGCAAAACGAAGGAAGCGTTGGTGAGCCCTTCCGACTGTAACATGCAAATAAGCGTCGCGAATGTCGATTGACACCAAAAAGTCGTTCTGCGACAAGGCTGCCACAACGGAGCGAAGCGACTCCATGCGGAATTTCCGGGTGTGGACATGCCGATTCGATCTTTTGAGATCCAGAATGGGGCGAAATTTGTCCTCCTTTTTGGGGACCACAAAGAGGTTTGGAATAAAACCCTCTTCCCCGGTCCTCCTGCGGAACCGGTACCACCACACCCTTCTGCAGAAGGGAATCGACCTCTCGCAGTAGAGCGGCAAATAGCTCGGGCTCTGACGGAATGCAAGATTGGCAAAAACTGTATGGGGGTCGAGAAGAAAACTCTATAAAGTAGCCTGCCGATACAACCCGCGTCATCCAGGCGTCCGGGACGCGGGAAACCCAAGTCAATTTGAATTGGAGCAGGCGACCCCCCACTCGAGAGCCCTCGAGTGAGACTCTGGCGTCAGTCCGCCTTAGCGGGCTTTTTGTCAGCTTCTCGCTTGTCTTGACGGAAACTTTGTTTCCAGGAAGTGCGGGATTTCTGAGAGGTTTCTTTTCCTGAAAAAGAGGGACGACCCGATCCCCAAGAGGGCTGACCGAACCGTCCCCTGGACCGAAAGGACCGCCGACTACTACCGGCACTAGTCCTGCCAGACGCAGAAGTCACAGCTCTTCGCTGCAGTAAAGCCGTTTCTTTTGCCTTTGCCTTGGCAATCAGCTCCGTGAGGTCAGATCCAAATAGCTGACCACCTGCTTGGAAACCGCGTCCCCGGTCCACTGTCTAAGCCACAGTGCTCTTCTGACTGTGAGCGCTGAGGATTGCGCCCTGGACAACAGTGACGCAGTATCCTCCAACAACTTGAAAAGCCCATCTACCTCGATAGAGGGGATCCATCTTGCCACGCCGTCCGTAGACGGTCCAACCAGCTCAGGGAAGCTTTACAAGCACACATGGTGCCCTGAATCCATGACCTGCGGCCTCGTAGATGGATTTTTCTGCCATCTCCGTTTTCCTGTCCAGCGGGTCCTGCAGACTCGCCTTCCCTCGCTAAGCTGGAATAAAGGGACATCCGCTTCAGGAGAAGGAAAACAATTATCAATCAACTCCGTAGAACACGGATACAGTCTGAAACATCCGGGCCGACTTACCAGGACGTCTAGTTACCTCCTCCGGTAACTGTAACGCCCTCATGGCTCCAATAAAAGCCTTCGTACGGCCCAAAAGAGAGGCAGAGTGTCCCTGCCGATCCTCCTTGTCCGAATCGGACATCTTTACGCGGGAAGGAAGGCACCGCTTGTGTCGCTTCCTGCCATGAGAAGATCTAGCTGACACCCAATAACCTAGAAGGTCAGACAGGCCATCAATAGAACTAGCGAGGGCCTCCATTTTGACATCACTGGAACCTCCGACCGCTGTGACGTCGTCGAGGTCTGCATGTCAGATACGCGAGACTGATCCTGTAGCGGATCTGGGAGACGGTCCGCACCTCCTGGACTCTGATCTGACATGTCCTTACACAGTATATGGCAGGTTAAACCTGTCAGTAACTAGAACAGTGTGGTTTCTTAAAGAAAAAACGAACGCTGAAGTGTTAAAGCTCTTAAAGAGAGAGCTACCCCAGCTGTCCCCCAATAAAGGGTTAACCGCCAAAGAAGAGGTTAATGTCGCAGACTCCCCACAACCCTTGTTTAATGAAAAGGGTGTGCGAGCCCCAATAAAGGGTTAACCACCAAAGAAGGGGTTAATGCCGCAGACTCCCCACAACCTCTGTTAATGAAAAGGGTGTGCGAGCCCCAAGTGCCTCTTATAAGGCAGCAGCTGCAGTACAGCTATGCCACAGTAAATCGCAACGACCGCCAAAGCGAAACCCCCTTCGTCAAGGAGATCGCTATCGCCCAGATTGGCAGGCACCAGCGACATCAAAACGATCACACAAACGATCGCATCAGCACGCATCGCCACCGGGATCGCCAGCGGGAACGCATAGCGGCAGCAACTTTAACCCCTTAATGTCCACTGACGTGCAGAGTCCGTCATGGCAAGGTGCCAGTTCCGGCACCAGGACGGACTCTGCACGTCATGGCTTTGATCTACCACTGGTGTAAACACGCAGTGGTAGATCAGTGCCGACAGCTGTCACAGACAGCTGACAGGCACGGCAAGCGGTGCGGGGACCTTTGCCGTCGGTCCCCGCACCTACAGCGCTGTGCTTGGTCAGTCAATCTGACTGACCAAACACAGCAGAGATCGCACAGGAGAAGCTGAAATTTCAGCTTCCCCAGCGCGATCAGTGCAGGAGCCGGCACTGCAGTGGCCAGGCTTCCTGCACTGACAGCCAGGAGCGGAGCCCCCACCGCCCCTGGCTGTTAACCCTCTGACTGCTGCGATCGAGCGCGATCGCAGAGCTCAGGGGGGGAAGCAGAGGGTCGGGAGCTCCCTCTGCCTCAGATCAGCACCCTGCAATGTATTTGCAGGGCCGATCTCTGCCTTGATGACCCGGGGGTTGTCATGACAACCTCCGGGTCATCTAGCTACGGAAAGCTGCTGTGATCATGTCACAGCAGTTTCCACTATAGTTGCAATGCATTGCAATGCCAGAGCATTGCAATGCATTGTAACTGCAATAAACAGTAAAAAAAGTGAAAGTCCCATAAAGGGACAAGTTAAAAAAAATCATTTTTTAAAAAAAATTGTAAAAAAAAATATTAAAAAATAATTTTTAAAAAATCCCCTAAAAAATACACATTTTTATGTAATAAAAAAAAATAAAAAACAAAAAACATACACGTTTGGTATCGCCACGTAGGTAAAAATCCCATCTATAAAAGCGTAACCCTAGTTAACCCCTTCAGTGAAAGCCGTAAAAAAAAAACCCACAAAAAAGTAGTAAATTATACTTTTTCCAAGCGGTATCATTATACCGCTTGGAAAAAGTGCAATAACACGCGATCAAAAAGTCAGATATAAATAATCATGGTACCGCTGAAAACGTCATCTTGTCCCGCAAAAAACAAGCCGCTATACAGCATCATCAGCGAAAAAATAAAAAAGTTATAGCTCGCGGAATAAACTGATGCAAAAATAATTATTTTTTCTATAAAATTTTTTATTGTGTAAAAAACGCCAAAACATAAAAAAAAATATATAAATGAGGAATCGCCGTAACCGTAGTGACCCGAAGAATAAAACTGCTTTATCAATTTTACCACACATGGAACGGAGGAAAAAAAAAAAACAATTCCTGAATTGCTGGTTTTTGTTCATTCTGATTCCACAAAAATCGGAATAGGAAACGATCAAAAAACGTTATGTGCCTGAATATGGTACCAATAAAAACGTCAGCTCGTCCCGCAAAAAATAAGCCCATAGATAACTCTGTCGGACCGAAATATGGAAAAATTATAGCTCTCAAAATACGGCGATGCAAAAATTTCTTACAAAAAATTATTCCAAAAAAAAGCATCTTTTAGTGTGTGACAGAAGCTAAACATGAAAAAAGAGTATAAATCTGGTATCGCTGTAATCGCACCGATCCGAGGAATAAAGTCGCCTAATCACTAATACCGCACGAGGAACGGCGCAAAAAAGAAAACCAATTCTTCACCTTTTGTGGATTTGTTCATTGTGCCTCCCAAAGATCGCAGTAAGGCGATCACAGTGGTTCCCCCCCACATATGAGTTATCAGCGTACTCAGGACAAAATGCACAATAGCTTTTGGGGTCCTATTTCTCCTGTTACCCTTAGAAAAATAAAAATTTGGGGCAAAAAGATTATTTTTGTGGAAAAAAATATGATATTTTTATTTTCACGGCTCTACGTTATAAACTTCTGTGAAGCACTTGGGGGTTCAAAGTGCTCACCACACATCTAGATAAGTTCCTTGGGGGGGTCTAGTTTCCAAAATGGAGTCACTTGTGGGGGGTTTCTACTGTTTAGGCACATCAGGGGCTTTCCAAACGTGACATGACACCCGCAGACCATTCATCAAAGTCTGCATTTAAAAACGGTGCTCCTTCCCTTCCGAGCTCTGCCATGCGTCAAAATAGTGGTTCCCCCCCAAATATGGGATATCAGCGTACTCAGGACAAATTGCACAATAGCTTTTGGGGTCCTATTTCTCCTGTTACCCTTATAAAAATAAAAATTTGGGGGCAAAAAGATATTTTTATTTTCACGGCTCTACGTTATAAACTTCTGTGAAGCACTTGGGGGTTCAAAGTGCTCACCACACATCTAGATAAGTTCCTTGGGGGGGGTCTAGTTTCCAAAATGGAGTCACTTGTGGGGGGTTTCTACTGTTTAGGCACATCAGGGGCTTTCCAAACGTGACATGACACCCGCAGACCATTCCATCAAAATCTGCATTTGAAAAAGGCGCTCCTTCCCTTTCCAGCTCTGCCATGCGTCAAAATAGTGGTTTACCCCCACATATGGGGCATCAGCGTACTCAGGACAAATTGCACAATAACTTTTGGGGTCCTGTTACCCTTTGGAAAATAACAATTGGGGGTGGAAAGATCATTTTTGTGGAAAAGATATGATTTTTTAATTTTACTGCTCTACGTTATAACCTTCTGTGAAGCCCTTGGGGGTTCAAAGCTTTCACCACACATCTAGATAAGTTCCTTGGGGGGTCTAGTTTCCAAAATGGGGTCACTTGTGGGGGGTTTCCACTGTTTAGGCACACAGGGACTCTCCAAATGCGACATGGCGTCCAATCTCAATTCCAGCCAAAAAAGTCAAATGGCGCTGCTTCCCTTCCAAGCTCTGCCATGCGCCCAAATAGTGGTTTACCCCCACATATGGGGTATAAGCGTACTCAGGACAAATTGCACAATAACTTTTGGGGTCCTTTTACCCTTTGGAAAATAAAAATTGGGGTGGGAAAGATCATTTTAGTGGAAAAGATATGATTTTTTAATTTTACAGCTCTACGTTATAACCTTCTGTGAAGCCCTTGGGGGTTCAAAGCTCTCACCACACATCTAGATAAGTTCCTTGGGGGGTCTAGTTTCCAAAATGGGGTTACTTGTGGGGGGTTTCCACTGTTTAGGCACACAGGGGCTCTCCAAATACGACATGGCGTCCAATCTCAATTCCAGCCAAAAAAGTCAAATGGCGCTGCTTCCCTTCCGAGCTCTGCCATGCACCCAAATAGTGGTTTACCCCCACATATGGGGTATCAGCGTACTCAGGACTAATTGCACAATAACTTTTGGGGTCCTTTTATCCCTTGGAAAATAAAAATTGGGATGAAAAGATCATTTTTGTGGAAAAAATATGATTTTTTAATTTTACGGCTCTACGTTATAACCTTCTGTGAAGCCCTTGGGGGTTCAAAGCTCTCACTACACATCTAGATAAGTTGCTTGGGGGGTCTAGTTTCCAAAATGGGGTTACTTGTGGGGGGTTTCCACTGTTTAGGCACACAGGGGCTCTCCAAATGCGACATGGCGTCCAATCTCAATTCCAGCCAAAAAAGTCAAATGGCGCTGCTTCCCTTCCGAGCTCTGCCATGCACCCAAATAGTGGTTTACCCCCACATATGGGGTATCAGCGTACTCAGGACTAATTGCACAATAACTTTTGGGGTCCTTTTATCCTTTGGAAAATAAAAATTGGGATGAAAAGATCATTTTTGTGGAAAAAATATGATTTTTTAATTTTACGGCTCTACGTTATAACCTTCTGTGAAGCCCTTGGGGGTTCAAAGCTCTCACTACACATTTAGATAAGTTACTTGGGGGGTCTAGTTTCCAAAATGGGGTCACTTGTGGGGGGTTTCCACTGTTTAGGCACACAGGGACTCTCCAAATGCGACATGGCGTCCAATCTCAATTCCAGCCAAAAAAGTCAAATGGCGCTGCTTCCCTTTCGAGCTCTGCCATGCGCCCAAATAGTGGTTTACCCCCACACATGGGGTATCGCTGTACTCAGGAGAAATTGTACAACAAATATCGTGGTTCATTTTGTACTGATACCCTTGACAAAATTTTAAAAAATTGTGTCGAAAGAAACATTTTGGGAAAAAAAGTTAAATGTTAATTTTTTCCTTCCACATTGCTTCAATTCTTGTGAAGTACCTAAAGGGTTAATAAACTTCTTGAATGTGGCTTTGAACACGTTGAGGGGTGCAGTTTTTAGAATGGTGTCACTTTTGGGTATTTTCTGTCATATTGACCCCTCAAATTCACTTCAAATGTGAGGTGGTCCCTAAAAAAAATGGTTTTGTAAATTTTGTTGGAAAAATGAGAAATTGCTGGTCAACTTTTAACACTTATAACTTCCTAACAAAAAAAATTTTGGTTCCAAAATTGTGCTGATGTAAAGTAGACATGTGGGAAATGTTATTTATTAACTAATTTTTGTGACATATCTCTCTGATTTAATGGCATAAAAATTAAAAGTTTGAAAATTGCAAAATTTTCAAAATTTTTGCCATATTTCCGTTTTTTTCATAAATAAACGCAAGTTATATTGAATAAATTTTACCACTATCATGAAGTACAATATGTCTCGAGAAAACAATCTCAGAATCGCCAAGATCCGTTGAAGCGTTCCAGAATTATAACCTCATAAAGAGACAGTGGTCAGAATTGTAAAAATTGGCCTGGTCTTTAACCTACAAAATGGCTTGGTCTTTAAGGGGTTAATGTCGCAGACTCCCCACAACCTCTTTAATGGAAAGGGTGTGTGAGCCCCTCTTATGAGGTAACAGCTGCAGGACAGCGCAGTCTGTCACCCATTTGTGCCTCAGAAAGGCGCCTGCGCTGTGGGGGTGAGGGGGTTAAGCTTCTGCTCTGACGGGCAGAAGCGACTCACCCAGCTGGTCGCGGTGTAGCGTCTTGTCGGGAGGGGGGGAGAGTGGGGAGCCGGAGGAAGCTTTCCGCTCCCTGCTTCAGTAATGGCCGCCGCGCTGTGCCTCCGATGTGCTCCATGTAGAAAAGCCGGAAGATGAGACAGCAGTAAAGCGCGTGCTCAGAGCGCCGCGAAAATTAAAAAAAAAAGGCGCGCAACTCCTCTCTCCCCCGCTCCTATGTCCTGCAGGCATCCACCTGCGGACAAAAAACACTAGTCACCAACATGTGTATATGTAACAGCGGCTGCCGCAGCAGTCGCTGAAGCACTCAAAACACATTAAAATGTGGAGTACTCACCCAGCTGAGCGCCACAGGGACCCCCAGGGATTTGTGGCGCTGTGCCCATCGCTTCCCCCCAGGGCGGGGAACGCAGTGACCCCAGAAGCGCGGTTTGCGTCCCCGCCAGGGAAGCCACCCTCATCCCCCAGGGCCGGCAGGGTTCTGCAGGGACCTCCATACAGGGTATAAAGATCCGCCAAGGGAGAGGCGCTGAGACCCCTGAGACCTCAAGACCCTGAGTCCAAGTCTCTGTCCGATAAAAATAATAAAATCTTCTGAGGAGCTGCTTCAGCAGCGACTATCCTCTGAGACCTCAAATTTTAGACTGGAGAGCTGGAGTAGGAGGAGCCCGAGCTGGAGGGGCCGGTCAACACTCTTTTTAATCTGAGGTGTCTATCCCATCTGGGCTCCGCCTACCCACTAGTAATGACTAGTGTGTCTCCCTTCCTTCATCTGCTGCTGAAAGAGGAGAACCGTCTGATATCTATAGGGAATAGAGGAGAACATCTGATATCTATAGGGGATGGATGAGAACATCCGATATCTATAGGGGATAGAGGAAAACTGTTTAATATATATAGGGGATGGAAGAAAACTGTCTAATATCTATAGGGAATAGAGGAGAGCGGTCTGATATCTATCGAGGATAGAGGAGAACGGTCTGATATCTATCGAGGATAGAGGAGAACGGTCTGATATCTATAGGGAATAGAGGAGAACTTTCTGATATCTATAAGGGATAGAGATAGAGAACGGTCTAATATCTATAGGGGATAGAAGAGAGCGGTCTAATATCTATAGGGGATAGAGGACACATTGTATGTCTAATATATTTATGGGATAGAGGAGAACGGTCTGATATCTATAGGGTTGTCTTTTATGCTGCCGTCATGCTGCATTACTGGTGGTGCTTTGCCTGTTGGGTTAATCCTCCATGATGATCGTCGGCCGTACAAATGCCAACATTTATCTCATGTATAAAACCAGCTGACGACCCCCGAAAAGTCAGGAGGCGCAGATGACAGATCCCTGCAGGTAGGGGGTCTGCTCAATCCTTCTCATATCTTGTTATAAAGCACTGGAGGGTTAGAAGGCAAATCAAGAGGTGCCCTAATTTTGTCTGGGGAGACTTGTGAGGAGCATGGCAGAGAGGCTTTTGGTAAATATGATAGTAAGTGGAGCCCGAGCTACAAATCACTTCAATCGCACTGGAGATCAGGGGGTTAAGGTGGCCCCTGCATGATAAAATGCCAATGGGAGAAAGCACAATGCCCCCACGTGCGGACGGAGAGGAAACCCCCAAACCAGCACAACACCAGTCACTCAGTGGTCAACATGCAGCAAAAACAAGGGGGTGTGCAGACCCCCAACATATGCAGCATACCCCCTTTGTACAAGATCCCACCATGCACCCGAACATGCACCCTCCTGAACACACCTACAGTATATGTGATCCTCCAGTATACAGGACCCCAACATGTACCCCCCAATATACATTCTCCCATTGTAGCTGGGGGTTCACAGCACATGATTAGGGGTTCAGTGCGTGCAGAGAGCGGGGGGCACACAACTCCAGCAGAACTTACTCAGGAACGGTTCTTGGTCCAGTTCAGAGACACTTATACCTGCAAGCTGCGGTGCTAATGGGGTCACCACTGACCCTGAAGGGGAGAATGGGAGGATCCGAGGGGGTGGACAAGGGCAACACGAGGTGGCGGACAAGGGCAGCACGAGGGGCGATCAAGAGGAGCACAAGGGGGAGGACAAAGGAGAGTATGAGGGGAAGGACAAGGGCAGCATGAGGGGGCGGACAAAGGCAGCACGATAGGGCGGACAAGGGCAGCACGAGAAGCAGTCAAGGAGGATGAGCGGGAGGACAAGGGGAGCAGAGGGTGCAGACATGTGGAACACGACGGGGCGGACAAGAGGACAAGATTGGGTGGACAAGGGGAGCACGAGGGGAATGAGTGAAGTGCAGGAAATAGGGCAGGAAGGTGTAACGAGGGGAGCAAGTGGAACAAGGAAAAAATAGGGGGACAATGGTAGCATGTGGGAAAGAAGAGTGCACGGGATGGAGGAAACAAGGAGAGCAACAGTGAAATATAAAGGGAAGAATGTAGCGAACAAGGGGAGTATGGGGGAAAGAAGTGAGGAGGTAAAAAGGAAAAGAGTTGATGTGAATCTCAAGATAATATATTTGTGCTCCTGTGTCCTGGCCTGTAACTTCTCTATGTCAGCACAATGCATGCTGGGAAGTCTACAGACACCAGTAATCCCTAGAGACACTTACACCCTATAGAGCCTACACACCCTTATATCTTACAGAGCTCATGTGTCCTACACCATGTGCTGCGTCTCCAGCAGAGGAGCCATCTGGCGTCCATTACCCCATCATTCCTCACACATCATCCTGTCATTACTCCAAAAACATCTGGAGAACTCTGCACCATCCCAGATCCATGAGCTGCGTGTCATCATGGGATGCTGCAGACATTTCTGCAGGCACAGGGTGCTCACACATAGTGATGGGGCCGCCACGGACACACTGGCGCGGGGGCAGCACCCCGACACACGGGCACTGAGGACAAGTCCAGACATACGGGAGCAAGGGACAGTCCCCACATACAGGCACGAGGGCCAGTCCCCGACATATGGGCACAAGGGCTTGTTCCGACATACAGATGCAGGGGATGTCCCCGACATACAGGCACCGGGGCCAAGCCCTGAGACACGGGCGTGGGGGCCTGTCCCGACATGCGGATGCAAGGCACGTCCCTGACATATGAGCACCGGGGCCAAGCCCCGATACACAGGCGCAAGAGACAGACCCCAACATACGGACACCGTGGTCAAGTCCCGACATACGGGCGAGGGGGCTAGTCCCCAATATACGGGCACAGGGGACATCCCAAACATACAGGAGCCGGGGCCAAGTACCGACACACAGGCGCGGGGGCCAGTCCCTGACATACAGGCACAAGTGACAGTCCCCGACATACGGGCACTGGAGCCAAGCCCTGATACACCGCCACGGGGGTCAGTCCCCGACATACGAGTGCAGGGGAATGCATGTGTGGGGATCCCTCCCCACTAATCAACACTGAGCCTGCACCACCCTTACCTGTAAAGAAGGAGGCAACAGTTGAGGTCGATATAGTTGTGGTTCCTTCTGTCACCAGGATGCCGCTGCCAATCTCACTGCTTCCCCTGTCATCTGAAAAGAAATGGAAGCCACTTGTCAGAACTCTGGCTCACAGTAGGGGTGCTAAACATGGGAGGTGGGGAGCCACACTTGGGGGGCGGGCAGCCACACACAGTAGGTGGGGAGCCACACACGGGAGGCAGGGAGCCATGTATATGAGGTGGGGAGCCACACACGGGAGTTGTCAGCCACTCACGGTAGGTGGGGAGCCACAAACAGGAGGGGGAAGCCACACAGTGGAGGCGAGGAGCCACACAGTGGAGGCGGGGAGCCACACATGGGAGGTGGGGAGCCACACACGGAAGGCGGGGAGCCACACTCGGAAGGCGGGCAGCCACACACAGGATGTGGAAGAGACACACACGGGAGGCGGGGAGCCTCACACAGAAGGTGGGGAGCCACACATGGGAGGCGGGGAGTCACACATGGGAGGGGGGGAGACACACACGGGAGGTGGGGAGACACACATGGGAGGCAGAGAGCCTCACAGAGAAGGTGGGGAGCCACACACAGGATGTGGAAGAAACACACACAGGAGGCAGGGAGCCTCACACGGAAGGTGGGGAGCCACACATGGGAGGCGGGGAGTCACATATGGGAGGTGGGAAGCCACATATGGGAGGTGGGACGCCACATATGGGAGGTAGGGAGACACACACGGGAGGCAGAGAGCCTAACAGAGAAGGTGGGGAGCCACACATGGGAGGCGAGAAGCCACACATGGGAGACAGAAGAACCACACAGGAGGCGGGGAGTCAAACACTGGAGACAGAAGAGCCACACATGGGAGGAAGAGACACACACCAGATGTGGGGAGCCAAACATGGGAGGCGGGGAATCACACATGGGAGATAGAAGAGCCACACACGGGAGGCAGGGAGCCACACACAGGAGGTGTGGAGCCACATATGGGAGGAGGGAAGCCACACATGGAAGGCGTGGAGCCACACACGGGATGTGGAAGAGCCACACATGGAAGGCGTGGAGCCACACACTGGATGTGGAAGAGCCACACACGGATTGTGGGGAGCCACACTAGGGAGGTGAGGATCCACATATGCGAAGTGGGGAGCCACATATGGGAGGTGGGGAGCCACACATGGAAGGCGGGGAGCCTCACACGGAAGGTGGGGAGCCACACATGAGATGTGGAAGAGTCACACACGGAAGGTGGGGAGCCACACACGGGATGTGAAAGAGTCAAACACGGAAGGTGGGGAGCCACACACAAGATATGGATTAGCCAAACACGGGAGGCGGGGAGCCACACACAAAGGATGTGGAAGAGCCACACACGGAAGGTGGGGAGCCACACACGGGATGTGACAGAGTCAAACACGGAAGTTGGGGAGCCACACACGAGATATGGAAGAGCCAAACACCGGAGGCGAGGAGCCACACACACGGGTGGTGGAAGAGCCACACACGGGAGGTGGAAGAGCCACACACGGGAGGTGGAAGAGCCACACACGGGAGGTGGAAGAGCCACACACGGGAGGTGGAGGAGCCACACACGGGAGGTGGAAGAGCCACACATGGGAGGTGGAAGAGCCACACAAAGTAGGTGGGAAGACACACATAGGAGGTGGGGAGCCACACACGGGAGGTGGGGAGCTACACACAGAAGAGCGACACACAGTAGGCGGGGAGCCACACACGGAAGGTGGGGAGCCACACATGGGATGCGGGGAGCCACACACAGGTGGCGAGCTACACACGGGAGGTGGAGAGCCACACACGGAAGGTGGGGAGCCACACACAAAAGTCGGGGATCCACATACAGAAGGTGGGGAATAGAGTTGAGCGAATTTTGTTTTTGTAATGTTCGTTGAACATAGCTGAACGTCATTAAAGTCAATGGGAGTAAAAATTACTGAATATGTTTGGAACCGAACATAAACCATACATTTGGCACGAATAGGTTACCAATATGGCACAAATATGGCAAATTCAGATTCGGCAACTGAATCCAAACAAATTCACTCAACTCTAGTGGGGAGCCACACACAAAAGGTGGGAAGACACACACAAAAGATGGGGAGTCACACATGGAAGCTGAGGAGCTACACATGTGAGGCAGGCTGCCACACACGGGAGGTGGGGAGCCACATCACATACAGGAGGCGGGGAGGCACACATGCGTCCCCCTGAGCATAAGCTATAATAATATGGGGCAATCCCATGGCTGGCGCTGTGGTACATATAGCACATCTGTATGGCAAAGGACGATAGATGGCACATCCAGAGGACAAAGTTCACCGCAGGGGAAAGTCATAAAACTTATACTCAGAGAGTAAAGTCTATGCTTCACACGGTACCAAAATCGCACACAGACACCACTGCTGCCACACTGATGGACACTGCCCATGACCATAGCCATAGTAGGCATCATACCACTCAGGGAAACATGTCAGCACTCTTCCTGACAATCCACAACCTGCAGGGTTAATACTCAACGTGTTTCCCATAGACATGGCAAGTAACAGGTTAATGTGGACACCAATCCTGGAGGTGAAAATACAGTGGCTGAAACTGACAGCGAGCAGCAAGAGCCGGAGAGCAAGAGCTGGAGGGCAAAAGCCAGACAGCAAGAGTCGGACAGCAAGAGTCGGACAGCAAGCGCCGGAGATCAAGACCAGGTCACAAAGAGTCTGACCGCAAGAGCCGGACAGCAAGAGCAGGACAGCAAGAGCAGGAGGACAGCAAGAGCAGGACAGCAAGAGCCGGAGAGCAAGAGCCGGACAGCAAGAGCAAGAGCCAGACAGCAAGAGCCGGACAGCACAGGGCAGCAAGAGCAAGAACCGGATAGCAAGGGCTGGAAAGCAAGAGACAGAGAGCAAGAGCAAGAAAAAGAGCCAGCAAGCAAAAGCAGGAGAACACTGCCCGGCCTGAGACAAGTTATCACAAAGCACCAGAAGAACATGCTGCAAAAGCCGGAGAAGAAAAGCCGGAGAGCAAGAGCAACAGCCGGAGAGCAAGAGCCAGACAGCAGGAGCCGGAAATCAAGAGCCAGAGCGCAAAATCCGTAGAGCAAGAGCTGGACGGAAAGAGCAACAAAGCAAGAGCCAAAGAACAAGAGCCAGAACGCAAAAGCTGCACACCAAGAGCTGAAGAGCAAGAGCCGGAGAGCAAGAGTCAGAGAACACTGCCCGGCCTGAGACACACTATCACAAAGCACCAGAACAACCTGCTGTAAAACCTCCGTACCTGGCGCTCTGCCCATAAAGTGCAGCCTAAGGACACAGCAAAGGTAATCCCAGGGTCACACATCCAGCTCACTGTACCAGATTGCACGCATCACCACCCTCGTATTCTGCACGAGATCCCACGTATCACCACTCCTGTACACTGTACTAGATCCCACCCCTGTACAATGCACCACATCCCATGTATCACCAAACCTGTACACTATACCAGATGCCATGTATCACCACCCCGCATCACCCCTATAAGGTGTACGAGATCTCACGTCTCACCACCACTGTACACTGTACCAGATCCCCCATATCACCACCACTGTACACTGTACCAGATCCCAAGTATCACCACCCGTGAACAATGTACCAGATGCCACGTATCACCAACACTGTACCAGATCCCACTTATGACCACCCCTGTACACTACCAGATGCCCCGAATCACCACTCCTGCCCACTGTACCAGATCCCAAGTATCATCACCCCTGCACACTGTACAAGATCCCACATATTAACCACCCCTGCACACTGTACCAGATCCCACGTATCACCACCACTGCACACTGTACCAGATCCCATGTATCACCACCTCTACACACTGTACTGGAGTGCAAAATTGTATTCAGCTTCCTCACGATGATTCTCTGATTGCTCCAAGGGATATATTTTCCAGGGCAGGATTAGTAAAGAATCCTTTCCTGCATTTCTGTTTTTTTCTATTGTCTCTGAAGTACAAGAAATAATGTCACAAGGAAGAAAGCGTGCAGAAAATCCTGCAAAGTCACCGGATAACGGCCGTATGCAGAGCAGGCGGTGATTACACGGCTGTATACAGAGCAGGCGGTGATTACACGGCTGTATACAGAGCAGGCGGTGACTACACGGCCATATAAAGGGCAGGCGGTGATTACACGGTCGTATGCAGAGCAGGCGGTAATTACACGGTCGTATGCAGAGCAGGCGGTAATTACACGGAGGTACACAGGGCAGGCCGTGATTACACGGAGGTACACAGGGCAGGCCGTGATTACACAGGGGTATACAGGGCAGGCGGTGATTGCACGGAGGTACAACAGGGCAGGCCGTGATTACACGGAGGTACACAGGGCAGGCGGTGATTACAAGGAGGTATACAAGGCAGGTGGTGATTACACGGCAGTATACAGGGAAGGCGGTGATTATTTATTTTACTCATTCATATAACGTCATTATTTCTACAGCGCTTTACAGACATTATTGGCACTGTCCCCGATGGGGCTCATAATCTAGAATCCCTGTCAGTATGTCTTTGAAATGTGGGAAGAAACCGGAGAACCCGGAGGAAACCCACGCAAACACGGGGAGAACATACAAACTCCTTCCAGATGTTGTCCTTGGTGGTATTTGAACCCAGGACCCCAGCGCTGCAAGGCTGCAGTGCTAACCACTGAGCCACCGTGACACCCTCATGGCCGTATACAGGGCAGGCGGTGATTACAAAAGTTATATACAGGGCAAGGGTGGTTATTAATGGAGCACACTTGGACTAGGTCGCGGTTAGCAGTGGGGTACCGCAGGGGTCAGTATTGGGGCCGCTTCTTTTTAACATACGGTATTTATTAATGACCTTGTAGGGGGCATACAGAGTAGTATTTCAATATTTGCAGATGACACTAAACTCTGCAGGGTAATCAATACAGAGGAGGACAATTTTATATACAGGAGGATTTATGTAAACCAGAAGCTTGGGCTGATAAATGGCAAATGAGCTTTAATGGGGATAAATGTAAGGTCATGCACTTGGGTACAACAAACAAGATGTATAATTATGTGCTTAATTGTAAAATACTGGGCAAAACTGTCACTGAAAAAGACCTGGGTGTATGGGTGGATGACAAACTCACATTTAGTGGCCAGTGTCAGGCAGCTGCTGCAAAGGCAAATAAAATAATGGGATGCATTAAAAGAGGCATAGATGCTCATGAGGAGAACATAATTTTACCTCTATACAAGTCACTGGTGCGACCACACTTAGAATACTGTGTACAGTTCTGGTCTCCGGTGTATAAGAAAGACATAGGTGAACTGGAGCGGGTGCAGAGAAGAGAGACCAAGGTTATTAGAGAACTGGGGTGTCTGCAATACCAAGACAGGTTATTACACTTGGGGTTATTTAGTTTGGAAAAATGAAGGCTAAGGGGTGATCTTATTAAAATGTACAAATATATGAGGGGACAGTACAGAGACCTTTCTAATGATCTTTTTACTCTTAGACCTGTGATGGGGACAAGGGGGCATCCTCTATGTCTGGAGGAAAGAAGGTTTAGCCATAATCACAGACGCAGATTCTTTACTGTAAGAGCAGTGAGACTATGGAACTCTCTGCCGTCTAATGTTGTAATGATTGATTTACTAATAAAATTTAAGAAGGGACTGGATGCCTTTCTTGAAAACTAAAATGTTACAGGTTATATATACTAGATTCCTCGATAGGGTGTTGATCCAGGGAGCTAGTCTGATTGCCGTATGTGGAGTCGGGAAGGAATTTTTTTCCCCAATGTGGAGTTTAGTGCTTGCCGCATGGGTTTCTTTGCCTTCCTCTGGATCAACATGTTAGGGCAGGTTAGGATAGGATATGGGTTGAAGTAGATGGACTTAAAGTCTTCCTTCAACCTTAAATACTATAGTTACACGGCTGTATACAGGGAAGGCGGTGATTACACGGAGTTATACACGGCAGGCGGTGATTACACGGCCATATACAGGGCAGGCGGTTATTACACGGCCGTACACAGGGCAGGCGGTCATTACACGGCCGTACACAGGGCAGGTGGTCATTACACGGCGGTATACACGGCAGGTGGTCATTGCACGGCCGTACACAGGGCGGGCGGTCATTGAACGGCATTATACAGAGCAGGCAGTGATTACACGGAGTTATACAGGGCAAGCGGTGATTACACGGCCGTATACAGGGCAAGCGGTGATTTCACGGCCGTATACAGGGCAAGCTGTGATTTCATGGCAGTATACAGGGCAGGCGGTGATTACACAGTAGTATACAGGGCAGGTAGTGATTATACGGCAGTATACAGGGCAGGTAGTGACGGCAGTATACAGGGCAGGTAGTGATTATACAGCAGTATACAGGGCAGGTAGTGATTACACGGTAGTATACAGGGCAGGTAGTGATTATACGGCAGTATACAGTTCAGGTAGTGATTACACGGCCGTATACAGAGTAGGCACGTGTGGAATATATCGGTTTTTACCTCCAGATACTCCATCTGCCATGAAGTCCTCGTCGTCTCCCAGGTCTCCATATTCCCACTTGTGTCCCGGTCGTGTCTCGGCCTCATTCTCAGGGAAATAAACTTCATCCAAAACTCTCGAACAGCGAGAAACCTGCAAGACACCGGGGAGATCCGTCACCAAAACTACCACACAGTAATGAGGGTGGTATACAGGGCAGGGTCAGGTATGGAGGGCGGTATACAGGACAGGGCCACGTGTGGAGAGCGGTATACAGGACAGGGCCACGTGTGGAGAGCGGTATACACCACAGGGCCACGTGTGGAGAGCGGTAAGCAGGGCAGGATCAGGTGTAGAGGGCGGTATACAGGGCATGGCCACGTGTGGAGGGTGGTATACAGGACATGGCCACGTGTGGAGGGCGGTATACAGGACAGGGTCAAGTGTGGAGGGCGGTATACAGGGCAGGGTCACGTGTGGAGGGCGGTATACAGGACAGGGACACGTGTGGAGGGCGGTATACAAGGCAGGGACACGTGTGGATGGTAGTATAGAAGGCAGGGCCATGTGTGTATGGCGGTATATGTGGAACAGTACAATATGGGAGGTATGAGAATTTCTGCTTGCAACCTTTACATCTGACCCTCCTGACTTTGGTCAGGTCTCGTACTTGCCCCTCTGACAGATCCTCAAAGTCTGCACCAATGTCCATAACTGCTGCCTGCAGCGCCCGATATGGGGGCAGGTAGGCAGCGTGAGGTCCAGTCACCCTTCCTCCATTCATCAAATACAATACTGCGCCAATAGACACTAGGAAACCACCAAAGAAAAAACTCGGAAATCCCTGCGGGCGAGGAGGCCTCTGAATGCTCCCATCAATTCACCTAGAGGTGAAGTCCTGAGTGACACATCCCCTCGCTGCCCGGCTCATCAGACCGCATGAAGAGTGGAATGTGTTGTAGCAGCACTTTCCTGTGCAAATACGCCGGGCTTATGATCACAGGCCGCTCCATCCAGGAACAAAGGGGTTTAGCGCCAACATAAAAGGTGTTTAGTCAGCTTGGGCAGAGCTTAATGAGAGATGGAGCCACGGGAAAAGCCTTGGATGGTGTCTGTGCCGATCCAAAAGGCCACTGTACAAGGTGCTGGTATAGAGGTCTAGTGCCGGCGCGGCACTTGGGAGACACACAGCGGAGCACAAGGACCACGAGAAATTGGAGACAGCAACCACCAAATGGATCCCAATCCAGAGATCTGTCCTCCAGAGTTCAACCAGCCAAGGATCGCCAATATCAACCACATGAAGAAGAGTATGGTCCCACGTCGTCATTCTCACCGACGACAGGATTGTCCTTCAGCCTCTAATCCTAACCCTATAACCACCATCGCTCCATTGTGAATAACCTCTGTCCCCTCACCTCTTGTGAATAACCTTCAGTTCTTGCCCCTGATGTATAACCTACGTTTGCCCCCAGTGTAAAACCTAAAGGCCCTCTTCTATTAGTGTAAAACCTCCAGACCCTCACATATTGGTGTATAAAATCCAGCCACTCCCCTACTGGTGTATAACCTCTGTCCCCCTCACTTCTTGGTATATAACCTCCAGCGCCCCTGGTGTAGAACATCTGGGGCAACCCCTGTCATGTCCACCTGCCTGTGGTGCAGAGGTCACTCCTACCAGCGCAGCCCTGTAAAAGGAGCCACCGGAGTAACAAGTCCGTCTATACTCTATAACATTTCTTCCTCATGGAAATTCCCCATCCCGTGACCAACATTACTGAGAAGTGGAAGGAACCACAGCAACTCAACCACGAAGTGGAGACCCCATAATATTATACACCAGGGGTCGATTGCTGAGGGGCAGAAAAGTCACTACCGTTCTACTAACCTCATCTGGTATAACATCAGCACAAACACTGTGCCCCTGCCGGGAGCTTCATGGCAGAGCAATTGCATGAAGACGTACATCACCAAGCACAATGCCGAGCGCCGGATGGAGTGGTGTAAAGCCGCCACCACTGGACTCTAGGGGAAACGTGTTCTGTGCCAATGTCAACTGCTCCCAATGTTTAGAGACTGGGACACTGCTCTCAATGGGGTGTCCATTTCCAATGAGGAGACCTTTCTGATGGGTTGACCTCTGCTGATCCAATTAATTCTCCTAATGGGAAGATTTCTTCAGAATGGTAGATATGAGGTGACCTCTCCTGGTGGGTAGAGATGGAGAAAACCTCTCTTGATATGTGGAAGAGGTGACCTTTCCTGAAGGAAAATCTCTTCTGAAGTGTAGAGATGGGGAAATTTAATGGATATGATGCCATTTTCCAATGAGGATACCTTTGAGGACAACTCTTATTTTGTATAAAGATAGTAGAACCTCTTTAATGAGCAGTAATGGAAAGACCTCGGGAGATTGATAGGGAGACTTTGGCAGATAGATAGGGAGGCCTCCGCAGATTAATGGGGAGACCTCGGCAAATCAATGGGGACAACTCGACAGATCAACGCGGAGAACTCGACAGATCAATGGGGAGAACTCGACAGATCAATGGGGATACCTCGGAAGATAGATAGGGAGACCTTGGCAGATAGAGAGGGACACTTCAGCAAATCGATGGGGAGACCTCGGCAGATCGATAGGGAGACCTCGGCAGATCGATAGGGAGACCTCTCCATTGTTGTTGGCTAGACGTCTAGGAAATATCTCCTAATTCGGAAACATGGAGTGACTTCGTCTGATGGAGAGACAGAGATAACTCTTATGATTCAGAGACCTGTTCAGATGAAGAGACCTCTTTGGATTGGGTGACATCCTCTCCTTATGATGGGAGGTATGGGGAGATCTTCTCCTCAGGACACATTTAGATTATATTCTTGGTGTCCTCCAAGCACAGATCTCTGGAATATCATCAATAAATCTCAGCTATGATTCCAACAATCACACAAAGTTTAATTCTGCTGTGAATTAGTTAAACATATTACTGAGGAGTTGGCTGAAGCAGTGTCAGTTCTTGTCTGTCCAGCTGGCATCCCCTGGGTTTTGGATGTTATTTGTTTTGTAGTAAGAATGATCTGATCAAAGATGTAGAAAACAATCCTGAGGACTGTGCAGAATCAGGAAGGAGTATGGTGCAGAGTCGGAAACGAGGGCGGTGCAGAGTCGGGAAGGAGGACAGTACAGAGTCGGGAAGGAGGACGGTGCAGAGTCGGGAAGGAGGACGGTGCAGAGTCGGGAAGGAGGACGGTGCAGAGTCGGGAAGGAGGACGGTGCAGAGTCGGGAAGGAGTACGGTGCAGAGTCGGAAAGGAGGACGGTGCAGAGTCGGAAAGGAGGACGGTGCAGAGTCGGAAAGAAGGACGGTGCAGAGTCTGAAAGGAGGACGGTGCAGAGTCGGGAAGGAGGACGGTGCAGAGTCGGGAAGGAGGACACTGCAGAGTCAGGAAGAAGAACGGTGCAGAGCTGGGGAAGTAGTATGGTGCAGAGGACGGCACAGAGCTGGGGGTAGGGGATAGCGCAGAGCCAGGGGCAGAGGACGGCACAGAAGCAGAGCGGAGGATGACAGCGCAGAGCCGGAGGGGCCATTATCCACTATTTATACAAACAGTAGTGAACGGTTTATAATCCGGACATGGCGCTCTTGGCGTTCTCTGAACACAGTCAGCGCTGCAGGTGTCACCCACAACAAGGATGGTGCTCACCAAAATCAAACCTCCAATGTTTAGAGGGACTCCACACCGGCAGCCCCCTCTATTGTTCCCAGTAGTAGTAAACTCGGCACTCACAAGGATATGATAGAAAACAAGGTGAATTCATTGACAGTCTGTGGATCAGCAGCTAGTGGACGACGTTTCGCATGGACCTTCATCAGATGAATACAGTGTTATTGAAGTGGAAGATGAGTAGTCAATACTCATAGGGGATGACAATTCGGACTGAAGATGGTGAGAGCGATGTGTGCGCTGGGGTATGGGGCTGAAAGCCACAGTCAGGCTCATCTAATGAAGGTTCATGCGGACGACACATCATCCACTAGCTGCTGATCCACGGACGGACAATGAAATCACCTTGTTTTGCATCATATCCTTGCGAGTTTCATTACTACTGCTGGCACGGAGTGGCACCTACTCAGGCCCCTCATCTATCCACTCCGGAGCACCCTTTAAGATTTTTCTATGTTCAGCTGTTGTTCCCAGTTATCATTCATTAATACAATCAATCGCCTCTAGTTCTTAGAAAGCTGGGCCCTTGGCCACCCGAGGCCTGATCACCTCCAGATAAACCAGGATTAGGCATTTTATTGTAAAGCTGAAGCTCAGCCGAGACTGGCAGAAACCAGAAAATTGGATTTATGGGAGCTGCGGAGTCTGAGAAGAACCGTCCAAAATGGGGATGGCAGAGTCAGAAATCCGGCACAGTGCGAAAGTGGGGGAGGCGAGGACGCCCCAACAACAGAAAAAAATCCTTTAAAGGGACAAAGACAGAATTAACTCTGCACTGGCCTGCACTCATCTCCTAGGAGCGGATTATCCTCATCACAGTCTCTCTGACAATACGTCCTCACGGTCCACGTCTCACAGCGACGGTCGCTGGGGTCAGTACCAGAGGAGGCCGAAAGCCGGGATTTCCATTCGATACTTGGCATCCACACATTCAATGCTTCAATAATGCATCCCACAATCACTCATGGTGACTCATGGGAAACAGTGGATCAGCGTGCCACGTGTGTGCACAGCTAGGTGCACAGGAACCCTAGTATTGAGACCACCAAGACCCCACAACCCTGAAAACAGGGAAGGGGTCACTTGTGAAAAGCCCAATAAAGTCTTAACAGAAGCAAGAACAGCAGAGAGCGCTCTCCACCACCCAGACTTTATATCGATTCTCTCAGCCCCACCCATCAGAAGTCATTAGGGGCGCCGTCTGCAGGATAAATATAGAACTACACGATGATTACTCCGATGAATGACCATCCATGGAATGGCGGGTGCGCAGGGTCTACCAGAGCTCTGGAGAATAGAGGCCAAAAGCACACAACTCCTTTAAAAAAAAGTGAGCGAGTACATGCAGCAATCATTAGCAGAGACTCGGCCCCTTATTCTGTAGCTCGGGGAGTGCAAATATCACTAGGACCTTCATCAGCATTCTTCGCCCTTCTAAGCAATCTAATGTTCATGCACTGTACTTTACATAGTATCATAGTTATTAAGATATAAAGTTATAAAGAGGCCTAAGCCTTCATTTTTCCAAACTAAATAACCCCAAGTGTAATAACCTGTCTTGGTATTGCAGACCCCCCAGTCCTCTAATAACCTTTGAGGCCTCAGACTGAGTGAAATCCAACCAGGGAATAGACACAGCCCCGGCCCACCGGGAATGGACACCGCTTCGGTCAACCTGGGATGGACCACAGCCCCGAGGCCACTAGGATTGGACACTGCCCAGGACCACCGGGGATGGACCAGCTCTGGCTGGCTGACTTGCTTATCTGCTCCATCTAATTAGTTTTCTCTACTCCAGGACTTGAAGACATCAGGAGAGGGTGAAACAATGCAGCTTCATGCCAGCAAATAAAGTGCAGACCCCCTGTCAGAGGCTCCTCTGCAATGTGCAGATCCCCTGCTCTTCTAACCTATGAAGGCCCAGAGTCAGTCTGCTTTACAGATGATGTAGAGACTCCAGCAGAACATCACCATCAACTCCTGCTGGTTACTATCCAAGGACGGGACTCATGATCCCATTTATTTCACAATTACAATGATATCAGACCCCGCCACAGCTGCAGCCGCCTCCTCCTCCTCCAGGTCCATGGGAATGTGGGGTTCAGGAAACAGCTGTCAGCTGTAACAATGATATGAATACTCTGACCAGCCCTGTGAGACGAAAACAGGGGCACCTCCACATCCCCTTGTCATCTATAGCACACCTACAGATGTAAGATACCAATACACCTAGATGTACAGTACAGACCAAAAGTTTGGACACACCTTCTCATTCAAAGATTTTTCTGTAGTTTCATGACTATGAAAATTGTAGAATCACACTGAAGGCATCAAAACTATGAATTAACACATGTGGAATTATACATTACACTTTACAAAAAAGTGTGAAACAGCTGAAAATATGTCTTATATTCTAGGTTCTTCAAAGTAGCCGCCTTTTGCTTTGATTACTGCTTTGCACGCAGAAAAGGTGAACGGATGGACTCTACATGCCTGGTTCCCACGGTGAAGCATGGAGGAGGTGGTGTGATGGTGTGGGGGTGCTTTGCTGGTGACACTGTTGGGGATTTATTCAAAATTGAAGCGGTGAGCGGTCCAGTTCACCCCAAACCATCTCGATTAGGTTCAGGTCTGGTGACTGTGGAGGACAGGCCATCTGGCGTAGCACCCCAATACTCTCCTTCTTGGTCAAATAGCCCTTACACAGCCTGGAGGTGTGTTTGGGGTCATTGTCCTGTTGAAAAATAAATGATGGTCCAACTAAACGCAAACCGGATGGAATAGCATGCTGCTGCAAGATGCTGTGGTAGCCATTCTGGTTCACTATGCCTGCAATTTTGAATAAATCCCCAACAGTGTCACCAGCAAAGCGCCCCCACACCATCACACCACCTCCTCCATGCTTCACGGTGGGAACCAGTCATGTAGAATCCATCCGTTCACCTTTTCTGCGTGCAAAGCAGTAATCAAAGCAAAAGGTGGCTACTATGAAGAACCTAGAATATAAGACATATTTTCAGTTGTTTCACACTTTTTTGTAAAGTGTAATGTATAATTCCACATGTGTTACTTCATAGTTTTGATGCCTTCAGTGTGATTCTACAATTTTCATAGCCATTAAAATGCAGAAAAATCTTTGAATGAGAAGGTGTGTCCAAACTTTTGGTCTGTACTGTACAACATTGATGGACACTGCGCCCAGGGACCCGCACATGAACGTTTCACTGGAAACCCCATACATAATACACTCACCAATACTTCGATGCCTAGTAACACTAAAAGAAGCTTCACACCTCACCCAGAGCAAAGTTTGCCTCATAACTACTAGAGAAGTCCTCACACTTCACCTCTGAGACAAGGATCCTCTGTGACACCATGAAGCTCTCTCCCCTCACCCATATCTCCATGACATCTAGAGAAGTCCTCACACCTCACTTTTGTGACAAGGATCCTCCATGACAGCATCAAGCTCTTACACCTCACTAATATATTATCATTTATTTTTAGATTCCATGGTGCTGTACATAAGAAGGGGTTACATTCCTGGTCAAACATAAAAAATGGTGAACTAACAATGACAGACTGGTATTGAAAGGAGAGGGCGCAGCCCCCCCCCCCCCCCCGCAGGCTTACGGTCTGCATCTCCACGACACAACTACCTCATAACTCATTTATCTTTCCAAGACACTTAGAAAATTCCTCAGGCCTCACATAAAAATGAATGCAACACAATACCAAGAGAAGTCCTTACACCTCACCCAGAGACATGGACTCTCCAGGACACCAAGACAAGTCCTCACACCACATCCAAAGATGTAGAATCCTCAGGACACCTTACCCAAAGATGGAGAATCTCCAGGACATCTCACTCAGAGACAGAGATTCTCCAGGACACCTAGAGAAGTCCTTCCACCACCCCCAGAGACATAGATTCTCTAGGACACCTAAATAAGTCCATACACCTGAATCAGAGATGTAGATACTCCAGGACAAATCACCAGAGAAAGAGATTCTCCAGGACACCTAGAGTTGTCCTCCCACCACACCCAGAGACATAGATTCTCTAGGACACCTAGATAAGTCCATAAACCTGAACCAGAGATGTAGATTGTCCAGGACATCTCACCCAAGAGACAGAGATTTTCCAGGACACCTAGAGAAGTACTCCCACCAGAGACAAAGATGCTCCAGGACACCTAGACACACCTGAACCAGAGATGTAGATTGTCCAGGACAAATCACCCAGAGACAGAGATTCTCCAGGACTCCTAGAGAAGTCCTCCCACCACACCCAGAGACATAGATTCTCTAGGACAGAGTTCCCCAACTCCAGTCCTCAAGGCCCACCAACAGGTCATGTTTTCAGGATTTCCTTTATATTGCACATGTGATGCAATTATCACCTGTGCAATACTAAGGAAATCCTGAAAACATGACCTGTTGGTGGGCCTTGAGGACTGGAGTTGGGGAACCCTGCTCTAGGACACCTAGATAAGTCCATAAACCTGAACCAGAGATGTAGATTGCCCAGGACATCTCACCCAAGAGACAGAGATTTTCCAGGACACCTAGAGAAGTACTCCCAACAGAGACAGAGATGCTCCAGGACACCTAGATACACCTGAACCAGAGATGTAGATTGTTCAGGACAAATCACCCAGAGACAGAGATTCTCCAGGACTCCTAGACAAGTCCTCACACCTCTCAGATAAGGATCCCACATGACCTGTAGAAAACACTTAATTTCTAGCCTTAAAAGCGAATGAATGACTGATGGACTGAAATTCATGACATTTTATTAGACTTTATGGTTGGGTCATGAAGGACAACCTGGTGTTTGAGTTGTTACCATTAACATACTGAGCCACGTATAATTGACCACTGGTGATTTTCACCCTAAGGCCGGAGTCAGACACAACTACAAAAAAACGGACCGTTTTAGTCGGTCGATTATCGGAGCAAAATGTAAACATCACACATCACACATCCGCCTGGCATCCGATTTTCCTTCAAAGATGCGATTTAGTCGCATGTGTGTGTACCTTGTAACATCCGATTTTCATCCGACTTGCGAGAATTTCTCGCAGGCTTGCAAAACTGACATATAATGGATTCAAAAGAATAGTATTTAAATCACAAAAGAAAGAATAGATATATACACATAGAACACATATATATATATATACATATATACATGTCATTGTGACATGTATATATATATATATATATATAATATATATATATATATATTTATAGTTCCTAGACTTCTACATACTGTAATAGCCGCTAATTCAATTGCCGGCTTTTGTGAAATCACAGAAGCCGACATGAAATGATACATTGTTTCCACACAGTTAACCATGTCATTTCCTGTATTTTGATATATGGTTTGAACTTACTATTACAGAAGTGTATGTGTGCAAAATTTCAGACATGTAGGGGTTAATTAAAGGTGTAAATTCGTTGAAAAAAAATGCGTGGGCTCCCGCTGTATTTTCTCCACCAGACAGACAAAGCAAGCGAGTGGGGGCAGATAATAATAGCCTAGGGAGGGTACATTTTTTTTGTGCCCCCCCTGGCTACTAACATCTGCCCCCAGACACCCCAGAAAGGGCAAATCTCTAATTAGATTTGCCCTTTCTGGCACTTTGCCTGTCTATTCCCATTGCCCTGTAGTGGTGGCGAATGGGTTAATAAGGGGTTAAAGCCACCTTGCAATTGAAAGGTGACTGTAAGCCAGGTTAATAATTGAGAGCTGTCAATTAGACAACTATCAATTATTAATCCTATTGAAGTAAATATAAAAACACACACACTTTAAGAATAAATAATTTTAATGAAATAAAAACACATTTTTTTGACCATCTTTTATTTTACTCTTAATCCGTGCGAAGCCCTTGATCTCCTAAAATAAATATAAAATAATAAAACATTATTCTTACCTATCTGGCGATCTGTCACGTCCCACGATGTAATCCTTCACAAAGGGTTAACTAGCAATCAGCTAAGCAGCGCAAGTAATGCTGCGTGCTCAGCTGATAGCTCCTGAATGAATGAGCTTATCTCCTGCCGACAGGAGAGGATGTGATTAATGAATGAAGCTTAATTGATTGTGTCCCACTTTCACTTTAGGTCAGGTCACTGAAGGGAAAGTGGCAATAAATCAATTAAGCTCCATTCATTAATCTCTTCCTCTCCTTTCGCTGGGAGAGTAAGTTATTCATTCAGGGGGTTACAGCTAGGAGACAGCATTTGTAACCTGTTAACCCTTTCTGATGGATTACACCGTGGGACCTGACTGTACATGGGATTGGTAAGAATAATTTTGCTTTTTTATTTTATTTTTATTACAGGAAATGGTTTTAGCAGGAAAATAAAATATGGTCAAAAACTTTGTGATTATTTCATTAAACTTATTTTTTATTAAACTGTGTGTGTTTGATTTTTCTTTCATACAATAGGATTAATAATTTATAGTTGTCTAATTGACAGCTCTCAATTATTAACCTGGCTTACAGTCACCTTTCAATTGCAAGGTGGCTTTAACCCCTTATTAACCCATTCGCCACCGCTACAGGGCAATGGGAATAGACAGGCAAAGTGCCAGAAAGGGCAAATCTAATTAGAGATTTGCCCTTTCTGGAGTGTCTGGGGGCAGATGTTAGTAGCCAGGGGGGCACAAAAAAAATGTACCCTCCCTAGGCTATTATTATCTGCCCCCACTCGCTTGCTTTGTCTGTCTGGTGGAGAAAATACAGCGGAAGCCCACGCATTTTTTTTCAACGAATTTACACCTTTAATTAACCCCTACATGTCTGAAATTTTGCACAAATACACTTATGTAATTGTAAGTTAAAACCATATATCAAAATACATGCAATTACATGGTTAACTGTGTCTAAACAATGTATCATTTCATGTCGGCTTCTGTGATTTCACAAAAGCCGGCAATTGAATTAGTGGCTATTACAGTATGTAGAAGTGTAAGAACTATAAATATATATATATATATATATATATGTATGTGTCACAATGACATAAATATATATATATGTGTTCTATGTGTATGTATCTATTCTTTCTATTCTTTATTAAAGCTGTCAGTGTGATTTTACAGTATAGCGGGGATGAATTGCCGGCTTTTCTAAAGGACACCGATGCGATTTCATCGCAAGTCACACAGTGTGGTCCGTTTGTAATCAGATTTTTCAGCGCTCCCATAGACTTGCATTGGCGATAGTCGACCCACAATCGGTGACAATCGCAGCATGCTGCGATTGACACGGACATTAAAACGGACCACAAAAAATCTGATACTGGGAGCTGCTCCATAGATTAACATAGGCCGACTGCAATGCGATTTTTCATCGCATTGCAGTCGTCCGATTCTGTCGCCAGTGTGACCCGGCCTAATTCCTATGAATCAGTTCTGAAGTCGCTTTACAGATGTGTGTGGAGTGGTGTCCACATCTGCACTCATCAGGGAGCAAGAGTTAATGACTTGGGGAAACTGGAAAACAGAACAAGACAAGTTTGTCGTGATCAGCGCGAGGCTTCGTGTAAGGCCTGTTTCACACATCCGGCGGGCGCCTAAACGGCGCCCCCGGCATTTAGCCGCAGCGCCGCATGTGAAAAGCTTTCACACTTCTGGCGGCCAAAATGCGGTTTTTTGCCGGATGGTTTCTGATGCTTGGAGAGATAAGAAACCATCCGGCAAAAAAAAAAAAACGTTACATGCAGCGTTTTTTCCGGACGCCGCAATGTACATTTGCGCCGCATCCGGACAAAACCGCATGCAACGCATTGACATGCGGCGCCATCCGGCGCTAATGCATGTCAATGCGAAAAAAGCCGCATGCGGCGCATCAGATTTTCAGATGCGGCGCTGTGGGAAAATGCCGGGGGCGCCGCCAGGCGCCGCCCGATGTGTGAACAGGCCTTACACGGGCATCACCGCCCCATAAATGCAATGTACTGAGCACAACGCCTCTGGCCGCAAACCCGCCAAGCAGAGAGCAGTGAACGGGCCGCCGCACCCAGGCAGCAAGGGCCAGATCCCGCGCTCAGTGCAGCCCCACAGAAGGCATCCAGAAATACCGGCGCTGCAAATAGCCCGGCAGGACGCCTAATATGGAGCAATGGCGGCCACCGCACCGTGACATCACTAGTCTCAAACCCATCAGTCGTCTGTAGAGAATGACAAGAGCGGCGGCTGCAGATCACGTGTCTGAACGTGACTGATGAATGTGGCGGCCATCAGCGCGAGTAGCCAGCTTTCACTAGAAGTCACGTCCTCCCACACGCAGAATACACAGAGGGCCGCCATTGTTTCTGCAAGATTTTCTCATAGCAGCGGTGTGCACCATCTGCTGCGAGGTCCCCACACGGTCTGCATATTTGTGGGATGATTCAGCCCCATGGAAAGACAGACCTCACCTATACAGATGCAAGGCCGAGTGTATGAGAGCAAACGGAGACATGCGGGAGCACCGAGGAGTCAGGGGTCTGACTGGGTAAGAAGAGGGTAAAGCACAACCGCCATTGCTGACATATTCTGCAGAGTACAGGCGAAATGCTCTGCAGATTACGCAGGCTGCGCTCCCCCTCCTGCAGCACTCTGCGCTCCCCCTCCTGCAGCGCTCTGCGCTCCCCCTCCTGCAGCTTGCTCCCTTCTGCAGCGCTCCCCTCCTGCAGCGCTCTGCGCTCCCCTCCTGCAGCGCTCTGCGCTCCCCCTCCTGCAGCGCTCTGCGCTCTCCCCTTCTGCAGCGCTCTGTGCTCCCCTTCCTGCAGCGCTCTGCGCTCCCCCTCCTGCAGCGCTCTGCGCTCCTCTTTCCCGCAGTGCTCTGCGCTCCCCCTCCTGCAGCGCTCTGCGCTCCCCTTCCTGCAGCGCTCTGCCTCCCCCTCCTGCAGCGCTCTTGCCTCTCCCCTTCCTGCGCGCTCTGTGCTCCCCTTCCTGCAGCGCTCTGCGCTCCCCCTCCTGCGCGCTCTGCGCTCCCTTCCTGGGAGTCGCTCTGCGCTCCCCCTCCTGCAGCGCTCTGGCTCCCCTCCTGCAGCCTCTGCCTCCCCCTCTGCGCCTCTGCGCTCCCCCTCCTGCAGCGCTCTGCGCTCCCCCTTCCTGCAGCGCTCTGCGCTCCCCTTCCTGCAGCGCTCTGCGCTCCCCCTCCTGCAGCGCTCTGCGCTCCCCTCCTGCAGCGCTCTGCGCTCCCCCTCCTGCAGCGCTCTGCGCTCCCCTTCCTGCAGCGCTCTGCGCTCCCCCTCCTGCAGCGCTCTGTGCTCCTCTCCTCCTGCAGCGCTCTGCGCTCCCCTCCTGCACGCTCTGCGCTCCCCCTCCTGCAGCGCTCTGCCTCCCCTTCTGAGCCCTCTGTGCTCTCCCCTTCTGCAGCGCTCTGTGCTCTCCCCTTCTGCAGCCTCTGCGCTCCCCTTCCTGCAGCGCTCTGCGCTCCCCCTCCTGCAGCGCTCTGCGCTCCCCCTCCTGCAGCGCTCTGCGCTCCCCCTCCTGCAGCGCTCTGCGCTCCCCCTCCTGCAGCGCTCTGCGCTCTCCCCTTCTGCAGCGCTCTGCGCTCCCTTCCTGCAGCGCTCTGCGCTCCCCCTCCTGCAGCGCTCTGTGCTCCTCTTCCTGCAGCGCTCTGCGCTCCCCCCTCGCAGCGCTCTGCGCTCCCCCTCCTGCAGCGCTCTGTGCTCTCCCCTTCTGCAGCCCTCTGTGCTCTCCCTTCTGCAGCGCTCTGTGCTCTCCCCTTCTGCAGCGCTCTGGCTCCCCTTCCTGCAGCGCTCTGCGCTCCCCCTCCTGCAGCGCTCTGCGCTCCCCCTCCTGTAGCGCTCTGCGCTCCCCCTCCTGCAGCGCTCTGCGCTCCCCCTCCTTCAGCGCTCTGTGTTCCCCTTCCTGCAGCGCTCTGCGCTCCCCACCTGCAGCGCTCTGCGCTCCCGCTCCTGCAGCGCTCTGCGGTACCCTTCCTGCAGCGCTCTGCGCTCCCCCTCCTGCAGCGCTCTGTGTCTCCCCTTCTGCAGCCTGGCTCTCCCTTCTGCAGCGCTCTGTGCTCTCCCCTTCTGCAGCGCTCTGTGCTCTCCCTTCTGCAGTGCTCTGCGCTCCCCCTCTGTAGCGCTCTGCGCTCCCCTTCCTGCAGCGCTCTGCGCTCCCCCTCCTGCAGCGCTCTGTGCTCCTCTTCCTGCAGTGCTCTGCGCTCCCCTCTCCTGCAGCGCTCTGCGCTCCCCTCCTGCAGCGCTCTGTGCTCCCCTCCTGCACGCTCTGCGCTCCCCTCCTGCAGCGCTTGCGCTCCCCCTCCTGCAGCGCTCTGTGCTCTCCCCTTCTGCAGCGCTCTGGCTCCCCCTCCTGCAGCGCTCTGTGCTCTCCCTCTTGCAGCGCTCTGTGCTCTCCCTCCTGCAGTGCTCTGCGCTCCCTCCCTGCAGCACTCCCCCTCCTGCAGCGCTTTGCGCTCCCCTTCCCACAGCGCTCTCCCCTCCTGCAGCGTTCTGTGCTCTCCCCTTCTGCAGCACTCTGTGCTCCCCTTCCTGCAGCATTTCACCTCCTGCAGCGCTCTGTGCTCTCCCTCCAGGAGCGCTGTCCGCTCCCCTCCTGCAGCGCTGTGTTCTCCTCCTGCAGCGCTCTACGACGCTTCCCCTCCTGCAGTGCTCTGCGCTCCCCCTCCTGCAGCACTCCGCTTCCTGTAGCGGTCTGCACTCCCCTCTGCGGCGCTCTGTGCTCCCCCTCCTGTGGCGATCTGCGCTCCCCCTCCTGCAGCACTCTGTGTTCCCCCTCTGCGGCGCTTCCTGCCTGGCTCCCCCTACTGCGGCGCTCTGTGCTCCCCCGTCCTGCAGCACTCTGTGTTCCCCCCTCGGCACTCTGCGCTCTCCTTCCTGGATCGCTCTGCGCTGCCCCTCTGCGACGCTCTGTGCTCCCCCCTCCTGCGGCACTCTGTGCTCCCCCTCCTGCAGTGCTCTGCGCTCCCCCTCCTGCAGCGCTCTGTGCTCCCCTCCTGCAGCACTCCCCCTCTGCAGCGCTCTGTGCTCTCCCCTCCTGCAGCACTCCCCTCTTGCAGCGCTCTGTGCTCTCCCCTCCTGCGGCGCTCTGTGCTCCCCCTCCTGCAGCACTGTGTCCCCCCTCCGGCACTCTGCGCTCCCTTCCTGGATCGCTCCGCGCTCCCCCTCCTGCAACGCTCTGTGCTCCTCCCTCCTGCGGCCTCTGCGCTCCCCTCCTGCGGCACTCTGCGCTCCCCTCCTGCAGCGCTCTGCGCTCCCCTCCTGCAGCGCTCTGCGCTCCCCTTCCTGCAGCGCTCTGCGCTCCCCCTCCTGCAGCGCTCTGCGCTCCCCTCCTGCAGCGCTCTGCGCTCTCCCCTTCTGCAGCCTCTGCGCTCCCCTTCCTGCAGCGCTCTGCGCTCCCCCTCCTGCAGCGCTCTGTGCTCCTCTTCCTGCAGCGCTCTGCGCTCCCCCTCCTGCAGCGCTCTGCGCTCCCCCTCCTGCAGCGCTCTGTGCTCCCCCTCTTGCAGCGCTCTGTGCTCTCCCCTCCTGCAGTGCTCTGCGCTCCCCTCCTGCAGCACTCCCCCCTCCTGCAGCCTTGCGCTCCCTTCCGCAGCGCTCTCCCCTCCTGCAGCTCTGTGCTCTCCCCTCCGCAGCACTCCCCCCTCCTGCAGCGCTTGCTCTCCCCTCTGCAGCGCTCTGTGCTCCCCTCCTGCAGGCTCTGCGCTCCCCTCCTGCAGCACTCCCCTCCTGCAGCGCTTGCGCTCCCTCCTGCAGCGCTCTCCCCCTGCAGCCTCTGTGCTCCCTTCCTGCAGCTCTGGCTCCCCTCCGAGCGCTTCCGCTCCCCTCCTGCAGCGTGGTCTCCCTCCTGCAGCGCTGGTCCCCTCCTGCAGCGCTCTGCTCCCCCTCCTGCAGCCTCCGCTTCCTAGCGGTCTGCCTCCCCTCCTGCGGCGCTCTGTGCCTCCCCTCTGTGGCGTCTGCGCTCCCCCTCCTGCAGCCTCTGCGGTCCCCCCTCCTGCGCGCTCTGCGCTCCCCCTCCTGCGCGCTCTGGCTCCCCCTCCTGCAGCCTCTGTGTTCCCCTCCGCACTCTGCGCTCTCCTTCCTGACGCTCTGCGCTGCCCCTCCTGCGCGCTCTGGCTCCCCCTCCTGCGCCTCTGTGCTCCCCCTCCTGCAGCTCTGCGCTCCCCCTCCTGCAGCGCTCTGTGCTCTCCCCTCCTGCAGCACTCCCCCCTCTGAGCGCTCTGGCTCCCCTCCTGCGCGCTCTGGCTCCCCTCCTGCGCCTCTGTGTCCCCCTCCGGCACTCTGCGCTCCCCTCCTGGCGCTCTGCGCTCCCCTCCTGCGCGCTCTGTGCTCCCCCCTGCGCACTCTGTGCTCCCTCCTGCAGTGCTCTGCGCTCCCCTCCTGCAGCGCTCTGTGCTCTCCCCTCTGCAGCACTCCCCCTCTGAGCGCTCTGTGCTCTCCCTTCCTGCAGGCTCTGCGCTCCCTTCCTGCAGCACTCCCCCTCCTGCAGCGCTTGCGCTCCCTTCCCGCAGCGCTCTCCCCTCCTGCAGCGTTCTGTGCTCTCCCCTCCTGCAGCACTCTGTGCTCCCCTTCCTGCAGCATTTCACCTCCTGAGCGCTCTGTGCTCCCCTCCAGGAGCGCTGTCCTCCCCTCCTGCAGCGCTTGTTCTCCTCCCACCTCTGCTCCCTCCTGCACGCCTCCCCCCACTCTCTCTCCTCTGCGCGCTCGGCTCCCTCCTGCGTTGCGCCCCCTCTGCAGCCTCTTCCCCCTGCGCGCTTGCCCCCTCTGCAGCGCTCTGGCCCCCCCTCCCCCTCGCACTTGCCCCCTCGACGCTCCCCTCCGCAGCTCTGGCCCCCTCCTCGCCTCCCCCTCTGCAGCCTGCTCCCCCTCGCGCTCTGTGTCCCTCCTGCAGCCTCGGCTCCCCTCCTGAGCCTCCCCCTGCAGCGCTTGCTCCCCCTGCCTCCCCTCCTAGCTGGTCCCCCTCCGACTCTGGCTCTCCTCTGGCTCCCCCGCAGCTTGTGCTCTCCCTGCGCCTCTGCGCCTCCTCCCTCTGCGCTCCCTCCCGCGTCTCCCCTCTGGCGCTTGGCTCCCCTCTGGCCCTGCGCTCCCCTCCTGTCACGCTCTGCGCCCCCTTCTGAGCGCTTGCGCTCCCCTCCTGCAGCGCTCTGGTCCCCCTCTGCAGCGCTCTGGCTCCCCTCCTGCAGCGCTCTGCGCTCCCCCTCCTGCAGCGCTCTGCGCTCCCCCTCCTGCGCGCCTGT
>JARQOD010000003.1:408275367-408363171 GCA_033576555.1 Oophaga sylvatica
GAAGACAACTGTAATGTGCTTCGAAAAATCGCTGGATGCGTATTGCGCAGCGGGCCCCGACGCCGGCCCCCTGCCCCGGGAGAAAGAAGCGGCGGCAAGTCTTCCCGGTCGGTAAGTATGTGATTTTGGGCCGGATCGGGTATGCCCCCCCTCCAAACCCGCCTCGGCCCCATACACGTTCCCGCTGGACCCCTACTTTTTGGCCCCAGACTGGCAGGCGGTGCGCTTGCGCAGTTATAAGGTTCGACAGAGTGCGTCCTAGCGTTTTACTATAAAATAAATGTGACCGAACTGTTAACCCATCCAGGCTGTCGGTGTTTTTAATTACGGTTGGTGGGAGGGGGAATGGCATGTTTATGTACAGGTCTCTGCAGCCTCTGAGTACAGTAAAGTAGTGAGTCCCCTGCTCCTATTTACCACAGATAGTGTAGTAGATGACCTGCAGTCTATTTCCACGATAATGTGTAGATGTATGAGTCTTTTACCACAGATAACACAGAGATAACTCCTGAGAGAAAAAGTAGTAGATGTCAAGGGGGGTTAAAAAAAACGATACACCAGCGATGACAACGATATGCACTTGTCAGATGCTGGTGTATGCTACATGATCGTGTGAGCTGCCAAACAGCGCTCAGGCGGATGGGGGCCAGCGACATGCGGTAAATCGCTTAGTTACCCGCAGTGTACCTTGGATACCCACGCCCTGTGCAGGAGATGGATAAAGGTCCAGCGGGTTTCCAAGCGCTGCGCAGGGGGAAAAACCCGTTGTGTACTTGGATACAGCCCCTGCATCGGGGCGCTGGTATCCAAGGTCACAGGGGTTTCTGGGCACAGCCCCGCGCCTGGAAACCCGCTGTGTACCTTGGTTACCAGCGGATCGCTGGTCTCCGCCTGTCACACGCAGCGTTGCGTGCCTGTCAGGGGGACCAGCGATCAAAAAAATGTCCTGACTTTCAGGACGTTAGCGATACCCAGCAGGGGGGGTGTCGTCGTGAATGTCCACACAGCGATATCGTGGTGAGCTCCCGGGGTGCGTCACAAAACTAGTGACTCAGCACCGATTCGGTGCATACGCTATGTGGACGGGGGGCCCTTAGCTGCAGTCTATGTAAACCACGATAATGATAACTCAAGTACAGATAATGTGTAGATGCAGTGCAGTCCTTTTAAACACCCAGGATAACAGTGATAATCCCAGCGTACAGTAATGTAGTAGATGTACCTGCAGCTTTGTAACACCACAGTAATGTAACTTGAGTAAGAAATGTAGGTCAGCTGCATCCTATGTAACACCACAGATTACAGTGATAACTCCCAGGTTAGATAAAAGTAGTAGAGTCACCTGAGCCTATGTAAACCACAGAAATGATAACTCTGAGTACGATAATGTAGTAATGTCAGTGCAGTCCTTGTAACACCCCAGATAACAGTGATAACTCTTGAGTACAGATCATGTAATAGGTGTCCACTGCACCCAAAGAACACCACGATAACTGAAATCTGGTACGATAATGTGTGATGTCACCTGCAGTCCTAGTAACACAAGATAACAGTGATAACTCTGTCCACAAAAATGCAGTTGATGTCAACAGTCCCATGTAACAACCGGTGGCATCGTACCACCGGACGGCCTTGGGGAAGAAGTGACTATTGTAAGCGCTGTCTAACAAAGCAGGTGTGGATGATGGGGGTAACAGTTCTGGCCGCGGCGTGGCTCGGTCCCCAACCAGGCAGCAGCGATGTTGCCACTTTTCCCAGAGCGTGAATCACCCATTTCTGGTGTGAGGTACGGGTGTCCCAAACGGTAGCAAAAAAAAAAAAGGACACAAATACTTTTAAATTACAGGCGTGTCCAAACCACGCAGAGAAGGCCAGGAAGAAGGGGCAGCAAAGAGCTCACCACAGACCAGAAGACGACCACAGGAAAAACGCCACCAGAGAGCCCCACGCGCCAAAAGGAATCGGTCAGTCTACAAGAACAAAAAAGCATTCAGAGAGACGACATTTCCAAAGCTTCTAACTTAATAGCAGTGTTGTCCTCACCAGACAGAAGCAGCACCCGGGGATGAAATGGAGAAAAAAAGTGCACCTGAGCCAACCCTGACCAGCCAGTCGACAGTCCCAAAAGTAAACAGAAAAAAAAAAGGTACAAAGTACAAAAAGCAGTGAGAGAGCAGACATTTCTTTAAAGGTTCTATACTTACTAGCCGTTTTGTGGTATCACCAGGTCCGAGAGTTAGGGGCCCTTTCGTGTCCACACTTCCTTTTATAGGAGCCATCAATTAGAGGGGTTGAGTCCTTCCCGGAACAATCTTAAATAACGCATGCGTAAAGAACGATGTGCTGTATTAGTGATTGTCTTGGCTCACATTGCACAATCTCCTCAATGTCATGTCACTGTCAGTCCTGTCCGGAGCCTCGGACATATACATCAGTGGCTTTGATGTTTTTTGTCTCGGAAAAGCGGCCATGTGATTGTTTTATGAGCCACTTCTTGGAAGGCGACTGTGGGGCTCTGAGCTTTTCTCTCTTGCCTGTTGTGTCTCCGCAGGTGGCGGCAGTACTACTGCTCCTGATTGGCTTCATGCTGGATCTTGTGGACGGAGCCGTGGCCCGGCAACTCCATATGTGCTCTGCCCTGGGTGACTCCAGCACCACAGCCGCATTACTGCTCCTGGTGCCGCACTACTGCACACAATAATCTTTATTTTTTTAATAATCTTTATTTTTTTTTATATAATCTGTATTTTTTATATAGCGCTAACATATTCTGCAGCGCTTTACAGTTTGCACACATTATCGTCACTGTCCCCGATGGGGCTCACAATCTAGATGCCACACTACTGCCCACTCCACTAACTATTGCTCCTGCTGCCACACTACTGCCTACTTCACCTAACTACTGCTCTTGCTGCCACACTACTGCCCACACCACCTAACTACTGCTCCTGCTGCCACACTACTGCCCACACCACCTAACTACTGCTCCTACTGCCACACTACTGCCCACTCCACCTAACTACTGCTCCTGCTGCTACACTACCTAACTACTGCTCTTGCTGCCGCACTACTGCCCACACCGCCGCACTACTGCTCCTGCTGCCGCACTACTGCCCTCACCGCTGCATTACTGCCCAAACCACTGCACTACTGCTCATGCTGCCACAATACTGCCCACACTGCCGCACTACTGCTCCTGCTGCCACAGTGCTTCTCCTGCTGTTGCACTACTGCCCACCCCACCGCACTACTGCTCCTGCTGCCCACACCACCGCACTACTGCTCCTGCTGCCCACACCGCCACACTATTGCTCCTGCTGCCACACTGCTGCACACACCGCCGCACTACTGCTCCTGCTGCTACACTACTGCCCACACGACCACATTACTGCTCCTGCTGCCACAATGCCGCATTACTGTTCCTGGTGCCACACTACTGCTCCTGCTGATACACTACGGCCCAAACCATCACAGAATTGCTCCTGCTGCTACACTACTGCCCACACCACACTACTGCTCCTGCTGCCACACTACTGCCCACACCGCCACACTACTGCTCCTGGTACTACACTACTGCTGCGGCACTACTGCCCACACCACCGCAATACTGCTCCTGCTGCCACACTGCTGTCCACACCGCCGCATTACTGCTCCTGGTGCCACACCTCTGCTCCTGGTACTACACTACTGCTGCGGCACTACTGCCCACACCGCCGCACTACTGCTCCTGCTGCCACACTGCTGCCCATACCGCAGCATTACTACACCACCGCACTACTGCTCATGCTGCCATAATACTGCTCTTGCTGCCACACTACTGTCCACATCGCCGCACTACTGCTCCTGCTGCCACACTACTGCTCCTGCTGCCGCACTACTGCCCACATCACAGCACTACTACCCACACCGCACACTACTGCCCCTGCTGCCATACTACTGCCCACACCGCTGCACTACTGCTCCTGCTGCCACACTACTGCCCACATCACAGCACTACTGCTCCTGCAGCACTAGTAGTGCCCACACCACCGCACTACTGTCCACACCACCACACTACTGCTCCCGCTACCACACTACTGCCCACCACCACCACTACTGCCACAATGCCGCATTACTGCTCCTGGTGCACACTACTGCTCCTGCTGCCACACTACTGCCCACGCTGACACACTACTGATCACACCACCTCACTACTGCTCTTGCTGCTGCACTACTGCCCACACCACCGTACTACTGCTACTAGTGCTGCACTACTGCTGCGGCACTACTGCCCACACCACCGCTCATTCTGCCAAAATACTGCTCCTGCTGCGCTGCCACTACCTAGTCCACACCGCTGCACTACTGCTCCTGCTGCTGCACTGCTGCCCATACCACCGCACTAATGCTCATGCTGCTAAACTACGCCCACACCACCACATTACTTCCCACACAGCCGCATTACTGCTCCTGCTTCTACACTACTGCCCACACCACAGCACTACTGCTCTTGCTGCCACACTACTGCTCCTGGTGCTACACCACTACCCACATCACCGCACTACTACTCCTGCTGTCACACTACTGCCCACACCACCGCACTACTGCTCATTCTGCCATAATACTGCTCCTGCTGCTGCACTACTGTCCACACCACCGCACTACTGTCCACACCGCTACACTACTGCTCCTGCTGCTGCACTGCTGCCCATACCACCGCACTAATGCTCATGCTGCTACACTACTGCTCCTGCTGCTAAACTACGCCCACACCACCAAAGAACTGAGACGGGCTTCCAGGGTTGCTGAGCGGAGTTGGAAGAAATCCCGCTCTGCTGAGCACTTAACCGCATACAAGCAGTCCCTCACCAGCTTCAAGTCCACACTCACTGCCGCAAAGCAAACTTACTTCTCATCTCTCATATCCTCCCTGTCTCACAACCCTAAACAGCTCTTCAACACTTTCAATTCTCTACTCATTCCCCCACCACCTCCCCCCTCTCATCTCATTACTGCTGAAGATTTTGCCTCCTTTTTCAAGCAGAAGATTGATATGATCAGGGAAAGCTTCGGCCCACAGCCCCCAATGGCCCTCTTAGCTGCTCAGCCCTGTTCCTCCAAAACCAACTTCTCCACCATGACAGAAGATCAGCTCTCCACCTTCCTTTCAAAATCACACCTCACCACTTGCACACTTGACCCGCTCCCGTCCCACCTCATCCCTAACCTCGCCACAGTCTTCATCCCTACTCTAACACACCTCTTCAACCTCTCACTTTCAAATGGTGTGTTCCCCTCATCCTTCAAACATGCCTCAATCACACCCATCCTCAAAAAGTCCTCCCTTGACCCATCCTCTGCGTCTAGCTATCGCCCGATATCTCTTCTCCCTTATTCCTCAAAACTACTGGAACAGCATGTATATCTCGAACTGTCCTCCCACCTCTCCTCCTGCTCCCTCTTTGACCGCTTGCAATCAGGCTTCCGACTGCATCACTCAACTGAAACTGCCCTAACTAAAGTCACCAACGACCTACTAACCGCCAAGAGCAAGCGACACTACTCTGTCCTCCTTCTCCTGGACCTGTCTTCTGCATTCGACACTGTGGACCACTCCCTCCTGCTCCAGATTCTCTCATCTCTGGGCATCACAGGCTTGGCCCTATCCTGGATCTCATCATATCTAACAGATCGAACATTCAGTGTCTCACCACCTCCTCACCTCGCCCCCTCTCTGTCAGTGTTCCTCAAGGCTCAGTTCTAGGACCCCTACTCTTCTCCATCTACACCTCGGCCTGGGACAGCTCATAGAATCCCACGGTTTGCAGTATCATCTCTATGCCGATGACACGCAGATCTACCTATCTGGACCTGACCTCACCTCCTTACTGACAAAAATCCCACACTGTCTGTCCGCTATTTCAGCTTTCTTTTCTGCTCGCTTTCTAAAACTGAACATGGACAAAACAGAATTCATCATCTTCCCCCATCTCACTCTACACCTCCACCAGACCTATCCTCAATGTCAACGGCTGCTCACTTTCCCCGGTACCGCATGCTCGGTGTCTCGGGGTGATCCTCGACTCTGCCCTTTCTTTCAAGCCACATATCCAAACCCTAGCCTCCTCCTGCCGTCTCAAACTCAAAAATATTTCCCAGATCCGTGCATTCCTTGACCACGACACCACAAAAACACTAGTGCACGCCCTTATCATCTCCCGCCTTGACTACTGCAACCTCCTACTCTCTGGCCTCCCCTCCAGCACCCTGGCACCACTCCAATCCATCCTACATTCTGCTGCCCGACTAATCCACCTGTCTCCCCGTTATTCCCCAGCCTCTCTCCTATGCCAAGCCCTTCTTTGGCTTCCTATCGTCCAGAGGCACCAGTTCAAAACCCTAACTATGACATACAAAGCCATCCACAACCTGTCTCCTCCATACATCTGTGACATGGTCTCCCGTTACTTACCCTCGCGCAACCTTCGATCCTCTCAAGATCTCCTTCTCTACTCTCCCCTTATCTCTTCTTCCCACAACCGCATACAAGACTTCTCCCGTGCCTCCCCCCATTCTCTGGAACTCTCTACCCCAACACATCAGACTCGTGCCTACCATGGAAACCTTCAAAAAGAACCTGAAGACCTACCTCTTCCGACAAGCCTACAACCAGCAGTGATCCTCAGTCTACTGAACCACCGCACGACCAGTTCTACCCTCTCCTAGTGTATCCTCACCCATCCCCTATAGATTGTGAGCCTTTGCTGGCAGGGTCCTCTCTCCTTCTGTACTTATGTGTGTCCTGTATTGCTCATATTTATTGTACTTGTCTAACTCGCCCCCTCTCACATGTAAAGCGCCATGGAATAAATGGCGCTATAAAAATGAATAATAATAATAATTACTGCCCACATCGCCGCATTACTGCTCCTGCTGCCACACTACTGCCCACACCACTGCACTACTGCTCCTGGTGCTACACTACTGCCCACATCACCGCACTACTACTCCTGCTGTCACACTACTGCCCACACCGCCGCATTAGTGTTACTGGTGTCACACTACTGCCCACACTGGCACATTACTGTTCCTGGTGCTACACTGCTGCCCACACCGCCACACTACTGCTCCTGCTGCCACACCACTGCTCCTGCTGCCGCACTACTGCCCACACCACCGCACTACTGCTCCAGCTGCTTCACTACTGCGCACACCACCACACTACTGCTCCTGCTGCCGCACTACTGCCCACACCACCGCACTACTGCTCTTGCTGCCACACTACTGCCCACACCACCGCACTACTGTCCACATCGCCACACTACTGCTCCTGGTGGTAGACTATGCCCACACCACTGAACTACTGCTCCTGCTGCCACACTACTGCCCACACCACCACACTACTACTCCTACTGCCAAGCTACTGCTCTTGCTGCCACACTACTGCCCATACCACCACAGTAATGTTCCTGTGGCCACACTACTGCCCAGATCACCCCACTACTGCTCTTGCTGCCACACTACTGCTCCTGTTGCCACACTATTGCCCACCCAACCGTACTACTGCTCCTGGTGCCAACTAGTGCTGTGGCACTACTGTCCACACCAACGCACTACTGCTCCTGCTGCCACACTGCTGCCCACACGCCTCACTACTGCACCTGCTGCCACACTAGTGCCTACACCACTTCTCCTGCTGCCACACTGCTGCACACATTGCCATACTACTGCTCCTGCTGCTAGACTACTGCCCACACCACCACGTTACTGTTCCTGGTGCCACACTGCTGCTAACACCGCCACATTACTGTTCATGATGCCACACTATTGCCCACACCGGCGCATTTCATCTCCTGGTGCCACACTACTGCTCTTGCTGCCACACCACTGCACTACTGCTCCTGCTGCCACACTACTGCTCCTTCTGCCACACTACTGCTCCAGCTGCCGCACTACTGCCCACACTGCCGCACTACTGCTCCTGCTGCCGTACTGCCCACACCTCCGCACTACTGCCCACACCAACGCAGTACTGCTCCTGCTGTCGCACTACTGCCCACACTGCCGCACTCCTGCTTCTGCACTACTGCCCACCCCACCACAGTACTGCTCCTGCTGACACATTACTGCCCACACCGCCGCACTTTTCCTGCTGCTACACTACTGTTCCTGTTGCTACACTACTGCTCCTGGTGCTACACTACTGCCCAAACCACCACATTACTGCTCTTGCTGCCACACTGTTGCACTACTGCTCCTGTTGCCACACTATTGCCCATACAACCGTACTACTGCTCCTGATGCCAACTAGTGCTGCGGCACTACTGTCCACACCGCCGCACTACTGCTACGTCTGATACACTACTGCCCACACCACCGCACTACTGCTCCTGCTGCCACACTACTGCTCTTGCTGAAAACACTACTACCCACACTGCTGCATTACTGCTCCTGCTGTCACACTACTGCCCACACCGCTGAATTACTGCTCTGCGGCCACACTACTGCCCACACCACTGCATTACTGCTCCTGTTGCCACACTACTGCCCACACCGCCACACTACTGCTCACACCGCCCCATTACTGCCCACACTACTGCACTACTGCTTCTGCTGCCACACTACTGCCCACACAGCAGGATAATCATTGACCCTGAGCCTGCAGAATTCTCCGTCTGGGCATGACTACGAGCAACATCTGTTCAGGGGTCTGCGATTTGAAATCAAACAACCCGAGTAGAAGGTCTGACAAAACAGTCGCCTGACACTGCTCTTGGTTAGTAGTTTGAAGCACTGCATTCTGGGAGTTGTAGTTTGGAAATTACTGATACAGAGGATAATAGGAGTATACTGTACAACCTCCTCACTCCCTGCCTACCCTGCAGCCGTCCCTCCATTCACCATTAATATTTTTGTTGTTTCCAGGGGTCAGATTGGATGATTTTGCAGTCTTTACTCCAGCGGTATGAAATGTCCACGATGTTCTATCTGCCCATCCCAATCCCTCAACATCCCACCTGCCCATCACTGGTGTCCTCCCCAATGTCCCACCTGCCGCTCCTCACCTTATACTCCACTTGCCCCTCACTGGTGTCCTCCCCAATGTCTCACCTGCCTCTCCTCACCTGCTAGTCCACCTGCCCCTCACTGGTGTCTTCACAAATGTCCCACGTGCCGTTCCTCACCCAATACTTCCCTGCTCCTCACTGGTGCTCTCCCCAATGTCCTATCTGCTGCTCCTCACCCAACACTCCACCTGCCCTCACTGGTGTCCTCACCAATGTCCCACCTGCCGTTCCTCACCAGATACTCCCCTGCCTCTCACTGGTGTCCTCCCCAATGTCCAACCTGCTGTTCCTCACCCGCTACTCCACCTGCCCCTCATTGGTGCCCTTCCTAATGTCCCACCTGCCGTTCCTCACACGATACTTCCCTGCCCCTAACTGGTGCCCTCACCAATGTCCTACCTGCTACTCCTCACCCGATACTCCACCTGCCCCTCACTGGTGTCCTCACCAATGTCCCACCTGCCATTCCTCACATAATACTCCCCTGCCTCTCACTGGTGCCCTCCCCAATGTCCTACCTGCTGCCCTCACTGATGTCCTCTCCAATGTCCCACCTGCTGTTCTTCACCCGATAATCCCCTGCCCCTCACTGGTGTCCTCTCCAATGCCTCACCTGCCTCTCCTCACCCGATACTCCACCTGCCCCTCACTGGTGTCCTGCCCAATGCCTCACCTGCCTTCACTCCCCTGAAACTCCACCTGCCCCTCATTGATGTCCTTCCAATGTCCCACCTGCTCCCCTTTTGCTGCTTTCCCATCTGCCCCTCAGTAGTGTCCTCCCTCATGTCTGACCAGCCTGCCCTCACCTGACACTCTACCTGCCCCTCACTGGCGTCCACCCCAATGGACCACCACTACCTCCCTGTGTTTTCAGCAGTTTATATTTTCAAAGGATGCATGGATCTCGGGATTTGGGATGATTTTTTTCTTCTTGTAGGTGTCCCATTTATGTAGAGGTCTCCCCTGTCCTTATGCCTCCGCCACCTTGACATGCGCCTCATTGCTGACATGAAATCATGTGGACGTCCTGAAGGCCATCGCAGTTATAATGATCCTCTTCATGATTGACCAAGGTGTCTACCCACATGATAAGACTCTGGAGTCCCAGCGGTGAAACAAGGTGTTTAGCAGAGTTGTTTGAGAGTTGCTGCCAATCGGCATCAACCTAACTCAAATGTGCCCTCTTGCTGTTGGCAAGGTACAGAGTGTGGCAGAAATGTGGGGGGTGGCGATACGGAGAGTCTGAGGGGATGGCGGCATGTGTCAGTGGGAGTCTGGTATCACAGGGAGGTCTGGGGAATGGCGTCACAGGGAAGTCTTTGGAATGGTAACACGGGTCATCGGGAAGTCTGGGGAATGGTGGCACAGGATACAGGGAGTCTGGGGGATGGCGGCATGGGGCGTCTGGTGAATGATGGAACGAGATACGGGGCATCTGGGGGATGGTGGCACAGTGTATAGAGTATGAGGCTTACTTTCGAAACAAGAAAAACAAAGATGCATTTCTCTTCTTGCCCCTGGCATGTTTATCCCACTTGGTATGGTCCATGTCATACGTTTTCATCACGAAGGTGCTATGGAGTCACAAGGTGTGACTTTCTTATGTAGACAGACTTTGTGCTTTCTGATACTCATGTGGTGGAGTGAGGACAGAACTGTGGTCTGGTATTTTATGAATGACACGGGAAGGAAGATGTCCTCATTGGAGGAAGATGGAGATGTCATTATGGAGGGAAGGTGTGGTCAATCATCATTGGGGGGAGATGTCATAATTTGGGGGGATGGAAATATCATTATGGAGGGAGGGTGATGTCATCATTTGGGGGAGTTGTCAAAATTGGGGGATGGAAATATCATTATTGAGGGAAGGTGATGTCATCATTGGGGAGATGGAGATGTCATTATGGAGGGAAAGTGATGTCATCATTGGGGGAGATGGATATGTCATTATGGAGGGAAGGTGATATCATCATTGGGGAGATGGAGATGTCATTATGGAGGGAAGGTGATGTCATCATTGGGGAGATGGAGATGTCACAATTAGGGGGATGGAAATATCATGGGGGTAGTGATGTCATCATTGGAGGGAAGGAAGATGTCATCATTTGGGGAAATGGAGATATCATTATGGGGGAAGGTGATGTCATCATTGGGGGTGTGGAAATATCATTATGGAGAGAAGGTAATGTCATTCGGGGGGATGGAGATGGAAATATTATGGAGGGAAGTGTTGTGAATGTGTTAGAAATGAATTCTGAGCAGAAGCTCCCTCTGGTGGTTACAAACAGTACTGAACCGTTCAATGAGGATTGGCAATCAGGAGTTACAGACTGGTCTTATATAAGGGAGGTTCCCTCCCATCATGGTTGCCGGTGATCAATTGTTCTTGTCTCAACTGTGGTTCCTGGTTCACTTGGAAGCTTGCTGAGTCTTGCCTCTTCTCCTGCTCTCAGATAAGATATTTTCTGTTTTTGTGCTTACCATTTGCATATTTCTCTGCATTTCTGTGAGGTTAGCCAGGTCTCTCCCCCCCCGGGGGGCTTGGGCTCCTCTCAGTTCTTCTGGAGCCACTGTTATTTGTTCATTTGCCTTTTCCAGTTTTTTCAGTGGCTGCGGCTTAGTTTTGTTACACCAGAGAACCAATTTAGGTGGTAGAGGTCGTGTGATCTCAGGTGTTTTTGCAATTAGTAGAGTTGGTATTTTTTAGGGTTTTTTGGATTGCAGTAAGTGTCCTTCCTATCCTTTTCTGTCTAGGAAGATTGGGCCCCAACGTTTGCTCATACTATTTTCTGTCTGTGTCTGTATTTCCTCTTGTCTAGCCGCCATTACATGTTTGGGGGCTTCCTATGTTCTTTGGGGATCTGCTCCAGGGCAGATAGCTTTCCTCTTTCTATCTTTAGGTGTAGTTAACCTCTCAGGCTGTTACGAGGCGTCTAGGACCAACATAGGAACGCTCCACGGCTGCCTTTAGTTGTGGTGGTTAGTCAGGGTACTGCAATCCAGTAGATTCCAACCTCTCTGGTGTATTGCCGTTTTTGCCTGCTCTCCTCAGCTACCAAATCATAACAGGGAAGGTGATGTCATCATTTGAGGAAGATGAAAATATCGTGATGGGAAGGTGATGTCATCATTGGGAGGATGGAGATGTCATCATTGGGAGGAGATGTATATGTCATCATTGGGGGGGGATGGTGATGCTGCTGAGGCGGAGACTAACTATCTTGCTGATTATACAGATGTCTCAGGCCAGCAATGCCCGGCCTTGTGATGGGTGCCTGTACAGAATTTCTAGGTTGCAGGTTATTCATGTACAATAAACAGCGTTTGTCCTGTACCATGTGCTGCCGCTTGTCTCATCTGCTTCTCCACTATCAGAGCTGCCACATTTTCAACATCTTTATTTTCCACCATAAATAGATTCACAGGTAAAGGATTAATTATGTCAGTTCAGTAAATACATCCTACAGGTGTGTGTGGGGAAATGGCGCCAAAGTCCTCACCCCTCGTTCACCAATAGCCTGGCTAAAGCATCATGCAGGGATTCCAGCCACAGACACGTACTCACTCCAGCTGAGCGTGTCCCTGGGGTTCAAGGGGGTCCATCCATCCGCCTGGTCCTGGCTGTTCTGCAGAAGCTTCATCACATCAGTAAAGCATGGTCTCAGCGGCGCCTCCCACTGCCAACAGCTGCTCATCACCTCAAACCTGCAGGGTCAGAAGACCGGATCAGTGGGGGAGGGTGACAAATGCACGTCAACCCCAAGATGTGTGACTAATGACCTACACAGTGCTCCCCCTAAGGGGCCACAACTGCTACTGGCTCCTCTGCCCCGTCAGGTCCTTACACAGGTGCTTTTCACAAAATCAGAATATCATCTAAAAGTTAACTTCAGTTCTTCAATACAAAAATGAATCTCCTATATTATATAGAGTCATTACAAACAGTGATCTATTTCAAGTGTTTATTTCTGTTAATGTTGATGATTATGGCTTACAGCTAATGAAAACCCAAAAGTCATTATCTCAGTAAATTAGAATAATTAATAAAAAAAAAACACCTGCAAAGGCTTCCTAAGCAGTAAAAAAGGTCCCTTAGTCTATTTCAGTAGGCTTCACAATCATGGGGAAGACTGCTGATTTGACAGATGTACAGAAGGCAGTCATTGACACACTCCACAAGGAGGGTAAGCCTCAAAAGGTCATTGCTAAAGAAGCTGGCTTGTTGCATAGTGCTGTATCCAAGCATATTAATAGAAAGTTGAGTGGAAAGAAAAAGTGTGGTAGAAAAAGGTGGACAAGCAACCGGGATAACCGCAACCTTGAAAAAGCCATTCATGACCGATAGACAAAGTCAGATGCGTCTTACCTGTGCAAATGAGAAAAAGAACTGGACTGTTGCTCAGTGGTCCAATGTGTTGTTTTCAAATGAAAGTAAATTTTGCATTTCATTTGGAAATCAAGGTCACAGAGTCTGGAGGAAGAGTGGAGAGTAGGGTTGAGCATTCCGATACCGAAACCCGGTTCCGATACCTGAAATCCAATGTAAGTCTATGGGAACAAAATATCGGAATATTTTTAATTCCGATATTTTGTTCCCATAGACTTACATTGGATTTCAGGTATCGGAACCGGGTTTCGGTATCGGAATGCTCAACCCTAGTGGAGAGGCCACAATCCAAGCTGCTGGAGGTCTAGTGTGAAGTTTCCACAATCAGTGATGGTTTGGGGAGCCATGTCATCTGCTGGTGTAGGTCCACTGTGTTTTATCAAGACCAAAGTCAGCACAGCCGTCTACCAGGAAATTTTAGAGCACTTCATGCTTCCCTCTGCTAACAAGCTTTTTGGAGATGGAAATTTCAGCAGGACTTGGCACCTGTTCACACTGCCAAAAGTACCAATATCTGGTTTACAAACAGTATCACGGTGCTTGATTGGCCAGCAAACTCGCCTGACCTTAACCCCATAGAGAATCTATGGGTTATTGTCAAGAGGAAGATGAGAGACACCAGACCCAACAATGCAGACGAGCTGAAGGCTGCTATCAAACCTTCCATAACACCTCAGCAGTGCCACAGGCTGATTGCCTCCCTGTCACACCGCATTGAAGCAGTAATTGATGCAAAAGGAGTATTGAGTATTGAGTGCATTTACTGAACATCATTTCAAAAATAATTTTACATACATACAGTTCAAAATCTTTTTTGAAGCTGGTGTTATAAAGTATTCTTATTTACTGAGATAATGACTTTTAGGTTTTTTTTTGGCCTGGGTTGCACTGCGCCTCCTTCTCTGCAGCCTGCAAACAAAACACTGACACACCCCAGACAAAACTGAGAGTTTACATGGGTTTTGTGGACATGTGCCACTCCAGAAACCCGGAGCGGAGGGAAAGATTTGCCCCACTACCTGCAAATCTCTTCAAAAATAAAAGCCCATGTCGGGTTTTCCTAAAATCTGACTTGGTCAACTACTTTGACCAAATCCACACTCTCTCTTATTCTGCCTTGCAATCACAGACAATGCTGTAAAAAAATATTTAGAGTTGAGAGTCCTCAGTGGTTGATACCTTTTAATGGCTAACTGAAAAGATGGTAACAAATTGCAAGCTTTCGAGACTACTCAGGTCTCTTCATCAGGCAAAGACTAATACAACATCTGAAGAATCACATATTTATACACAACACAGCACAGAAACAATGCAATAGATAAGACAAGTGACATAAAGCAGAACTGTCATTATGGGAGATAGAGATGAACATAAATATTGGAACAGTTCATAGATAAGGAGTGTGAAAGTTTTATTGCCCTCTGATGTGATGTTTTCACAGGGTCTTTGGAGTAAAATCCTTAATTGATGTAAAACGTCATAAATCCGTGTGACAGGTTCATTCCAGCATTAAGAGTGTCAAAGGTCACCATCAGTTTGTATTCGCAAACTCTTCTGTGTCTCTGAGATGTGAAGCTACCTTTCAATACAAGTAATTTCATATCCCACATGCTATGACCAGGGGAAGAAAAATGTTTTGCCACAGGTAGATCCTGTACAATGCTGTAATCACAATGCGCTCCAGCGGGTTCAGTATGTCTCCATACGCATCCTGGAGGACACATGCCAGCCCTCGTATAAGATCCCCCTCACCGCCTCACATATCCCCCCCTCTGTTCAAACCATACAGGGTGCCCGTGACATTTTATCCACATTTTCTTGTGCCTTCCCTGTTCGATGTTCCACTATGAAGCTAAAATTTTGCAGTGACAGGAACCATCTGGTGACTCGAGCATTTCTCTCCTTGGCATTTCTCATCCAGACCAAGGGCAAGTGATCTGTCACCAAGCGAAACTGTTGCCAAGCACTCATTCTCCACTATGCTATAAATTTTTTCGGCCTGGGTAAGTTTCCAACTCAAGTAGGTGGCCGGATGTTCTTCTCCGTTCCCCTTCTGTGACAGGACCACTCCTAGGCCTACCTCTGAGGCATCCGTTTGTATAATGAAGCCTTTCTTGAAGTTGGGGCTGGTGAGGACAGGCTATCCGCACAGCATCAACTTCATAGTTTGGAACGCATCCTCTGTCTGGGGGTTCCACTGAATCATTACCGACTTCTTTCCCTTCAAGAGATCGGTCAGAGGTGCAGATCTCCCAGTAAAATTAGGTATAAGCCTTGTTATGTCCCATGAATGAGACATTTTACAGACTGTCCTGTGCATTTTACATGCTGTATTGCAGTCTCTCATATTGTTTACTGTTGCTATGTGTCCCTGTGTTTACATAGCTGAAATCCTCCCTTTACATCAAGTTTGTCCCTCCTGTCTCTCTGTCTCCCTCTTCTGGTATGATGTCATTTCCTTCTTCTTTCTCCTGTGTTTCATTCTCCATCTTGATTTTATCAGAATCACATGTGTTTTCAGTCTGTCTGAAGAAAGTCTTTTTTACCTGCTGCTGTTTGTATGCATTCAACAAGAATTCTTACAGAAATCAAAGTCTCTTCTGGATTCTTCATAACATGTGTGCCGGCAGCTAAGTTAAGCTATCTGCGACCGTCGCCAATTGTAAGTAAGGTAAAGAGATCCAGCATCTCACAGAGCCATATTTGCAGCTACAGGCCCCGGGGACAGAATAGTAAAAAAGACTTTTCAGATTCATCTGTAAAACCCACAGCTTCTATAAAGCTACAGAACTTCCTGCAGAGCATCCGCTCTCAACATATAAGAGTCTATACGGCTCCCCTTCTCCCTGTGAATCAGGAAGGCTGAAGGAATGACTACACGGTCTCTGCCAGACCTATTGTCAGAGGAAGAGTGCATAGACCCTAATCCACCATTTAGTGAGAAGGCTAGACGTCTCACAAAGCCAACATGGAAAATAAGGGAGAATCTAGAATCCAGTAAACATGATCTTCTCCGTGCAACAGCAGAGCTATGGCAAAAACTCTTAAGCCACATAAATAGCCTGTCTCAGCCTGCTTCTCTCCAACGACCACCGGAGGGAGCTCTCGCACAACTGTGTTCAGATTATCAAAGTTATGCAAAAATAACAGACCAGTATATCGCAGTGTTAAAAAGACTTAACCCATCAGTTACCTGCAAGGAGCTGCAAGCCTTCCAAAAACTTAACTCTGAGAGAGAAGTTAAAGGTCCTGGAACAAGCCATCAGTGGGAGCCAAAGAGACAGCATCAGTTTAAGTGGTTTTGATACTGAAGACCCTCTTAAGCGTACTAGAGACTATGTACAAAGCCAACACAGTGCTATCCCTGCTCCTGCAATCCTTCCTGACCACACAGATGCTCCCCTGAAACAACAGGGTTTTGATACTGAAGACCTTCTTAAGCGTACTAGAGACTATGTACAAAGCCAACACAGTGCTATCCCTGCTCCTGCAATCCTTCCTGACCACACAGATGCTCCCCTGAAACAACAGGGTTTTGATACTGAAGACCCTCTTAAGCGTACTAGAGACTATGTACAAAGCCAACACAGCGCTATCCCTGCTCCTGCAATCCTTCCTGACCACACTGATGCTCCGCTGAAACAACAGGGTTTTGATACTGAAGACCCTCTTAAGCGTACTAGAGACTATGTACAAAGCCAACACAGCGTATATCCCTGCTCCTGCAATCCTTCCTGACCACACTGATGCTCCCCTGAGACATCAGGACACAGAGCGTTTATCCGCATCCTGCACCCAAGGTCAGTACAATTACAATACGCTGCCAATCTTGTATCCTGATCCACCTGTGTGCACCGAAATGTACCAGAAACCTGCAAATCACCAAATCTTATACTCAGAATCCTACGTACAGGCCAATATGCAGGCCAGTGACCACACTTCGGTCAATCACACAATTCCAGTCCCATGTGTGGCAGAAACTAAGCTCATTAAGCCAGTTAATGGACTGAACGCCTACGCTGCCCCATATATACCTGCATTCCCAGGTCAAATCACAGACTGTATGAACAAAGCTATCCAGCCAGCATCGGTCCTTCCAAAATTTGGAGAATGCTGATATGACTGGCCTCGCAAGGTACATGATTCGGCGTGATCTAACTAAGACCGGTCTTACAGAGTTTGACGATAAACCTGAGAACTACAGGGGTTGGAAGTGTACCTTTGAAACCACGATCAGTGATCTCGGCATCACCGCCGCTGAAGAGCTAGACCTGCTAATCAGGTTGCTTGGGCCACAATCCACGGATCGGGTCAAGAGACTTAAATCTGTCCACATCAGTAATCCCATTGCTGGTCTCACTGCTGCATGGAAGAGGCTAGAAAGAAGCTATGGCAGTCCTGAGGTCATAGAAAGGGCCCTGTTCAAACGATTAGAGGATTTTCCAAAGGTATCTAATAAGGACAGTACAAGGTTCCAAGAGCTCAGCAACCTCCTGTTAGAGCTTCAGCTGGCCAAAGCAGACCCGTACCTTCCTGGCCTCAGCTACCTGGACACTGCTCATGGGGTAACCCCAATAGTTTCCAAGCTGCCACCCAATATCCAAAATAAGTGGGCTATGCTTGGATCAATACACAAAAGGGAAAACCAAGTCTCCTTCCCTCCATTTTCCTACTTCTGCGAGTTCATCGAAAATATCGCAGAGTGTAAGACCGATCCAAGTTTTTCCTATGGAGAACACAGCGACCCTGTTTCATCTACTAAACACGACAGTCCACGTCTTAACTACAGGAACCACCAAGCTCCAATGTCCATCAAGAAGACTGATGTTCTTCCGGCACCTTCAGTATCACAAGATAAGAGCGACAAAGGTGAGAAGGTTGAGAATCCTAATCACCAGTGTCAAATTCACAAACTGCCACTCCCCTGAAGAAGTGCATCGGCTTCAGGAAGAAGCCCCTTCAAGAACGAAAGGAGCTCTTGAGGAAGTTTGGAGTATGCTTCAGGTGCTGCGCCTCTACCGAACATCTTGCTAAGGACTGTGTCATCCCCATCAAGTGTCTAGAGTGCGACAGCGAAGACCACGTACAGGCGCTCCATCCATCACAGCCTGACTCTGCGTCTTCACCTTCTCCCACCACAAGCCATGGCGGGGAGAGTACAGACCAAGTGACAAGCCATGTTGCGGTATCTTCCTTATGCACCGATGTCTGTGGAGAAGGTCTTCGAGACAAGTCCTGTGTGAAGATTTGCCTGTCATGGATGTATCCCAAGGGCCATCCGGAGAAGGCAGTCAAGGTGTATGTTAGCCTGGATGATCAGAGCAACAAATCATTAGCCAGGTCAGAACTCTTTGACTTGTTTGACTTAAAAGGAGACGTCTATCCCTACACCTTGGGCACCTGCAGCGGTGTTTTACAAACCTCTGGAAGAAGGGCCAGTGGCCTCATAATAACTTCTCTTGAGAAAGGCGCCACGGAGATACCACTACCCACGCTTGTAGAGTGTAACCAAATACCATTCAATAGGGAAGAAATCCCAACACCAGAAGTCGCTCTTCAGCATCCTCATCTCAGAATGATAGCCAAAGAGATGCCACCCCTGGACGATAAGGCAGACATCCTAATTCTCATCGGCAGAGACATTATACGACTGCACAAGATGCATCAACAAATCCATGGACTACTCAATGAACCATATGCCCAGCGCCTCGAGCTGGGCTGGGTCATCATTGGCAATGTCTGTAGTGACCAGACAAAGAATCAGAACGACATCTCCTCTTACAAAACCGTTATTACATCAGATGACAACGACTTGTCCTCCCTGTCATACTCACGTCACCAATGGATGAAGGAGAAGTCAAACGACACTACGTGTCAACGGCAACCATCCGATATTTCAAGTCCGCTTTATCCTCGAGACTACAACCTCGAGATAACAGCATTCGATCCTTCAACCAAGGACAACAACTCACTACCTACAGAGGGAGACAAAGTGATCATCAGGGTCATGAGCATCAAACCCACCGAAGACAACTATAACAGCTGGGTAGCTCCCTCACCTTCTCTTCCAGCAAAGACTAAGTTGCCAAGGGATCCACAGCAAGTAACTGCTAAGTTCCCAACCTTTGATACCCATCTCCATCACAAGCCTGGTCAAACCGAAGCCGTGCTAGACTTCAGTGCTCAGAGTGAGAGCCCCTCTCTCAACAGCCTACCTCTGACCGATGGTGCCAGCGTTTTCCCCACGCAATTCAGCCTCAGCTCACTGGCGGATGTTGAACAAGACACGTTCACTTCCCAAGCATCACCCTGTAAGGAACTTGCTATCGAACGAGGAGCCTCGCCTGTTGAAAACAGCATTGACGGTCCTCTCGGGTTTAAGACACCCATCGCAGTTCTAGGCAGGGTACCACTGAGACAGCTTGCAACTCAGGATATCAACGGGAACACTATGTTACCATCTCAGAGACAGCAAAGATGGGAGACGGCGAAGAAGTCTCTAAAATACGAATTTTGGTAAGAACTTACCTGTAAAATTCTTTTCAGCAAAGGAAGCAAGGGGGACACTTCATTACTTCTGGGTAGGGCGGAGCCAGATAGTAGGACTAACCTCAGGTTCTAAAAATGGGTGTTGTCCGGCCCCTCCGGCTCTGGCTCCTCCTGCCGTACACTCCAGTTTTGTACACAAGCTAAGGAGAAAGAAATCACCAGCAGAGTGCCATAACCAATCTGAAAGGGTTCAAAAGACCAAAGTTATGCACATAACATGAATACCACACAGCTCAGGTACCACTCACAAAACCTGACCACTGCGATGAGCTGGCGATGCCGGAAAGAGCCGTAGAGCGCTGACCTCAGCTCAGAAACTCACTTATCAGAGCGAGCCGCGCTGCATCTGAAACAACACCTTCTGCCTTATGGGAGGGAGAAGTGTCCCCCTTGCTTCCTTTGCTGAAAAGAATTTTACAGGTAAGTTCTTACCAAAATTCGTATTTCAGCTGCAGATGGAAGCAAGGGGGACACTTCATTACTTCTGGGATGTCCCAAAGCAGTACAAAAACCAAGGGTGGGAAAAAACCTTAAACAGGCAGAAGCCAACACCTTGATACATGCGCAACAGGCGCAACATAAACTTAACTAGAAGTTTTCAAAATACAGCCGCCTGAAGGACTCTGCGTCCTAAGGCCGCATCAGCGGAGGCACTGACGTCCACCTTATAAAACTTTGTAAAGGTGTGAACAGAACGCCAAGTCGCTGCTCGACAGAGCTGGGCTGCCGAAGCCCCTTGATGAAGGGCCCACGAAGAGCCCACAGCTCTCGTGGAATGAGCCCGAATATTAATCGGGCAAGGTTCGTCCATAACACGGTAAGCTTCCAAAATAGCTGACCGGATCCAACGAGCTATAGTATCTTTAGAAGCTCGTTGACCACGACGACGACCTGCTGGAATCACAAAAAGAGAATCCGACTTCCGGAAACTCTGCGTAACTGACAAGTAAAACTTCAATGCCCGCACTAAGTCCAATGAGTGCAAGGCCCGCTCCTTCGCATTCTTTGGTTCTGAGCAAAGCGAAGGCAACACAATATCTTGATTGACATGGAATTGAGATACCACTTTAGGGAGAAAATCATGTCGCGTGCGAAGAACAACACGATCCGGGAAAAATTCCAAGAAAGGTGGCGAACATGAAAGAGCCGCCAACTCGGAAACCCGTCCAAGGAAGTGACCGCCACTAGGAAGGCAACCTTCCAAGAAAGCAAAGAAAGATTAATAGCATCCATAGGCTCGAAAGGAGCACTTTGAAGAGCTTTCAAAACCAGATTAAGCCGCCAAGGCGACACAGGAGTTTTCCTTGGAGGAAACTGACGGGCTGCTCCGCGAAAAAAGGCATATACGTCCCTACGCGAGGCAATAGCTTTACGAAAAAGCACCGACAGGGCAGACACCTGACCCTTCAGGGTACTGATTGCCAAACCCTTATCCAGCCCGTGCTGCAAAAAAACCAACAAGTTGGGTAATGAAAATTTCTTTGGATTCCTGGAAGAACCCAAACACCATGAAAAGAAGGATTCCAAATCCTGTAGTAAATCCTAGTCGTAGCCGGACTTCTTGACGCTCTCATGGTGGCAATGACCTTTTCTGAAAACCCTTGACGGGTTAAAATCTCGGTCTCAAGAGCCAAGCCGTCAAACGCAGAGACCTCAGGCCGGATGACACACGGGACCCTGAGTGAGCAAGTCCGGTCGAAGAGGCAGAGGAAAAGGAGGCGCCGCCAGAAGCGACGTCAGTGTGGAAGACCACGTCCTTCTCGGCCAATCTGGGGCTATCAGAATAGCCGGAACCCTCTCCAGCCTGACCCGACGTAACACAAGCGGCAGCAAGGATATCGGTGGGAATACATAAACCAGCTGGTATTGGCTCCACGGAACCACCAGCGCATCCACTTCCACCGCGGTCGGATCCCTGTATCTGGACATGAAAGTTGGTAACTTGGCATTGATCCTGGAGGCCATCAAGTCTACTTGAGGAGTCCCCATCGGGAGCACAGAAGTGCAAAGATTTCCGGATGAAGACTCCATTCTCCTGAATCCATCCTCTCTCGGCTGAGAAAGTCTGCCTGGATATTCTGAACTCCTGGTATGTGAATCGCAGAAATGGCCGGCACATGAGCCTCGGCCCATATCAGAATCCGAGATACCTCCGACATGAGTCTGGAGCTCCTCGTCCCGCCTTGATGGTTGATATACGCAACCGCCGTAGCGTTGTCCGTCTGAACACGAACTGGTAATCCGCTCAAAGGGACCGTCCAATGTTGGAGGCAAAGAAAAATTGCCCTCAATTCCAGGATGTTGATCGGTAACACCGATTCTTCCGGTGACCAAACTCCCTGAATCCAGAGATTGTTCCAAACTCCCCCCAGCCCGTCAGGCTGGCATCGGTGGTCAAGACCGACCATGACAGGGGAAGAAAAGATTTTCCCAGGAAAAAACCGTTCTGGACGTAACCACCAGTCCAGAGACTCTCGCACTTTGCGGGAGATTAAAACCCTGCAATCCAGTGTTTCCTGTGCACGATTCCATCTCTTCAAAATGAAGCTTTGAAGCGTTCTGCAATGGAACTGAGCAAACGGAAGAGCTTCCATCGAAGCGACCATTAACCCCAGAAGGCGCATACATCTTCAAAGGGATACTGTCGTTGAGGACTGCACAGTCTGTGCCAGACAATGGATACTGGTTTGCTTGTCCTTTGGCAGAAAAACTACCACTTTCGCTGTGTCGAAAATCATGCCCAAAAACAGGACTGACTGAAAAGGCTCCAGGGATGACTTCTCCCAGTTGATCAGCCACCCGAAATCCTCCAGGAGCTGAAGGGATAAATCGCGAGCCGTCACTGCCTCCTCCTTTGAGGATGCCACAATCAGAAGATCGTCCAGATAAGGAAGTATCATGATCCCTTGTCTCCGAAGCATTGCCATAAGAGGTGCCAGCACCTTTGTAAAAACTCGGGGTGCCGAAGCCAACCCGAAAGGGAGGGCCACAAACTGGTAACGGTCCTGACCTATGGCAAAGCGCAGAAAGCGCTGATGAGATCTTCCGATGGGAACGTGTAAATAGGCGTCGCGAATATCTATGGACACCAGAAAATTGTTCTGTGACAGGGCAGTCACCACTGAGCGAAGCGACTCCATGCGGAACTTTTGGGTGTAAACATGCCGATTTAACCTCTTGAGATCCAGAATGGGACGAAACTTTCCCTCCTTTTTGGGGACCACAAAGAGGTTGGAATAAAATCCCCTTCCCCGGTCTTCCGGAGGAACTGACACTACTACACCCTTCTGTAGTAAGGAATCGACTTCCTGCCGCAGAGCGGTCAATAAGTCGGGATCTGACGGCACGCGAGACTGACAGAATCTTTCTGGAGGGCGAGAGAGAAACTCTATGAAATAGCCTGCCGACATTATTCGTGTCACCCAGGAGTCTGAGACGCGGGAGACCCAAACCGCTTGAAACAGGAGCAGGCGCCCCCCCACTCGAGAATCCTCGAGTGAACTTCTGGCGTCAGTCCGTTTTGGCGGGCTTTTAGTCAGATTCCCGCTTGTCATTGCGCGGGTATTGTTTCCAAGAAGCGTTAGACTTTTGCCCCTGCCACGAAAAAAACGCCGGTTACAGTAGGAACCGGTCCTGCCAAAAGCAGCCGTAGCTGCCCTACGCTGAGGCAACGCTGACTCCTTAGCCTTAGCCTTAGCAATCAATTCCGTGAGGTCAGAGCCGAAAAGCTGACCACCTTTGTAAGGCAAAGATAGCAAACCTTGTTTGGAGACCGCATCTCCAGTCCACTGTTTAAGCCACAACGCTCTTCTAACAGTGATTGTAGAAGCCTGAGCTCTGGATATTAGGGAAGCCATATCCAAAAGAGCGTCACAGACATATTGGTCTGATTCTTCTATTAACTTAATGATCTCATCTATTGCCTGTAAAGACGACCCATCTTGCAGGGATATCCGCAGGCGAGCTGTCCAACCCATGGAAGCTCTAGAAGCACAATAGGAAGATAAAGCCACTCTAAAGGCCTGACCAGCAGCTTCATAGCCGGCCTTGGCCGCCATCTCTGACTTTTTGTCCAGCGCATCCTGCAAAGTAGCTTTCCCTTTGACGGGAAGCATAGTAGCTTTGTTAAGCTTAGATAAAGAAATATCCACCTCAGGGACGGAATCCAGCTAGCAAATAGGTCTGCTGGACAAGGATACAAGGTTTCAAACAACCTTGTCCCCTGAAAACGCTTATCTGGACAAACGCGTTCCTTTTCTACTTTCTTAGAAAACTCACTCATAGCTGGCATCGCTAAACGTGATCTTTGCGACCCATGGTACCATCTGGGTATACCTTCATCATCATTCATCTCCTCAGGTACTTGCAGTACCTCTCGTATGGCCCTGACAAAAGCATCTACACGGCCCGACAAGGAAGCAGAGTGCTCCTGAAAATCCTCCCTGCCCGAATCAGAACATTCTCCCTCAGAAACTGAAGGAAACTCCCCCTCGCAGACAAATCTGAGTCACTTAGTGGGGAGGGCATAGCAAACCTGGGACGCTTTTTGCTATGAGAAGGTCTAGAGGATACCCACTGACCCAAGAGGTCAGAAAGCCCACTAATAGCAGTAGCGAGCATATCAAACTTGGCATCATAGCGACCTCCAATAGCAGCGCTAGAAGGTGCAGAGGATTCCATCGTGTCAGAAACGCGGGGCTGGTCCTGGGGAAGACGATCAGCCTCCTGACTCAAATCTGACATGCCGGTTATGAGATGGTATAGTGATGAGAATAACCAGAGCAGTGTGGTCTCACACAGTAGCAAAACGCTGAAGGGTTAACTTCTTTTAAAAGCAAAAGAATACCCCAGCAGTGAAAAACGGCGCCCCCCCCGCTGCAGACAGCTCACAGACCGTTCCTGAGGGATACAATGTCCCAATGATCAGAAAACTGCAGCGCTGCGCTAGAGAGCGCAAACAGCAAAAACAAATGCTGCGGGAGGCTAAAGGGTTAAGCTGCTACCTAAGCGATAGCAGCGACTCACCCGGCTGGCTTGGTGTTGTCTCAAATGCCTGTGTACAGAAACGGAGGAGAGGAGACCAAGAGAGCTGTAATGGCTGCCGCAGAGAGCAGAAAGAGAAGGAGCCAGTCACTTCCTGTAATCAGAAAGCCGGGAAAGCCCGAAGCCACGCCCCCTCTCTGCTCAGTCAAAAAAGTGCGGGAAATCTTTTGCACTCCTCTCCCTGTACACTGTAACGGCGCTGCAGCGCCGAAAACACACAGCACATATTAAATAAAAAATCGCTCTCTTTTTTTTTTTTTTTTAAAATGCCCAATCATGAGCAAATAGTGGGAAACACCAATAACAGTCAGCGCTGTCACCGCAGACGCTGTAATCACTCGCATATATCAAAATATAATGCAGAGTACTCACCAGCCAAAAACGCCACAGGGACCCTCCACGGATATGTGACGCTGTGCCCATTGCTTCCCATGAGGACAAGGAACGCAGTGACCCAGAACGTGGTGTGCGTCCTGTCAGGGATAGCCACCTCTTCCCCCCGGGCCGGCAAGAAAATGCAATGACCACCATTTAGGGAATACATTTCTGCCAGGGGAGAGGATGGGGTCCAGCAGCGCCGGTACCCCTGATCCTCTAGACATAAAGTCCAGGACCCTGTCCGAGTAAAATAATAAACTCTTCTGAGGTGATTTCTGAGGAGCTGCATTAGCAGCCGTCCTTACTACTTGGACCTCAAGTCGAAACTGGAGTGTACGGCAGGAGGAGCCAGAGCCGGAGGGGCCGGACAACACCCATTTTTAGAACCTGAGGTTAGTCCTACTATCTGGCTCCGCCCTACCCAGAAGTAATGAAGTGTCCCCCTTGCTTCCATCTGCAGCTGAAAGCCTTACAACAAGTCCTGCCCCGTAGTTCTGTAAAGACTCTTTCAACCGTCATCAAGAGACAAGTCTGCCTTTCCTACGACGTGTCTACGAGGACTACAGCTGCAGGAGCCTCTCCCAGCGCTTCAGAAACGGGCAAAAAGGTACACAAGCTGAGCTCTCTTTACCCTGGACATCCTTTCAGCTGGTCAGCCATCGTATCTGCTGACATCCATTTCAGGCTAATCATCTGCTGGCCCCTTCGAGCAGGAGTCACATGATCTTAGCTTTGTCTCTGGACTCTGCCACGGCGGGGAGCATGTCTCTGCATACTACTGCCGTGCTAGTATGCAGAACTATCAGCATCTGAATGAACTTTGAACTTTCCCTTGTTAACTTGAACTTTCATCTTTGGATTGTTTGGGTTGGTGGAAGTGTTTGCATGTTGCAGCTTCCCCAATCTGAAGATGGGTTCTCCCATAACTTGGTTTATCCAACCATTGAGGACTTCACGTCATCAACCAAGAATTGGACTTACAACAGTTACAGTTTATTACTTGCATGCTTGTTTTTTTCCTTTTGTCTTTCTGGTCTACAGTGACATCTCCAGTGGACATCATAAAATTATGAAATCTATAGATTTCAGACGGGGAGTGTTATGTCCCATGAATGAGACATTTTACAGACTGTCCTGTGCATTTTACATGCTGTATTGCAGTCTCTCATATTGTTTACTGTTGCTATGTGTCCCTGTGTTTACATAGCTGAAATCCTCCCTTTACATCAAGTTTGTCCCTCCTGTCTCTCTGTCTCCCTCTTCTGGTATGATGTCATTTCCTTCTTCTTTCTCCTGTGTTTCATTCTCCATCTTGATTTTATCAGAATCACATGTGTTTTCAGTCTGTCTGAAGAAAGTATTTTTTACCTGCTGCTGTTTGTATGCATTCAACAAGAATTCTTACAGAAATCAAAGTCTCTTCTGGATTCTTCATAACATGTGTGCCGGCAGCTGAGTTAAGCTATCTGCGACCGTCGCCAATTGTAAGTAAGGTAAAGAGATCCAGCATCTCACAGAGCCATATTTGCAGCTACAGGCCCCGGGGACAGAATAAGCCTGGTTTATCCTAATACGATGGCAAAGGGGGGGAGGCAAGATTTGAATCCGACAGAGATTATTATAATGTGATCTGATCTGGCAAACAACAAGGAGACTTCAGATATTTAATTCATTAACTAAGACTGACATCAACTTGCTTTTGAAATCTTCCATTGTACTAATGTAACAATTTTGGGAGCGGCATTATATGTAATCAGCTGTATCATTTTGTTGTATAACCATTGTTTGCTTGGGGATTGTAAACTGGGGGAGGAACGGGTATTTGGGGTTAGAGGTATATGTACCTCTAATGTAGGTTTCTATTTTGCCTTTTTTTGTATTGAAAATCTTAATAAAAATTACTTTATTTAAAAAAAAAAAATTAGGTATAAACCACCGGTAATACCCAATGATGCCGAGGAATGCTCTTACACAGACGTAGGCAAAGTGCGGCTCAGACCGGGATAACCGAGGGGCTGAAAATGGTGGCCCACAGTCCGCTCGTTGTCTCCACCCGCCCGCTCGCACTGTCTCCGCAGACACTTTACATCCATGCTGACTGCATTGATGGAGGGGGGCCTCCGAATCTATCCTCCACCAATCAGCATGTGAAACAGCTGACGCGATGATGTCATGTCATTGCGTCAGTTGAGTACTGGGGAAAGTCAACACACCGGAGACAGAAGCAGAGCAGAGCACCGTGGAAACGGGAGAAAGGTGAGTACGTGGTGTTTGTTTTTTATTTATGTACATGGGATGTTTGGCTGCACATGGGGAGGCTATATGGGACTTCTCATGGACACGGGGAGGCTATATGGGACTTCTCATGGACATGGGGAGGCTATATGGGTCTTTTCATGGACATGGGGAGGCTGTTTGGACTGGCTCATGTGGTGGCAATGGGGAGGCTGCGTGGGTCTCATGGTGGCCATGGGGAGGCTGCGTGGGCCTCAGATGATGGCCACGGGGAGGCTGCGTAGGCCTCAAATGCTGGACACGGGGAGGCTGCGTGGGCCTCAGATGGCCACAGGGAGGCTGCGTGGGCCTCAGATGCTGGCCATGGGGAGTGTTGTGTTTTGGTAGCTGAGGAGAAATTGCAAAAATAGTAATATACCAGAGAGGCTGGAAACTATTGGATTGCAGTACCCTAAACTAATCGCCACACTAGAAGTAGCCGTGGAGCGTACCTACGGTGATCCTAGACGCCTCGTCACAGCCGGAGAGATAACTACACCTAAAGGCAGAAAGATGAAAGCTATCTGCCCCGTAGCAGAACCCCCAAAGAAATAGGAAGCCCTCAAACATGTAATGGCGGTTAGACAAGAAGGAAATACGGACACAGACAGAAAATAGAATGAGCAAACGCTGGGGCCCAATCTGTCTAGATAGAAAAGTATAGGAAAGAATTCTGACTGCAACCCAAAAAACCCTGACAAAAATACCAACACTTCTGATTAACAAAAAACCTGAGATCACACGATCTCTACCACCTAAATCAGATCTCTGGTGTAACACACAGCAATTCAGCAAATAAAAAGTGACAACGAACAGAGCAAAAGTGCAAATACAAAATGCACAATTGCAGCGCCAGACCCCAAAAGGGGACCAGGCTGAAGTCCACTGCAAGCAGCAAACAAGCAAGGAAAATCCAAACAGAGGAAAAAAAACAGCAAATCACTTATCTGAATGAGAGCAGGAATGCAAGCTGAGCTCCAAGCAAAACAAGGAAAAACAATTGATTACCGGCAAGGCTGAAGGGAGTTCAGGTCACTTATATCAGACAATGCAGAGCCAGCTGAAGGCCATTCAGCAATTAGTTCATTACCCTCAGCAACCACCGGAGGGAGCTCCAGCTCAGAAGTCGCCTCCAGAGTATTCACAACAGTACCCACCCTTGAGGAGGGGTCACCGAACCCTCACCTGCGCAACCAGGCGATCAGAATGAGCTCGATGATAGGCACGGATCAGTCTCCCAGCATTGATGTCCGAAGCAAACACCCAAGAATTGTCTTCCTGACCATAACCTCTCCACTTAACCAAATACTGGAGTTTCCACCTAGAAAAACGAGAATCCAATATTTTCTCAACCACATACTCCAAATTGCCCTCAACCAAAACAGGGTCGGGAGGCGCAGCCATAGGAACCAGTGGCTCGACAAACCTCTTCAATAAGGACTTGTGGAACACGTTATGGATCTTAAATGTCCCTGGAAGAAGCAAACGGAAGGAAACAGGATTAATAATTTCCATGATCTTATAAGGTCCAATGAACCTTGGCTTAAATTTTGGAGATGCAACTTTCATAGGGATATTTCTTGAGGACAACCAAACCAAGTCCCCACTTTAAAACGAGGACCATCAGTCCTATGCCGGTTGGCAAACCGCTGGGCCTTCTCTTGAGAGAGAGACAACTTCTCAACTACCTGGTCCCAAATCTGCTGCATATGCTCCACAATAGAGTCAACCCCCGGACAGACAGAAGCCTCCGCCTGTCCTGAAGAAAATCGAGGGTGAAACCCAGAATTGCAGAAAAATGGAGACATCAAGGTGGCAGAGCTAGCCCTATTATTAAGAGCAAACTCAGCCAAAGGCAAAAAGAGACCCAGTCATCTTGATCAGCAAACACAAAACATCTCAAATAAGTCTCCAAGGTCTGGTTTGTTTTCTCGGTTTGTCCATTGGTCTGAGGGTGAAATGCAGAGGAGAAAGATAACTGAACTCCAAGTTTAGAACAAAATGTCCTCCAAAATCTGGAAACAAACTGGACTCTTCTGTCAGACACAATGTTCTCCGGAATGCCATGTAACCGAACCACGTGCTGAAAGAACAAAGGCACCAATTCGGAGGAGGAAGGCAACTTAGGTAATGGCACAAGATGTATCATCTTGGAAAACCTATCACAGATTACCCAGATAACGGTCATTCTCTGAGAGACAGGGAGGTCAGAAATAAAATCCATAGAAATATGGGTCCATGGTCTCTTGGGTACAGGTAATGGCATTAACAAACCACTAGAACGAGAGCAAGGCATGAAACGAGAGCAAGTCCCACAGGACTGCACAAAGTCCCTGACATCACGAGACAAAGTAGGCCACCAAAACGACCGACTCACCAAGTCTCTGGTACCAAAAATTCCGGGATCACCAGCCAACGCGGAACAATGAATCTCAGACATCACACTCTTCTTCCACTGGTCTAGGACAAACAATTTCCCAACAGGGCAGCGCTCAGGTTTATCCTCCTGACACTCCTCCAGAGCCAGTCTCAAATTGGGCGAGATGGCGGAAAGAACTACACCCTCTTTCAAAATAACAACAGGATCAGATAACTCAGGAGAATCCGCAAAGAAACTCCTCGAGAGGGCATCCGTGTTAACATTCTTAGTGCCCGGAAGAAAAAAAACACAAAATTAAAACGTGTGAAAAACAAGGCCCACCTGGCCTGCCTAGGATTAAGTCGCTTGGCTGATTCGAGAAAAACCAGGTTCTTATGGTCCGTGAGGACCACCACCTGATGTTTGGCTCCTTCCAGCCAATGTCTCCACTCTTCAAAGGCTCACTTCATGGCCAATAACTCCTGATTACCCACACGTCATAATTACGTTCAGTTGGAGAGAATTTTCGAGAGAAAAAGGCACAAGGGTTACTCTTAGAGGTCTCTGGAACCCTTTGGGTCAAAACGGCACCTGCCCCAATCTCAGAGGCATCAACCTCCACCTGAAACGGCAGAGAAACATCAGGCTGCCGTAGAACAGGAGCAGAAATTAATCTCTGCTTAAGTTCCTGAAACGCAGAAACTGCCTCAGGAGGCCAATTCACCACATCGGAACCCTTTTTACTCAAATCAGTCAATGGTTTAACAATACTGGAGAAATTACCAATAAATTTACGATAAAAATTGGCAAAACCCAAAAATCTCTGAAGATTCTTCAATGAAGTAGATTGAACCCAATCACAGATGGCCTGAACCTTGACCGGGTCCATTTCAATAACAGATGGAGACAAAATGAATCCCAGAAATGAGACCTTCTGTACGCCAAAAAGACACTTTGATCCCTTCACATACAGTGCATTCTCTCTCAAAATCTGGAACACAGTCCGAACATGTTTCACATAAGAGTCCCAGTCGTTGGAAAAAAAATCAAGATATCATCCAAATAAACAATCAGAAATTTATCCACAAAATCCCTGAAAATATCATTCATGAAGGATTGGAAGATGGAAGGGGCATTAGTAAGCCCAAAAGGCATCACTAGGTACTCAAAATGCCCCTCTGGGGTATTAAAACGCCGTCTTCCATTCATCCCCGTGCTTAATGCGAATAAGGTTATACGCCCCCCTGAGGTCAAGCTTGGTAAACCAACTAGCACTTTTCACTCTGGAAAATAGGTCAGAAATCAAGGGTAACCGATATTGATATTTAACAGTGATCTTATTCAGGAGGCGATAATCAATACACGGCCTCAATGAACCATCCTTTTTGGCCACAAAGAAAAAACCGGCACCCAAGGGTGAAGAGGATGGTCTGATATGACCCTTCTCCAAAGACTCCTTGATATAAGATCGCATAGCATCGTGTTCAGGTACAGATAAATTAAAGAGCCGACCCTTAGGAAATTTACAACCAGGTACTAACTCAATAGCGCAATCATAGCTCCTGTGAGGAGGTAAGGATGCAGACTTACTTTCACTAAACACATCAGAAAAATCAGTCAAAAAGTCAGGGACATCCTGAGACTGGGGAGAGGCAGAAAAAACAGGAGTGTCAGTATTAACACATTGGCAGCCCCAACTGGTCACAGACACAGATTTCCAATCCAAAACAGGATTATGAGTCTGTAACCAAGGGAAACCCAGTACAATAATGTCATGCAGATTATGCAACACCAGAAATTTGCAACTCTCCTGATGATCTGGTTCAACCCTCATTATCACCTGAGTAGAAAACTGGGGTTTATTCTCCGCCAAAGGGGTAGAATCAATGCCCAGTAAAGGAATAGACTTCGCAGGGGTATCATGGGAAACCCACAACGTTTGGTAAAGTCAAAATCCATCAGGTTAATAGCTGCTCCTGAATCAACAAAAGATGAGCCGAAAATGTGGACAGGGAGCAAATCAGGGTAACAGTCAACAGAAATTTAGTCTGAACACTACCCAAGACAACTGAGCGCGCAAAACGTCTTCCCCACTTAGGGCAGACGGAAATAGCATGGGAAGCGTCACCACAGTAGAAACATAACCCATTGCGCTTACGAAACTCATGACGCTGAGCCCCAGAAGTCACTCCATCACACTGCATGGGCTCAGGAGCTGGCTCACAAGGCAACACTATCTCACGCATACCTCTGTGCTCCCGCAAACGTCTGTCAATTTGAATAGCCAAAGACATAGAATCATTGAGACCAGAGGGAACAGGGAATCCCATCATAACGTCCTTTACATTTTCTGACAGACCCTTCCGAAAAAGGGCTGCCAAAGCATCATCATTCCATTTGGTCAGGACTGCCCACTTTCGAAATTTCTGACAGTACAGCTCAGCGTCTTCACGACCCTGATTTAATGCCAACAAGGTCTTTTCAGCTTGATCAGTGACATTAGGTTCATCGTACAATAACCCCAGAGCCTGAAAAAATACATCAACATCATTCAAAACAGGATCCCCAGGTGTCAGGGAAAAAGGCCAATCCTGAGGGTCGCCGCGCAGCAGAGAGATGAGAATTTGAACCTGCTGTGCTGCGTTCCCTGAGGACTTAGGCTTTAAGGCAAAAAACAACTTACAGTTATTTTTGAAATTCAGAAATTTAGACCGATCCCCCAAAAATAAATCTGGTATGGGGATCCTAGGTTCCACAACCGGTAACCTAGCAAGATAGGTAGCAATACTCCGAACCTCGGTGGCAAGCTGCTCCACACGGCCAGACAACTGTGCAAACTCCATTGTGGGAAAAAAAAAATTCCTCCTCAGCACCCAGAGAAAAAGAGGGAAAAAAATGCAACAAACAGAAAAAAAAAATTCTGACAACTCCCCTTTTTTCTTTTCACTATTTTTCCCTTCTGTGAGTACCATATAATTTTCAGTTAGGCCTGTTGTGTTTCGGAAGCTGAGGAGAAATTGCAAAAATAGCAAAAATAGCAATACACCAGAGAGGCTGGAAACTATTGGATTGCAGTACCCTAAACTAACCGCCACACTAGAAGTAGCCGTGGAGCGTACCTACGGTGATCCTAGACTCTTCGTCACAGCCGGAGAGATAACTACACCTAAAGGCAGAAAGATGAAAGCTATCTGCCCCGTAGCAGAACCCCCAAAGAAATAGGAAGCCCTCAAACATGTAATGGCGGTTAGACAAGAAGGAAATATGGACACAGACAGAAAATAGAATGAGCAAACGCTGGGGCCCAATCTGTCTAGATAGAAAAGTATAGGAAAGAATTCTGACTGCAACCCAAAAAACCCTGACAAAAATACCAACACTTCTGATTAACAAAAAGCCTGAGATCACACGATATCTACCACCTAAATCAGATCTCTGGTGTAACACACAGCAATTCAGCAAATAAAAAGTGACAAGGAACAGAGCAAAAGTGCAAATACAAAATGCACAATTGCAGCGCCAGACCCCAAAAGGGGACCAGGCTGAAGTCCACTGCAAGCAGCAAACAAGCAAGGAAAATCCAACCAGAGGAAAAAAAACAGCAAATCACTTATCTGAATGAGAGCAGGAATGCAAGCTGAGCTCCAAGCAAGACCAGGAAGAACAATTGATTACCGGCAAGGCTGAAGGGAGTTCAGGTCACTTATATCAGACCATTCAGAGCCAGCTGAAGGCTATTCAGCAATTAGTTCATTACCCTCAGCAATCACCGGAGGGAGCTCCAGCTCAGAAGTCGCCTCCAGAGTATTCACAACAGAGGAGGCTACGTGGGCCTCAGATTCTGGCCATTCGGAGGCTGTATGGGCCTCAGATGCTGGCCATTCGGAGGCTGCGTGAGCCTCAGATGCTGGCCATTCAAAGGCTGCGTGGGCCTTAGATGCTGGCCATTCGGAGGCTGCGTGGGACTCAGATGCTGGCCATTCGGAGGCTGCGTGGGACTCATACATTATAATAAAGGGCTGTGTTCGGGTTCAAATGGTATATAGCGGGATGTTGGCATACTTAATTCTGCTCAATATTAAGTGATATATTTATTAATATAATAATTATAATTAATATGTTGATATTATTATTGAGTCATGGTCTCTCATGTGGCCCCTCGGGAAAATTAATTGCCCACCTGTGCTCTTACCTGTTTAGTGATTACAGGCCGGGGCCAGTTTTGAATAGCCTTGATCTTGTTAATTTGGCGTTTAATAACCCCACGGCCAATCACTTACCCCTTGAGACCTATTGCACGTTATTTGGGGTTTGCTGTGAAGCCCGCTGCTCTGAGCGAATTCACTACTGCTTGTACCTGGGACCTACATCAGCATCTGGAACATGGCCGGGGCACCACGTAACCCAGAAGGCAAGACAACATAGTGATAGAAACCCTCCGGAGTTATAAAGGCAGTCTTTTCTTTAGTCGACTCTGTAAGAGGCACCTGCCAGTAACCCTTGGTCAGATCAAGGGTGGTGAATTACTGAGCCTGACCCAGTCACTCGATCAGCTCGTCCTCCCGGGGCATTAGACAAAGGTCAAACTTTGACACCTCATTCAATTTTCGGAAGTCGTTACAAAATCGTAGCAATCCGTCCGGCTTCGGGGTCAGTACAATGGGACTAGCCCACTCACTCCTAGACTCCTCAATTACTCCCACCTGGAGCATTTGTCTTACTCGCGATGGTTTGTCTCCGGGCACACGGTATGGTTTCATCCACACCCTTACGTGAGGATCGTTGACAATGTCATGCTGGATTACAGAGGTACAGCCGGGCAGTTCCGAGAATACGTCCGTATTCTATTGTTCTAATTTCCGAACCTCTCGACGCTACTGTTTAGAGAGTGTGTCTTCTATGTTTACCTCTCTTGCAGCCTCCTCCTGGGCTGGTGTCAGAGGGTCCCCAGATGATACGACCGGAGTCGCATCCGTAAACATACACTCCGGTCCTTCCACGCTTTTAGCAGATTTATATGATACAACTGTTCGGGTTTCCATTTCCTGGTCTGGCATACTCGGCAATTCACCTCCCCACATTTTCCTAGACTTCATATGACCCTTGCCACTTGGCCACAAGCTTACTTTCGGTGGAGGGTACCAAGACTAAAACCCGATCTCCTTCCTTAAAGGAGCGTACCGAGGCCTTCCTATTATATGCTCAGCACTGCACTGCCTGAGCATGCTCTAAATGTTCTTTTGCTATAGACATGACCACTGCTATCCGGTACTGCATATTGGCCACCTGCTCTATTATACTCTTATGTGGAGTAGGCGCCTGTTCCCAAGTTTCTTTTGCTACATCCAGCAGAACGCAAGGATGCCTGCCATACAATAGCTCAAAGGGTGAAACTCCTGTTGAAGTCTGCGGTACCTCGGGGCAAACATTAAAAAGGGCAATAACATGTCCCAATCCCTTCCATCCTTGGAGATCACTTTTTTCAGCATGGATTTAAGGTTTTTGTTAAACCGTTCGACCAGTCCATCAGTCTGGGAGTGGTACACTGACGTGCGCAATTGTTTTATCTGAAGCAGCTTACACAGTTCCTTAGTCACTTTGGACATAAAAGAAGTCCTGTGATCTGTGAGGATCTCCTTAGCCCAAGGAAGCAGAACATGGCACACAACTCTCGGACAATAAGTTTAGCCGAGGTGTGGTGAAGTGTAATTGCTTCCGGGTAACAGGTGGCATAATCTACTACCATAATATATGGTTTTTTTGGAAGTGCATTGAGCAGCAAGGTGGTTTGCTGAAGGAAAAAAAAAATCTCTTTAAATCTTCTGCTTCAGCGAGTGTGAGCGAGCTGAGTGTGACCGGAGCGTAAGTGCGAACAGTGGTAAGTGTGAGATCACTAAGGCGAGAATCCCCTCCTCTCCTGATCATAGTCGCAGAGGACCACAGAGGCAATAATGCTCCCCTCCTCTCCTCATTATTGTTACAGGAAACCACCTATGCGACAGTTTCTCCCCTCTCAATCATAGTTACAGGTGACAACAGAGGTGACGCTTCCCTCCTCTCCAGATCATTTTTGCACAAGACAACAGAGCAGACCCTCCCCTCCTCATCCGATCATCATTACAGGAGACCACTAAGGTGAAAATCCCCTCCTCTCCCGATCATAGTCCCAGAGGACCACACTACCCTACTTTCCCGATCATTGTTACAAGGGAACCACTGAGGCGACGCTCCCTCCTCTCCTGATGATACTTACAGACCACTGAGGTGATCCTCTCCTGATCATAGTTACAGACCACAGAGGCGACGCTCTACTCCTCTTCCAATCATAGTTACAGGAGACCACTGAGGTGATGCTCTACTCCTCTTCCAATCATAGCTACAGGAAACCACTGAGGTGACAGTTACTCCTCTCTCAATCATAGTTACAGGGGACAACAGAGGCGATGCTCTCCTTTTCTCCGAGTCACAGTTACACGGGACCAAAGAAGCGACGCTCCCCTCCTCTCCTGATCATAGTCACAGGAGATCACTGTTGAAACGCTCCCCTCCTCTTCTGCTCATGGTTACAGGAGACCACAGAGCCCCGATCAAGGATACAGGAGATCATAGAGGCGACGCTCCCATCCTCTCCTTACCATGGTTACAGGGGACCACAGTGCAGACGCTCCCCTACTCTCCTCATCATTATAACAGCAGACAACAGAGCAGACCCTCTCCTCCTCTTCTGATCATTGTTAAAGGAGACCACTGAGACGAAAATCCCCTCATCTCCCGATCATAGTCGCACAGGAACACAGAGGCGATGCTCCCCCTCCTCTCTCAATCATTGTTACAGGAAACCACTGAGGAGACAGTTTCTCCTCTCTTGATCATAGCTACAGGGGACAACAGAGGCAACAGTTACAGTTAACCAAAGAGGCGAAACTTCCCTCCTCTCCCGGTCATGGTTAGAGTAGACCAAACACGCGACGATCCACTTCTCTCCAAATTATAGCTACAAAAGACCACAAAGGCGACGCTCCCCTCCTCTCCTAATCATCATAACAGGAGACAACTGATGCGAAAATCCCCTCATTTCCCAATCATTGTTACAGAGGACCACTGAGGCGACGCTCTCCTCCTCTCCTGATCATAGTTACAGGAGATCACAGATCAGATGCTTCCCTCCTCTCCCGATCAGGTTTACAAAAGACCACTGAGGTGACGCTACCCTCCTCTCCTGATCATGGTCACAGGAGATCACAGAGCAGATGCTTCCCTCCTCTCCCGATCATTGTTACAGGGAACTACTGAGGTGACGTTTCACTCTTCTCCAGATCATAGTTACAGGAGATCACAGAGCAGATTCTTCCCTCCTCTCCCGATCATTGTTACAGGGGACCACTGAGGTAACGCTTCCCTCCTCTCCCGATCATAGTTACAAGAGATCACAGAGCAGATGATTCCCTCTTCTCCTGATCATGTTTACAGAAGACCACTAAGGCGACACTTCCTTACTCTCCTGATCATGGTTACAGGAGACCACTGAGGTGATGCTACCCTCCTCTCCTGATCATAGTCACAGGAGACCACCTGAGGAGACGCTCTTCTCCTCTTCAGATCACGGTTACAGGAGACAACAGAGCCGACGCTTTTTTCCCCTCCCAATCATGGCTACAGGAGACCATAGAGGCAACGCTCCCCTCCTCCCCCGACGGCCCCCGAAGAAGCCAACACGAAACGCGCGTTGGGGCTGCGTGTTCCGGGATCCCTAGCGAGGCACTATGGGTGAGTGGCGATTTTCTATGATTTCTTATCTGCAGTATTGTGGTATGAATATATATTCTAGGCAGCTTTTTGGGCTATATGTGGGAGACTTGTTACTTAATTAGAGTCGTTGGACTTTACCCACGTTGCTCTTTATATATTTTTATGCACGTGTACTTTAGGCTGCAGCAATACCAGCAGTGTGATTACTGCTGTATTTTTCTTGCCACTACCCACCTCTTATTACATTAATGTAATTTTTTCTAGGACCTGAGTTTTATACTTGTTTGCTTGTTCTGTTTCCTTATTTGAACCTTATATTTTTTCGGTGTTATTTCATGTATTTATTTGGTATTTAATAAATATTGATTTTGTATTTACTCTGTACTTTTAGTGTTTCCAATATTTTGAGTGTACCACAGGATATTTCCCTGATCCTCTTGAAATTTCAGTGGAGGTTCAGTTATCATGTACTAATTATGTGGTCTCTTCTACTTTGTATATATTTCTCCTGTAACATTCTATAACCGATCCCCCGTGCATTCAGTAACCCCAGAAAACGAAGCACATGGGTTCCTCTAGGAACGGACTGACCGTATGGGCCCCTATACTCTCAGACACAGAAATGTTATCTCCAACCAATCATGACTATGGTGGGGGTAAGGGGACTATGGCATTCATGGGCCAGGGTACCACACCTGTCCGCACTTACAGCTGGGGTCCACACAGCATTGGACGCTCCATTCTGAAATTCTTCTTTAGTTTTGAGGGCAGCTGGGAAGGTTCCAGATTTGGGTACGTGGCGACCCTGTGGAAAACAAAGAAGGGTGATTGAAGATCATATGATCAGAAACAATACTGGGCTCAGCATGGTGAGCAGGTCACTTTTTGGAGTGATGGGTATGATAGGGTTAGAGTTCCTACACTGGGACATATGGCTCCGGCTGTGACCCCTGGGAGCAGTATGACCCTACTGTCCATCGGTCTTATGCAAGTGTCGAGACTGTGTGTAAATGATCGCTCTGCCGAGCACAGAAAGATTCTGCTCCTGGGGTTTCAGTACTCGGAAGTCTTTCTAAAAGGGCCAGCACAGAATGTGCCCATAACACAGATAAACCCTGCGCTGTGGGTGGATGACTCTGCAACTATGGCTATCCAACTATTGTCAAACTACAACCCCAACATACCCAGGACTACGAAAGAAATTAATTGGAATAGGTTCCCCCGTAAAGCATGATGAACAAAGGACTGAGCTCGGCTGGGTGTGCGCCCAGGTCTGGTCGGGCACTGTTGGATGGTGTTGAGGGTCCATCAGGCAGACTTGGGGTGATGTTTGGGGCTGTCCAAGTCCAGTCAAGTGTGGCTCTTCCCATCCAATAATCAATACTGATATACGAGGACCTTACCCTGGAGTACGGACGCGTCAGGCTCCGTGCTGCATTTTATGGCAGCTCCTGCAGCCTTACAGCATTTCAGAGCTTGTATCAGGGCAGATATCAGTCATAAAGAATTGCTTACCAGCACTGGAGATATGATGTAGTAATGATCTTGGGGGCAGGGAGGTTTCTAGGGTTTCATTTCACCCACTCCAGCCTGAAAAGACTGATAACAGGGAGCAAAAGCCTATACTCATCTACACTCTACAAGGAGGTACTTGGGGAGGGGGGGGTCACATACTTCTCTGAGCACTCACCCATTGTCACCAGCTCATATAGCAAAATGCCAAATGACCACCTGGAACAAAAAAAGAGACTGTGACATCACTGCTGAATGCCAATCACTGATTACCCACCCCAGGCCAGGACCATCATCAGTTATCCGCTTGAGGACCCACCATCTAGGGTCACTCACATGCCCTCCAGACTCTGCCCATTATCGGGGGGTCACTCACGTCCCCCCAGACTCCGCTCACTCTCGGGGATCACTCACACATCCCTCAGCCTCCGCCCACTTCTGCGGGTCATTCACACATTCCCCCAGACTCAGCCCACTATCGGCGGACACTCACATGTCCCCCCCAGACACCACCCACTATCAGGGGTCAGTCACAAGTTCTCCCCAGACTCTATGCAGTATTGGCACTCACTCAGACATTTCCTCAAACTCTGCCCACTATCGAAGGTCACTCACATGTCCCCAGCGTCCACCCACTATCAGGGGTCACTGGGTCACTCACATGTTCTCCTCAGACTCCAGTCACTAGCAGTAGTCACTCACACGTCCTCCCCAGACTCCGCCCACTATCAAGGGCACATACTCATCCACTTGACTCCGCCCACTATCGGCGGTCACACTGGGTCACTCACATGTTCTCCTCAGACTCGTCACTAGCAGTGGTCACCCACACGTCCTCCCCAGACTCCGCACACTATCAAGGGCACATACTCATCCCCCTGATTCCGCCCACTATCGGCGGTCACTCAGATGTCCCCCAATTATCGGGGGTCACTTACACATCCCCAAGACTCCGCCCAGTATCGGGGGTCACTCAGACGTCCACTCAAACTCTGCCCACTATTGAGGGTCACTCACACGTCCCTGAAGTCCGCCCACTATCAGGAGTCAGTCACACTTTCTCCACAGACTCCAGTCACTATCACTGGTTACTTACACATCTCTCCAGACTCCGCCCACTATTGGTGGTCACTCACACGTCCCCACAGACTCTGCCCACTATCAGGGGTCAGTCACATGTCCTCCCAGACTCGGTCCACTATCGGTGGTCATTCACACATCCACCCAGACTCCGCCCACTATCGGCGGTCATTCACACATCCACCCAGACTCTGCCCACTATCTGTGATTATTCACACATCAACCCAGACTCCGCCCACTATCAGTGGTCACTCACACTTTCGCCTCAAACTCCAGTCACTATCAGGGGTCACTCACACTTCCCCCCAAGCTCTGCACCATACCAGGGGTGACTCACACGTCCCCACAGACTCTGTCCACTATCAGGGATCACTCACACGTCCTCCCAGACTCTGCCCACTATTAGAGGTCATTCACACGTCACTCCAGACTCCGCCCACTATCAGGGGTCATTCACACGTCCCTCCAGACTGCACCCACTATCAGGGATCAGTCACACGTCCCCTCAGACTGCGCCCACTATCAGCAGTCACTCACATGTCCCCCAGACTCTGCCCACTATCAGGGGTTACTTACGCATCCTCCCAGACTCCGCCCACTATTGGTGGTCACTCACACATCTCCCCAGACTCCGCCCACTATTGGTGGTCACTCACACATCTCCCCAGACTCCGCTCACTATTGGTGGTCACTCACACGTCCCCCCAGACTCCGCCCACTATCAGAGGTCACTCACACGTCGCTCTTCTCGGTAATGTCCGCACCCTTCAGCCGTTCCGGTGACTGCCACTTCAGAGGCACCTGGGCAGCTCTTCGCACAGGGACGGACCCACTCCTGTACTGTATGGCAGCCAGACCTAGACCACAGAGCTGGACACTGAGATCTTCATGTAGAAGGAGGTTACATGCGGCCACATAGCCATGGACTAGATCATGGGTCCCCGACAGATATTCCTGGGGCAACAGAGGGTGCACATGTAGGCAATGTCTGTAATATATGCCACACATCCCCCAAAACCCCTGACCCTCAATACATAGGAGCATCAGTGAGAAAAGGGAACAGAGACAACAGGGAGGCACATACACTGGTCATATCGCAAACTCCCTGGCTCCTCCTCCACTCACCTGTCCTTTTCCTCCTCCAGACCCCTCTGTTCTTTTCCTCATCCTCCAGACCCCTCTCTCCTTCTCCTCCTTCAGACCCCTCTCCTTCAGACACCTCTCTCCTTCTCCTCCTCCAGACCCCTCTTTCCTTCTCCTCCTCCAGACCCTTCTCTCCTTCTCCTCCTCCAGACCCTTCTGTCTTTCTCCTCCTCCAGACCCCTCTTTCCTTCTCCGGACCCCTCTCTCCTTCTCCTCCTCCAGACCCCTCTCTCCTTCTCTTCCTTCAGACCCCTCTCTCCTTCTCCTCCTTCAGACCCCTCTCTCCTTCTCCTCCTCCAGACCCTTCTTTCCTTCTCCTCCTCCAGACCCTTCTCTCATTCTCCTCCTCCAGACCCCTTTCTCTTTAATCTCATCCAGATCCCTCTGACCTTGTGCTCATCCTACTCCAGACCCTTCTCTCCTTCTCCAGATCCCTCTAACCCTTTGCTCATCCTACTCCAGACCCCCCTCTCTTCTCCGGACTCCAGATCCCTCTAACCTTTTGCTCATCCTACTCCAGACCCCCTCACTTCTCCGGACTCCAGACCCCTCTAACCTATTGCTCATCCTACTCCAGACCCCTCTTTCCTTATCCTCCTCCTCCAGACTCCTCTAACCTTTTGCTCATCCTACTCCAGACCCTTCTCTCCTTCTCCAGATCCCTCTAACCCTTTGCTCATCCTACTCCAGACCCCCCTCTCTTCTCCGGACTCCAGGTCCCTCTAACCTTTTGCTCATGCTACTCCAGACCCCCTCACTTCTCCGGACTCCAGACCCCTCTAACCTATTGCTCATCCTACTCCAGACCCCTCTTTCCTTATCCTCCTCCTCCAGACCCCTCTAACCTTTTGCTCATCCTACTCCAGACCCTCTCTCCTCCTCCGCCTACAGATCCCTCTAAACGTTTGCTCATCCTACTCCAGACCCTCTCCTTCTCCTCCAGATCTCTGTAACCTTTTGCTCATCCTACTCCAGACCCCTCTTTCCTTTTCCACATCCCTCTAACCTTTTGATCATCCTACTCCAGACGTCTCTCGCCTTCTCCTCCAGATCCCTCTAACCTTTTGCTCATCCAACTCCAAACCCTTCTCTCCTTCTCCTCCTCCAGACCCCTCTAACCTTTTGCTCATCCTACTGCAGAACCCTCTCTCCTTCTCCTCCTCCAGATCCCTCTAACCTTTTTGCTCATCCTACTCCAGACACCTCTAACCTTTTGCTCATCCTACTCTATACCCTACACCATACCCCTTTCTCCTCCTCCAGATCCCTCTAACCTTTTGCTCATCCTACTACAGACCCCTCTCTCCTTCTCCAGACCCTCTAACCTTTTGCTCATCTACTCCAGACCCCTCTATCCATCACCTTCAACATACTCCTGTTCTCCTTCCCCTTAATCCTGTCCACTTATGTGTCCTGCGACTGTCCTCCGTTCAGTCACTTACCAGACCGCTAGCCACTTGTAAAGCCATTGAGTACACATCCTTCTCAGTGATTCTGAGGGCGGCCCCCTCTGAGGCATGTGCATCCTAAACATGAGAAACAGAGCACAGCTGGTATATGTAGCCCTTCTTTAAAGGGCCTTTGAGAGCACAGAACGACTGTTCACAGCCAGTACAGTCATGGCCAAAAGTTTTGAGAATGACACAAATATTATATTTTCACATGATCTGCTGCCCTCTGGTTTTTATGTGTGTTTGACAGATGTTTTTATCACAGACAGAAATATAATTGCAAACATATGAGTAACAAAAGCTTATATTGACAGTTAGAATGAGTTAATGCAGCAAGTCAATATTTGCAGTGTTGACCCTTCTTCTTCAGGACCTCTGCAATTCTCCCTGGCATGCTCTCAATTAACTTCTGGACCAAATCCTGACTGATAGAAGTCCATTCTTGCAGAATCAATGCTTTCATTTTGTCAGAATTTTTAGGTTTTTGTTTGTCCACCCGTCTCTTGATGATTGACCACAAGTTCTCAATGGGATTAAGATCTGGAGAGTTTCCAGGCCATGGACCCAAAATCTCTATGTTTTGTTCCCTGAGCCATTTAGTTATCACCTTTGCTTTATGGCAAGGTGCTCCATCATGCTGGAAAAGGCATTGTTGATCGCCAAACTGCTCTTGGAGGGTTGGGAGAAGTTGCTCTTGGAGGACATTCTGGTACCATTCTTTATTCATGGCTGTGTTTTTAGGCAAGACTGTGAGAGAGCCGATTCCCTTGGCTGAGAAGCAACCCCACACATGAATGGTTTCAGGATGCTTAACAGTTGGCATGAGACAAGACTGGTGGTAGCGCTCACCTTGTTTTCTCCGAATGAGGCGTTTTCCTGATGTCCCAAACAATCGAAAAGGGGATTCATCAGAGAAAAAAACTTTACCCCAGTCCTCAGCAGTCCACTGCCTGTACCTTTTGCAGAATATCAGTCTGTCCATGATGTTTTTTCTGGAGAGAAGTGGTTTCTTTGCTGCCCTCCTTGAGACCAGGCCTTGCTCCAAGAGTCTCCGCCTCACAGTGCGTGCAGATGCACTCACACCTGCCTGCTGCCATTCCTGAGCAAGCTCTGCACTGCTGGTAGCCCGATCCCGCAGCTGAAACACTTTTAAGAGACGGTCCTGGCGCTTGCTGGTCTTTCTTGGGCGCCCTGGAGCCTTTTTGCCAACAATGGAACCTCTCTCCTTGAAGTTCTTGATGATGCGATAGATTGTTGACTGAGGTGCAATCTTTCTAGCTGCGATACTCTTCCCTGTTAGGCCATTTTTGTGCATTGCAATGATGACTGCACGTGTTTCTTTAGAGATAACCATGGTTAACAGAAGAGAAACAATGATGCCAAGCACCAGCCTCCTTTTAAAGTGTCCAGTGGTGTCATTCTTACTTAATCATGACAGATTGATCTTCAGCCATGTCCTCATCAACACCCACACCTGTGTTAATGGAGCAATCACTGAAAAGAGGTTAGCTGGTCCTTTTAAGGCAGGGCTGCAATGATGTTGAAATGTGTTTTGGGGGATAAAGTTCATTTTCTAGCCAAATATTGACTTTGCAAGTAATTGCTGTTAAGCTGATCACTCTTTATAACATTCTGGAGTATATGCAAATTGCCATTAGAAAAAGTGAAGCAGTAGACTTTGTAAAAATTAATATTTGTGTCATTCTCAAAACTTTTGTCCATGACTATACAGGCGCTCGGGGCAACATGGCGGTCAGACATTTCCATACACCTCTCACCTGCTTGTTTTACATCAATCTCCACTCTACTCTGCTCTATGAAGCCACAGCTGTCAATCAAAGAAGAGGGGAGGAGATTGTGGGAAAACAAGCAGGTGGGAGGTGTATGGAAATGTCTGGCTGCCATGTTGCACCAAACGCCTGTGCTTGGACAGTCATTGACTACAATCTATTACTCTCTGTTATCAGCCATTTTTGGGGGAGGTGACTGTAGGACAGGAGACTACAATGTATTACTCTCTGTTGTCAGCCATTACTGAGGGAGGAGACTGTAGGTAAGGACACTACAATCTATTACTCTCTGTTGTCAGCCATTACTGGGGGAGGAGACTGTAGGACAGCTGACTACAATCAGTTACACCCTGCTAGGAGCACCATCTGTCTCCTGAGCTTCAGGACTTCCAGGAGGAGGACCGTAGTTTGCCTCTCTTCTCCTCAGGGCAAGGCAGGCTTCCTGGAAGGCCAGCATGGCTTCCCAGGCTTCTGTTCTATGCTGGTGGGGGACAGGGAGCTGCAACCGGCTCAGGAGGGGGTGAGAAGGTCGGGACAGGTGAAGAAGACCATATCCACCTACTCCAACCTCGAGACGGCTCATCGTCCATGCAGAGAGGGAGACAGGGGCACCCCAGGCCCCAGGAAGAAGAGCCCAGGAAGATCCTGGAGGGAGATGAGCTCCAGCGAGTCCACAAGTTACTTCTCCTCCCAAGTATTCACAATATTGCGCGAGTACAAGGACGTCAGCAAAGCAATAACCCGATTGAAGGAGGAGCTGCGGGAGGCCCTGGTCCTGAACACCCTTGCCTCCAAAAAGGAACGACCCGCAACCTCCCAGGGGTTTAAAGCCCTCAGAGATGAGGTGGTCCGGCTAGTGCTCCTTCGGGAGTCCTGGAGAGGTTAAAGAACCAGTGGCGGTTCTCAGAAATTAAGGCATTAAACACCTCAGGAGACCCGCCAGCCCGCGTTCTAAGCGAAGAGGAGGAGGACAAAGTTGTGACTGGATTCCCACGTGCTGGAACAAGCCGGGAAGTGAGTCACAGAGCCAACAACAAGAAAGCGGCCTCCCGGCATGGCAGAGGACTCCCAGAGCAGAGGCCGGAGTGTCGGGGAGGAAGAGGAGCAGGAGTGCGGTGTGCTAAAGGAGATCCGAGAGCTGGTGTCTCCTGTGGATCTAAACCGTTTTTCTTTAGGGGAGGATGAACCAGTGGAGAAGACAAAGAAAACGAGGAAGACCAAGGAGACTGCAAGGGAGGTGGTGAGTTACAAATATGTACCAATGTCTGATGTTACACCAAACCTAAAGGCACGGGCTCTGCAGTGGTTCCGGGGTATGGGCAAGGTGGGGAAAAGAGGAGGACGTCCGGCGATGCTACCATCTGTGCGGGGAACGGTGCAGGGGGAGAGACTGTGGAGGTACTCACGGCACTGGACATAGGGGACCCCGTGGAGTTTCCCTCCCTGCTCTCGGCGGCTAAGCCGGTTATCACCGGAGCCGAGGAGGGTGAGAGGAATGTCTACACCGTTGCGAGAGGGGGATGGTGTGGGCAGACTCCATCTCTGCTCACTGCAGCTGAGCCGGCCGACGCTGGGGCTGCGGGAAGCAGGGCCAAGGAGCGTGTCACAGCGAAAGGGAGGCTCAACAGAGGAGAAGAGGCACGCGGCTTGGACAGAGGAGCCGAGATGTCAGGAATGTTCCTGCAGAAAAGCAGCAAGGAACAAATAAAACTGCCAAGAACACTGGGCGCACTGCTGTGACAGGAGGGCAGTGTGCCCCGACATCCAAACCCTCAGTCTGTGGCTACAGGGCAGGCGGCTAACAAACAGTCTGACCAAGACAATAGGGGAAAACTGCTGCAGTAAGGGGGCAGGGTGCAACAAAGGCACAGCAGAAAGTCAGCACTGAACCAAAGAAAACGGAAGTGGTGCTTCCCCACTCCCATCGTCCAGTAGGTGTGAGTGCAGAGATGCCAGACACAAGGGAAGAAGGAATGGATGTGACTGTGGAAGACGCAGAGAACAGTGGAACAAAAGGTGGTGAGAATAGTGGTAATGGGGTGACGGGAGGTGGAAGTAATAGTAAGGGGAATGAAAGTAGCTGTGCAGAAAATGATGGGAGTAGTAGTGGAGTGAATGATGGGAGTTGTGGTGCAGGAAATGATGGGAGTTGTGGTTTAGAAAATGATGGGAGAAGTAGTGGAGTAAAGGATGGGAGTAGTGGAGTAACAAATGATCGGAGTAGTGGTGTAGCAAATGACGGGAGTAGTGTTGGAGTGAACAGGAGAGCAGAACTGGTGTTGGTCCCACTGCCCCCCCAGCGGTGGCAGGGGCTTCAGCCCCAAACTATTTAGGAGCTGTCACTGCTGGGGTAGAAGTGGGCCCTTGTCTGGTGGCCCTTGGGACGGTGACTTGCAGCAGCACTTCCTGGACGCCCTGAGGAAAGGGGAGAGTTCCATCACTGTAGAGGGGCGGGAAGTTGATCTGCCTTTCTGGATAGAGAGACACGGTCTTTCCACCTTCTGAGATAGAGGGGCAGAGAATGTCTGCCCCCGTGTCGGCAGAGAGCAGAGGAGTAACCGTAGAAACGTGGCCCATCTCCAGTGGGTAAGCAAGGATGTCTGTACTGATTGGTCGAAGGTTGCTGAACTCCTGCTGGGGAAGGGCCTCGCGGCATATGACATCTTTGCCTTGATTTATCCCTATGGGACCTCCTACTTCGATGTCAGCGTCATGAGACCGGAGAGCCTTGAGCTTTTCTGGTCTCGCTATGAGCTGGCTTGGAATCGCCCCGAATGGAAGGGTTTATTTCCTGTTGAGATATCCCACCAGAACTCAGTCAGGAAGGTGACCGTTTTGACCAGCAACGAGTCACTTTCCTGCATGGACATCTCCACCTGGGTTGGTCGATACAACGAAATCGTCGGTATTTCCGAGAAGACACGCAACGACCATGGTATCTGGTCAGGGCCTGGACCTTCTTCGGCTCATTAACATCTACAGTCCCCAGTTCAAGTGGGACCGTTAATGTCTCTTCATGAGCATCAAACCTTTCTTATTTTCGAGTCGGCAGGTGCTCTTTGGAGGGGATTTCAACAATGTCACGAGAACTGGTGATATGGAGGTTCAGGAGACCGGCTGGCTTACGATTGCGTCGCGGCAAACAGGATTGTAAGTGAGGCACACCATGTGGATGTCCACATCCGGCACAACATAGGCCACACGGGATTCACTTTCTTTAGAGTTAGTCAGTGCAGGTCTAGGATAGACCGGTTTTATTTGAAGGAGGAGGTTGTCTCCTCACAGTTGTTGGTTGTGGAGGTGGAGTTCTCCGATCACTGTTTGATTATGTTTTCTCTGAATGTTACAGAGACTCCTCGGATGGGAAGAGGTTATTGGAAGCTGAATTTGTCACTCCTTGAAGAAGAAGCTGTAAGACGGTCCTTTGAGGAATTTCTTCAGAGCCAAGTACCGCTGCTGGGCTTAAGTAACACTAAGTCAGAGTGGTGGTCAGAGTGGTTAAAACATCGGGTGGCAAGATTCTTCCGGCAACTCTAAAACCTCAGAAGACTGAACAGGGATCAGAGCCTGAGGTGGAAACTCAAGCATCTTGTTTCAAGTGGAGTTAGCCACAAGGAGATCTCCGGTGTGAAGTGCTTGCTGAAGAGGTGTCAGTACTATAGGCACACATCTTTGTTTTTTGAGAGGGACTACGAGAAGTACTACTTGCCTGACCCCTACAAAAGCTGCAAGATGTCAGTAAATAGTAAGATAGTGACGGTGCTGATTGACAGCACGGGATCCCTGAGAAGGTCCAGATCAGGGATCTTGGAGGTCGTCAGTTCATACTAATCGCACCTCATGGGAAGGTGCACCTCATGGGAATCCCTACCTCTGCTATCTGTCTTGTATGCTGCAATATATACTAATGGTATGCACTTCATACTTCTGCTTTCTGCCAACCACTGCTTTACCATCTTGCAACATAGTTTAATGTGCCTGGAAAAGCTTTGGTATAATTCATTTTTTGCACTGTGTTTAATACTTACTGCTTTATATCCCTGTGACTGGGGCCTCTCTAGATCTTATCAGGTGGAAGGTGCTAAAGCATATAGATGTAGCTAGCTCTAGTGCCTTTGATAATCTAACCACTCCCTGGTGTGCTGGCCCCAGCTGCCAAATTATCCCAAACCAGCTCCCACAATCCCACTTTCCTGACCCTGTAGTGTGGGCTATATATTTAGGAGTAGTCTAAGGGGAGCACGCAGTGTGGGGTGCAGCACGCAAGCATCCCAGAAGCAAAGCATCACAGAAGATAAGCATCTTGTAAACAGCAGTTATCCAAAGCATCACAGAAGATAAGCATCTTGTAAACGGCAGTTATCCATGGCTGTTAATCAGGGCTGGAATCAGGTACCCCACACTTTGCTTTCTTTTTAATTATGTACTTTATCTCTATCCTCCTGTGTTCGCTTGCCATCCACATTCACCACTCCATCCCCCCTCCATCACGACTCATACACATCAGCCCCTCTATACTTCCCTCTCCCATGTACAGTTCCCATGCACTCTTCACCTTCCTGAGAAACCTCAGCCCATCTTGCCCAAACACATCACAGAAAAAACCTACTTACAACTCCAACAACTACCTGCTCTTTATCTTCCTACTCCTACTGATTTCAGGGGACATCTCCCCCAACCCTGGTCCACCATCCCCCAACCTCAATCCCTACCCTACCTCATATCGAAACCATAATAATCTTATTAATATTACTTGCAATCCCTCATCTCCTTCTTTTAATTGTGCCCTCTGGAATCCACGGTCTGCATGCAACAAGCTATCCTTCCTGCACAACTACTTTCTGAACAACTCTCTTCATCTGTTGGCCCTCACAGAAACCTGGATTCAGGATTCTGACACTGTCTCCCCTGCTGCCATTTCCTATGGTGGCTTACAGTTCTCCCATTCCCCAAGACTCGCAAACAGACATGGTGGTGGAGTTGGCATACTCCTGTCCCCACAATGCACTTTCCAGGTCATCCCCCAATTCCATCACTCTCATTCCCTTCTTTTGAGGTCCACACCATCAGGCTCTTCCGTCCCCTCTCCCTCAGAGTAGCGGTCATATATCGACCCCAGGCTCGCCCACCCGGTTTCTTGACCACTTCTCAGCCTGGCTGCCGCACTTCATGTCCTCAGAACTACCAACCCTTATCCTTGGAGACTTCAACATCCCCGTTAACAGCCCTACTTCCACATCTGCATCTCAGCTTCTATCACTAACCACTTCTCTAGGCCACTCACAGCTTTCAACCTCTGAGACACACAAGGATGGTAACATCCTTGACATGGTCTTTGTCCGCCTCTGTTTAATCTCCCACCTAAATAACTCACCGCTTCCACTCTCTGACCACAACATTCTCTCCTTCATCCTCACAAATCCTCGACCACCCCTGCGCACTCCTACCTATCACACATTCAGAAATCTACAAGCCATTAACCCTCAGACACTTTCAGACTCCCTACACTCATCGCTGTCCCCAATCTCCTCTTTTTCTTGTCCTAATCTGGCTGTTCAGCACTACAATGACATTCTTAGAAGCACCCTTGACCAAGTAGCATCACTCACCCTCAGAACTTCCAAACACACAGTAAAACAGCCCTGGCTCACATTGCAAACTCAACTTCTTCAGCGATGCTCTAGGAGTGCTGAATGCCTCTGGAGAAAAACCCGCACAACAGAAGACTTCATCCACTTTAAATTCATGTTAAGAACTTATAATGCTGCCCTTCACCTCGCCAAACAGACCTACTTCACCACCTTGATCTCCTCACTAGCCAACAACCCCAAGAAACTTTTTAACACTTTTCACTCCCTCCTCAGGCCAAAAGCACAAGCCCCTATCACAGACATTTGTGCTGACGACCTGGCCTCCCACTTTATAGAAAAAATAGATACTATCCGTCAGGAAATCTGCTCTCAACCACCAAGTGCTGTGACTCCCATCCCACCCGGCATTTCCCCTGGCTCACTTTCCACATTTGATCCCATCACAGAAGAAGAAGTTTCCAGACTCCTCTCTTCCTCTCGTCCGACTGCATGCACTACCGACCCCATTCCCTCACATCTCCTCCAGTTTCTCTCTCCAGTTGTCACAACTCACCTAACTACAATCTTTAATCTCTCACTCTCCTCTGGCATTTTCCCATCTTCCTTTAAACACTCCATCATTACTCCACTACTAAAGAAACCCACTCTCGACCCTTCCTGCACAAACAACTACAGACCGGTCTCCAATCTCCCCTTCATCTCTAAACTTTTGGAGCGCCTAGTCTACTCCCGCCTTACCCGTTACCTCTCCACTTACTCCCTTCTAGACCCTTCACAGTCCGGCTTCCGCCCCTTACATTCGACTGAAACTGCACTCATCAAAGTGACCAATGACCTACTGACAGCAAAACGTAACGGCGACCACTCTCTGCTCATTCTTCTTGACCTTTCTGCAGCTTTCGACACAGTTGATCACTGTCTCCTACTGTCTAGGCTCCAGTCACTAGGTATTAAGGACACTGTTCGCTCCTGGTTCTCTTCCTATCTTTCTGACAGCTCCTTCAGTGTTTCGTTCTCTGGCTCCACGTCATCTCCTCTTCATCTCACTGTCGGTGTACCCCAGGGCTCAGTCCTTGGCCCCCTTCTCTTCTCTCTCTACATGGCCCCAATTGGACAGACCATCAGCAGATTTGGCTTTCAGTACCATCTTTATGCTGATGACACACAACTATACACGTCATCCCCCGACCTTACCCCCGCTGTTCTACAGAACGCCACCGACTGTCTGTCCGCAGTCTCCAACATCATGTCCGCTCTCTATCTGAAACTTAACCTCTCCAAAACTGAACTCCTTCTGCTCCCGCCGTCTACTAACCTCCCTAAATTTGACATTTCCCTCTCCATGGGCGGCACCATAATAACACCCCGGCAGCAGGCTCGCTGTCTGGGTGTTATTTTTGATACCAAGCTCTCCTTCGCCTGGACTACTACAACGCTCTATTACTTGGCCTCCCCATTACTCGACTATCCCCTGTCCAGTCCATCCTTGATGCAGCAGCCAGGGTCATCCATCTGGCTAATCGGTACTTGGACGAGTCCGCTCTTCGCCAGTCCTTACACTGGCAGCCCAATCATTATAGGATGCAATTCAAAGTACTTGTTCTCACCCACAAAGCTCTCCACAGTGCAGCACCCCCCTACATCTCCTCCCTCATTTCTATCTATCGGCCTAGCCAACTGCTGCGCTCTGCAAACGACTTTCGAATAACCTCTGCACTAATCCGTACCTCCCACTCCCGACTCCAAGACTTCTCCCGCGCTGCGCCAATCCTCTGGAATGCTCTACCCCAAGAAATTGGGGTATCCATAATTTGCATGGTTTCAGGCGCTCCCTCAAAACACATTTGTTCAGAGCGGCCTATCACATTCACTAATCAAAGTCATTCTATGTGTAAGTGTGCATGTGTAGCCCATTTACTATCTCCATCCATCCCTCACTCCTCAAGATGGCTGGACCATCATTGTAAATGCACCATTGTATATACACACCTGTACTTTGTATCTCCCCATCTCATTGTAGATTGTAAGCTCTCACGAGCAGGGGCAGCTTATTTTGCTTTAATTATTGTATTGTTAACGTTGTTACTTATGACTTGTGTTTTGAAACTGTTAAACTGTAAAGCGCTGCGGAATATATTGGCGCTATATAAATAAAGATTATTATTATTATTAAGGAGGGAACTGGATCGTGACAGAATGTCGGCCTTCCTGGATGAAGCTGTTCTTGAAACAGGGGCTGACCTCTTGCTGGGCGGTTTGGCAGAAGCAATCAAAGAAGAGGAAGTGAGACAGGCGATCAATGGGCTCAGGCCCCCCCCAATAAAAAAAAATTGCCTTGGCTTAACATCCGAGTTCTTTAAGATCTTTAGAGACTCCTTGGACCCCCTCTTGAATCAGGTGTTTAATGAGTGTATCTCCTCGGGTACTCTGCCGAGATCATTAAGAGGTCAGCTTTGATTATTTTGTCAAAGGGTAAGGATCTGTCACGCATTGAGAATTGGCATCCCATAGCACTTCTCAATGTGGACAGGAAGGTTTTGGCTAAGATACTTTTCAACAGGCTGGTGAAGTTTGCACTGCGGCTCCTTTCGGAAGCTCAGCACTGTTGGCTTCCTGGACACAGCACTTTCAGTGCTGTTCTAGGTGTCCAAGAGGCCATGGAGTAAGGCAGGGCAGGCCTTTAGAAGGGGTTCTTGCTGACCCTGGATCAGGCAAAAGCATCTGATAGGGTCAGCCACGAGTACCTCTGGTCCACTTTTTTGAGGTATGGTCCGCCTGGAGGGTTTGTGGACTGGCTTAAGACCCTGTACGCAGGGGCTAAGACTTTTCCTCGGGTAAAGGGGTGGATTGGACAACCTTTCGGGGTAGGATCTGGTGTCCGCCAGGACTGCCCTCTAAGGCTAGTTTCACACTAGCGTTTGACCGACCTGCGTCGGTCTGTGCATGGCCGCTGCTAAGCTCCGCCCCGGCTGCGCCTCCTCCCGATAGCTCCGCCTATGGACACATGACGCTGCATGCGACCTGCGCACCCTATCTTTAGCATTGGGTTCGCAGGCCGTACGCAGGTCGTGCGCAGGTATGCGTTTGCAGCTGCCTGCGTCCTTTTGACGGTGCGCCGACCTGCGCCCAACGCACCGTGTTGCATTTTGGTGCGCTCGGTGCACCGTTAAAAGGACGCAGGTGCCGGCAAACGCATGCCTGCGCACGACCTGCGAACCCAATGCTAAAGATAGGGTGCGCAGGTCGCATGCAGCGTCATGCACCCATAGGTGGAGCTATCGGGAGGAGGCGCGGCCGGGGCGGAGCTTAGCGGTGGCCGTGCGCAGACCGACGCACGTCGGTCAAACGCTAGTGTGAAACTAGCCTGAGCCCTTTGCTTTACGCATTTGTGTTCAATCCCTTCCTCAGAAGGGTCCATTGTGGACCGCTGACGGGGGTGAGGATGGCGCCAGAGGCTATCCTGAGGGTAGTGGCCTACGTGAATGATATCCAAATTTTTGTTTCTTCGCAAGAGGAAGCGATGGTGATGATGTCAGAAGTGAAGAGCTACTCGGAGGCATCCGGGTCCAAAGTCAACCAGAACTAGTGTGAGAGTCTCTGGCTGGGAGGCGGGGACCTGGGTTTGATTTTCCTGACACCCTCCTTGAACCCTAAGAACATGACAAAGTCCTAGGCATCAAGTTTGGCCAGGGTGATTACCCCACAAAAAACTGGGAAGGCAGAAACAAAGGTGTCGCCCAAAGAGTGAACCAATAGAAGGGTTGGTCTTTGACCCTGAGGGAAAGGGTTAGCCTGTGAAAAGCTTTCCTGCTCCCCTTGCTAATCTACCTGGGCAGCGTCTGTGTCTTGCCGCTGCCTCTCTGGACAAGGGTCTACAGTATGTTCTTCCAGATGGGGGGAATAGACTGAACCTAGTCGAGCGGGAGGTCACTTACCGCACGGAGACTAGGGGGGTTGAATATGATGAACCCCATGGTGTTCCTAGTGAACACCTTTTTGAAAGTTAACGTGGCAAACCTCTGGAAAGAGTGGGCTCCTCCATGGGTATTCTCCTGCAAGGGCTGGTTTCAGCCTTTCTTTCAGGAATAGGAGACAGGGGGAAGATTGACGGATCTTCGCACTCCGCACGGGCATCTCTCTGCTTATGTTACCCTGGTTCTGAAAATGATGCACCGGTGGGGAATGGGAATGTGGGAAGTGAGGTCCCTCCTGAGGAAACTTCTCGACGTGCGGGTCTTGCTTTCGCATTTTCAGAGATCACTGGTCCTCTAGGACTACTCAAGACGGGATCTAGTGGTTGGATTGAGTTTGTTAAATTCTAGCAGGATCCCCAAGAAGTACTGGGACTTTACTTGGCGCTGCTTCAAAGGTCAGTTGTATGTGAGGGACAATTTGAAGTACAGGAGCTTCGAGGACAGGAATTGTCCCTTTGAGGCTTGTGCCACCATGCTGAAAAGCATGGAGCACTTCCTGCTTCATTGTCGCTTTAATAGAGAGGTGTTCAAAAGGGTGGTAGCTTCCACTGGTTGGCCGCGGCTGGCTACTCTGTCCTATGGCGAGTTGGCCTATGGAGTGTTCGGAGACATCAAGAGAAGGGACCAAGCCACTTTATTCATAGTCAGCACATTGGTCAGGTACTTCACGTGGAACACACGACTTTTAGTTTTGACGCAAAGTAAAATCATCTGTGTAGACAAAGTTTGTAGCAGCATCCTGGGTGCCATGGTGAAGGTACGTTCTCTGGAACAAAAAGACTGGATGTCCGGAGGGTGGCTCATCTCTGGAGGGGTTTCTCCTCGGGGTGCCTTAGTCCGTTAGTACTCATATATACTGGTGGTGGGCTAATGTCTTTACACCCTAGATTTTTGTTTTGTATTTCTGTCTCCTGAAATAGGAGGTTTGCAGGCATCGAACTTGAGCCTTGGGTGGTGAGTACGTAGGTTGTGTTGTGTAATATTGGTTTTATGTATCTGTATATATTGTATATAGTGTATTGTATGTATTATGTATAATAGAGGGTCTTAGTTAGGTTGGGTGGGGGGTTGTGGGGGTTCAACAGCAGTGATAAGAGACTGATCTGACCTGGCCCAGGTCCTGCATGGGGAAATACTTTGGGAACTGATCCTAGCTCAGATAATTCCTGAACTTTGTGGCCAGAGCTGGATCAGGGGTGGTGGGATAGTTAGTGTGGGTGCGTGTTAACATATCGTTAAAAAATAAATAAATAAAAAACAAAGAAAATAAAAACAAAAAAATTTGTTAACTTTGTATATTGTGTTGTATTTCGGTTTGTTGTAGTGTGAATGTGGTGAAGGGGCTGGCTGTAAGGTTTCTACCATAATCAGGTACCTCTTATTATGTTCTCACCCGCTTTATGCATTTAATAGCCCTCTGTGTCTGTACTGTTACATATTTAGACTGTTAACTGGTTCATGCAGAATTACATGAACACCCGATTCTTACACTATGGCTGGTCCGAACAATGAAAGCAAGTGTTACCATTTACCTTTCGTGTCTCCCCTTTTTCCTCATAGATTGTAAGCTTGCGAGCAGGGCCCTCATTCCTCTTGGTATCTACTTTGATCTGTGTTTATTGTTATGCTGTAATGTCTATTGTCTGTACAAGTCCCCTCTATAATGTAAAGTGCTGTGGAATATGTTGGCACTATAGAAATAAAATTATTATTAAAATTATTATTAAGGTAAGGCAGTGGGACCAGTAGGTGATTGTTGTGTTTTAGTGTCTTGTATAATATTCGGTTTAGTGTAATGTGTTTATAGTGTTTATATTGTATATAATATTGTATATAGGATGGTGTGAATGCACATTGGAGTTGTATATAGTAGTATGAATGAAGCTGGGCCGGGGGGTTTACATGATTTTATACTAATTATTTTGGGGAGGGTATCCATGTAGTTATGGTTATTTTGTTTCATTTTAATTTTTCTTTTTTTATTCCCAATTTAGTAGGTTGAGAACTTTCCTCGATTTTTGTTTCCATTTCTGGTTTATTTCTTTGTGATTTGTGTCTGATTTTGTCGTCTGATTGAAGCTTTGTTCTTGTTTTGTTCTGTTGTGTCTGTTCTTGTAATGTATCGTAGTTGTGTCACATGATGCATTTATATATAATAAAAAAACCTACAATCTGTTACTCCTTGTTATCAGCCATTACTGGGGGTGAGGAAACTACAATCTATTACTCCTTGTTATCAGCCATTACTGGGGGGGGTGACTTCATTGGTGGGGGGCACTGATATTACCTCCTGTGAGCTCCTGAGGAAGGCGAGCAGGTTTCCGTGGCTCATGGCCTTCATGATGATGCTCGGGGGTCTCCTCTCGGTCTGACACCACAGCATTGTTACCAAACTGTTGTGATTACAGACCTGGACATAAAACTTCATCAGGTCGATGAAATCCTGCACCTCTCCGGGGCTGCAATGCTCTGCAGAGGACATGAGCAAGGGGAACGTCATTCTGTGCTCCTCTCACTACTGACACCCCCCAGAGATGCCCCTCTTACCCGACAGCTCTTTTAGGACAACATGCAGATTAACTTCGCCCGGACAATACAGGTCCGCCCGACTAATTGGACCAAAGTGGCCATCACACACCAGCACCCTGTGCTCCAGCGTCCACCCCGCAGGCAGCTGTCTTTTCTCCAGGACCGGATCTGGAACATCCAGCGAATTTTCAAAGACCCCCGCAGCGTTCACTGCCCAGTCCCCATAGAGAGCTAGAACAGAGGACAGATGAATAGTATGGCATGTCTACTGTGTGTGTATATATATATATATATATTATACATATATATATATATATACACATATATATATATATACAGTACAGACCAAAAGTTTGGACACCTTCTCATTCAAAGATTTTTCTGTATTTTCATGACTATGAAAATTGTAGAATCACACTGAAGGCATCAAAACTATGAATTAACACATGTGGAATTATACATTACACTTTACAAAAAAGTGTGAAACAACTGAAAATATGTCTTATATTCTAGGTTCTTCAAAGTAGCCACCTTTTGCTTTGATTACTGCTTTGCACGCAGAAAAGGTGAACGGATGGACTCTACATGCCTGGTTCCCACCGTGAAGCATGGAGGAGGTGGTGTGATTGTGTGGGGATGCTTTGCTGGTGACACTGTTGGGGATTTATTCAAAATTGAAGCGGTGAGCGGTCCAGCTCACCCCAAACCATCTCGATTGGGTTCAGGTCTGGTGACTGTGGAGGCCAGGTCATCTGGCGTAGCACCCCAACACTCTCCTTCTTGGTCAAATAGCCCTTACACAGCCTGGAGGTGTGTTTGGGGTCATTGTCCTGTTGAAAAATAAATGATGGTCCAACTAAACGCAAACCAGATGAAATAGCATGCTGGTGCAGCCATGCTGGCTCAGTATGCCTTCAATTTTGAATAAATCCCCAACAGTGTCACCAGCAAAGCACCCCCACATCATCACACCACCTCCTCCATGCTTCACGGTGGGAACCAGGCATGTAGAGTCCATCCGTTCACCTTTTCTGCGTGCAAAGCAGTAATCAAAGCAAAAGGTGGCTACTTTGAAAAACCTAGAATATAAGACATATTTTCAGTTGTTTCACACTTTTTTGTAAAGTGTAATGTATAATTCCACATGTGTTAATTCATAGTTTTGATGCCTTCAGTGTGATTCTACAAATTTCATAGTCATGAAAATACAGAAAAATCGTTGAATGAGAAGGTGTGTCCAAGCTTTTGGTCCGTACTGTATATATATAACACACACACACACACACACATATACACACACTGTACAGAGCAGACATTATATACACACTGTACAGAGCACAGAGCAAACATTATATACACACAGCAATGTGCAGACGTCTTATTACACAGGTTATGTTGGGCCTCGGCAGGAGGTTGTGTCAAATATCTTGGAGAACTTCCCCCAGATCTTCTGTGTATGCGGTTTGTGCATGCAGATCCTTCATGTGATCCCAGACAGACAGGATGTTGTGAGATCAGGGATCCGGGGCAAGATCATCACCCCGAGAACTCCTCGCTATTAATGACATTGGCTGGATATTGGGAGTCTTTGTTCAGATGTAGAATAAATGTGACACCTCCTGATGATATTACATGATGGTGAGTAGCTCCTGGATTTCTCAACATTGAGGACACCATTAATCCTGATCAAATCCACAAATAGAGTCCCTGAACTGCAGCCGCAGACTTGCGGGACCCCCATCGTGTCACTGCTCCTGTGGACCCTCATTATTGTGCTGCTCTTCAATAATAATGTGCTTCTTTCACATTTTACCCCTCGGTCTAGAGACCGACTGACATTGTTCTGCCTCCCGGTTCCTATGTTTTCCTGCAGAGTTGAGTCTCTTCTCCTTGTTTCCATGTCTGGGGTTTCTCAGCCACATTTCTATGAAGTCAACTTCTGTCCGGACGTCTCGGCACAGTAGATGGAGCAGTTAGTCCACCTGGCTGCTGCCAGTTCTGAGCTGATGGCACTGCTGGACATTCTCCAATACTGAAGGACAGTAACATGATGTGTCTCACCTGTAGCACGGTTTCCCTGTGTCTACGCTCCTCAGTGTTGCCCATTTCTTGGTGAGGCTTCTTCTTGAACAGCCTAGTAGCTGTGAAGTCTTTTCTGGGGGAACCTCGCTGGTGGCACTGCTGGACATCTTCTGATACTGAAGTGCAGTAACACGATGTGTCTCACCTGCTGCACGGTTTCCCTGCGTCTATGCTCCTCAGTGTTGCCTGTTTCTTGGTGCAGCTTCTTCTTGAACGACCCGGTAGCTGTGAAGTCTTTTCTGGGAGAGACCTAACTGATGCAGTATAACTACCTGGTGTCTTGTTGCAGTGCTCAGGCTTTCCAGGGTGTATGACCTGTGACATGATCTGTCCTCCACAACCCTCACCTTTGTAGCAGAGTTTGTCTGTTCTTCACCCAGATTTAGAGTTAATCTGTCAGCAGGTTTTTGCAACGTAATCTGACAGCAGTATGATGTAACACACACACACATTATTTACACAGTATATATTATATACACATACATATATACTGTACATACACACATTTACTTTCTACCTTTACTTTTCCCTTTTGATTCCTTTATTTTTTCTCTCTTTCCACGGATTGACCTCCATAAGATAATGGCGACTATGATGAGGGTGGAGCCTGAGAGCAGCGCTGGAATGATGATGACCGAATTCTGCCAGCCATTCTCATCTGATGAAAGGAGCACACAATGTATACAGATCCCCCATATACAGCACCACATCCATCACCTGACATCAGGGGGCAGATTCCGGTGTACGGAGGGTGTGTCAGAGTACACGTCGGTGGACTTCTGCCTCGCTGTACACCCTAATCACCCACTTCTTGGCAGGATGGAGTAGATTTGCCATTCAGGAGTATGGTAAAGTTGGCCATATTGTTAACCTTCACCTTTCTGGGAGTATTGCGAGCACTTACTGCGGTGGAAGTCCTCGGATGAGTTCATGGTCAGCAGCGGGTCCATGTGTCAGCGGCGTCTCTCTCGGCCACGGCCACTCTTCAGGCCCTGGAGGGAAGGGGGACACTGATTATTTCTGGAAATGGTAAATGGTTTATATCATCTAATAACTCCGATCGCGCCAATAACAAACCACATGACCCTGCATGAGAGCAGTGTGCGGTCACGTGACTATCATACTCCCAACCGTCCCGGATCCAGGGGGACAGTCCCGATTTTGACACTCCCACCCGCTGTCCTGGCCGGGATTTTAGTTTTCCAGCACTGCGAATCAGCCGCCACACCCACCTGTCATTTCAGAAGGGGCTGTGTACTGATCACCATACAATTCCCTGTATGCACAGCACACAGAAACCCTCCCTGGCTCACGTGACAGGTCACATGACCGTGACATCATCACAGGTCCTGAAGCTGAAGTCGCTCCTCTCCTGCATCTGCTCGGGTTGCTCATATATGGCTATTCTGTGCGCACAGGACCTGTGATGAGGTCACAGGAGGGGAGGAGTCAAGGGTCACATGATCAGGGGTCTCAGTGTATGCAGGAATCTGCTGTGCTGGTTACCATGGTTCTGGATAAGGGGAAGTTTATGTGTGGGATCAGGAGGGGTTTACACGGTGGATGTAGCAGAGCCCTGTGTGTACGAGGTGTACGGAGTGGAGCCGTGTGGGTACGAGGTGTGCGGAGCGAAGCCGTGTGTGTACAAGGTGTATGGAGCGGAGCCGTGTGTGTACTTGGTGTACAGAGCGGAGCCGTCTGTGTACTTGGTGTACGGAGTGGAGCCATGTGTGTACGAGGTGTACGGAGCTGAGCCGTGTGTGTATGAGGTGTACGGAGCGGAGATGTGTGTACGAGGTGTACGGAGAAGAGCCGCGTGTGTACGGGGTGTACAAAACTGAGCCGTGTGTGTACGAGGTGTATGGAGCGGAGCCGTGTGTACTTGGTGTACGGAGCGGAGCCGTGTGTGTATGGGGTGTACGGAGCGCAGCCATGTGTGTACGAGGTGTACGGAGTGGATATGTGTATGAGATGTACGGAGTGGAGCCTTGTGTGTACTTGGTGTACAAAATGGAGCCGTGTGTTGTACGAGGTGTACGGAGCGGAAGCACGTGTGTACAAGGCGTATGGAGTAAAGCTGCGTACGTACGAGGCATATGGAGTGGAGTCGCGTGTGTACGAGGTGTACGGAGCGGAGCCATATGAGTACGAGGTGTATGGAGCAGAGCCGCATGTGTACGAGGTTTAGAAGTGGAGCCATGTGTGTACAAGGTGTACAGAGTGTGGCCGTGTGTATACGAGGTTTACCGAGTGGAGCCATGTGTGTACTGAATGGAGCCGAGGTGTACGGAGCAGAGCCGTGTGTGTATGAGGCATACAAAGCGGAACCGTGTGTGTACGAGGTCGGTGAATGGTGGGGAGCATTCATATGTCCCAACCGTCCCATATCCAGCGGGACAGTCCCGATTTTGAGAGTCTGCCCCGCTGTCCCAGCCGGGAGCTTACTTTTCCCGCGGATACAGGAGTACACGGCGGAGCCCAGAGGAGCACTTTAAAACTCGCACATGACGTTTCACCGGAAGTGACGTGCTGGAAGCTGACAGGAAATTAGGTCATTTCAGGAGGAGATTGTAACGGAACCATGGAGGTACTTCAGGGAACGCTTCAGATCCATCACCGTGTCCTCCTTTGACAGCGCGGACAGCGGGATCGCCTTGGAATCGGGGATGCCGGCCATGTGAATGGATCATGATATGTCCTGCACTGGGAGGCTCAGGTGGGCATTACAATGGGAGCCAGGCTGCTATGGTATCTTTATAGAATCTTTCTTTCTCTCTGTTCTTTCTTTCTTTTTTCTCTCTCTGTTCTTTCTTTCCCCCTTTTCTCTCTGTTCTTTCTTTCTCTGTTCTTTCTTTCCCTTCATTCTCTCTCTGTTCTTTTTCTTTCCACTCTTTCTCTCTCTTTTTCTTTCTCTCTGTTCTTTCTTTCTTTCCCCTCTTTCTTTCTCTCTGTTCATTCTTTCTTTCTCTCTCTCTGTTCACTCTTTCACCTCTTTCTCTCTCTGTTCTTTCTTTCTTTCCCTTCTTTCTTTCTCTGTTCTTTCTTTCCTCTCTTTCTTTCTTTCTTTCTTTCCCCTCTTTCTCTCTCTGTTCTTTCTTTCTGTTCTTTCTCTCTCGGTTCTTTCTTTCCCCTCTTTCTTTCTCTTTCTCTCTGTTCTTTCGTTCTTTCCCCTCTTTCTTTTTCTCTGTTTTTTTTCGCTCTGTTCTTTTTCTTTTCCCTCATTCTCCCTCTCTGTTTTCTTTGTTTCCCCTCTTTCTTTCTCTCTCTCTGTTCTTTTTTCCTTTCCCCTCTTTCTTTCTCTGTTCTTTCTTTCCCCTTTCTTTCGCTCTGTTCTTTCTCTCTCTGTTCTTTCTTTCTTCTTATTCTTTCTTTCTCTCTCGGTTCTTTCTTTCCCCTCTTTCGTCTCTCTCTCTCTCTGTTCTTTCTTTCCCCTCTTCCTTTCTCACTGTTCTTTTCTCTCTGTTCTTTCTTTCCCCTCTTCCTTTCTCACTGTTCTTTCTTTCGCTCTCTGTTCTTTTTCTTTTCCCTCTTTCTTTCTCCTTTCTTTCGCTCTCTGTTCTTTCTTTCCTCTCATTTTTTTCTCTCTCTGTTCTTTCTTTCCCCTCTTTCTTTCTCTCTCTCCTTTCTTTCTCTCTGTTCTTTCTTTCATTTCCTCAGTACCAGCCACTGTGCCCTCAGTACTAGTCAGAGTGATCAGCAGTGCTAAATGGGTGCGATTGGGGAGTGGATATGGGTGTGACTAGTTGTGAAATAGGTGTGGTCAGGGTGTAGTCTAAAATTTCCCGCGACACGCTGCGCGCGCAGCAGCCTTTGTCCCTCTTTCCCTTCTTAAAAAGTTGGGAGGTATGCTATTGCCCTATGTTATCAGCTCAGAAAATTCTAACAAGAATTGTAACACTCATTTTCTAGCAGCAGAATGTCTGATTGCCTCCAGCTTCTCCTTCTCTGTGCCCACCTCCACGTCCTCCCCCTCTGTGCCTGCCTCTAACTCCTTCCCTCTGTGGCTGAGTATAGCTCCTCCCCCTCTGTGCCCACCTTCAGTTCCATCCCCTCTGTGCCTGCTGTAGCTCCTTCCTCTGCGCTTGTCTCCAGCTCTTCTCCATCTCTGCTTATTTACAGCTCCTCTCCATTTCTGACTGCCTCCAAATCTCCAAATGGCACCACACCCGTCGTACCTCACTGCACCTGGGGCCTACACCTGCCATACCCCACTATGAGACACCCTCACCTGCCATACCCAGTTGTACCCAGTGTCCACACCACACCCAGACTGGCCACACTGAGCTACACCCGGCACCCATACCCACACTTCACTGCACCTGGCACCCACACCCGCCACACTGTGCTATACACGGCACCCACACTCGCCACACCCCACTTAAACCGGGGCCCACACCCGCCATACCCCACTACCCGACACCCACAACCGCCATACACTTCACCCGACACCCAAATCAGCCATACCCCACTGCACCTGACACTCACACCAGCCATACCCCACTGCACCCGACCCTCACACCAGCCATACCCCACTGCACCCGACACCCACACCAGCCATACCCCACTGTACCGAACACCCACACCAGCCACACTATGCTATATCCTATAACCACACCCGCCACTGCACCTGACACCCACAATAGCCACACCCCATTGCACCCAACACTCACAAAAGCCATAACCCACAGCACCCGACACCCACACCAGCCATACCTCACTGCACCAGACACCCACACCAGCCATACCCACTGCACCCGACACCCACACCAGTCACACTATGCTATATCCTGTAACCACACCCGCCACTGCACCCGACACCCACACCAGCCACACCCCATTGCACCTGGCACCAACACCAGCCATACCCCACTGCACCCGACACCCACACCAGCCACGCCCAACTGCACCCGGCACTCACATTATGTTATACCCTGTAACCACACCCACCACTGTATCCGACACTCACACCGGCCACACCCCACTGCAGCTGACACCAACAGCCATACCCGCCACCCACTGCACTCGGGGCCCACACCCGCTATACCCCACTACACCTGGGGCTCACATCTGCCACACCCCTCTGCACAAGCACCCACACTGCGCTTACCCGACACCCATACTCCACTGCACCTGACACCCAGAACTGCCATACTCCATTGCATCTGACACCCACACCTGCCATACTCCACTGCACCTGGGCCCCACATCTGCCACACTCCACTGCACCAGACACCCACACCTGCCACACTCCACTGCGCCTGGGGCCCACACTGTTATGATTTGGTAACTGAGGAGGACAGGAGCAAAACAGCAAGGCAGCCGAACACCTGAGAGGTTGGGAACTTATAGGTTGCAGATCCCTAAACTAACTGCACAACTAGAAGCAGCCGTGGAGCGTACCTACGGTGATCCTAGACGCCTCGGCACAGCTGGAGAGCTAGCTACACCTAAAGACAGAAACAGGAACTGCCCTGGAGTAGAGCCCCAAAGGAATAGGCAGCCCCCAAACATATAATGGCGGTTAGACAAGATGAAACACAAACGCAGACAGAAAATAGAGTGAGCAAACACAGGGGCCAAACACTGACTAAATAGGACAAGAAAGAACAGAATACTATCTGCAACCCAGCAAAACCCTAGCAAAACTTCCAACACTTCTGATTACAATGCTGAGACCACACGATCTCGCCACCCACTAAATCAGATCTCAGTGTGAACAAGGCTAACCCGCAGCCACTCAAAAAGCAGGGAAAGAGCAATTGAACAAATAGCAGTGGCTAAAGAAAAACAGAGAGTAGCACAGGCCCCAGGAGGCTAACCTCCACAAAGGAGCAGACAAAAATGGAAATAGCAAACACAATAGAAACAAGCAGAAAATATCTTATCTGAAAGTAGCAGACGAAGGCAAGACACCAGCAGACTTCCAAATGAACCAGGAAACAACAATTGATCACCGGCGAGGATCATGGGAAGGCAGCTCCCTTATATCAGCCCAGTCAGAGACTCCTGATTGCTAGCTATCGCTGCCAGGTGTGGAGGCCCCGTCATTAGATACAGCTTCAGTACCGACATCAACCACCAGAGGGAGCCTCAGCTCAGAAATTGTCTCCAGCACGTTCATAACACCACACCTTCCATACCCCACTGCACCTGCCATATCCCAATGCACCCAGCCCCACCCCACTGCACCTAGAACCCATACTTGCCATACCCCACTGAATCCGGCATCCATATCTGCAACACTGTGCTATACCCGGCACCCACAGCAGCTATACCCCACTACACCTGGCAGCCAGCACACTGTGGTATACCCGGCTCCCACACCAGCCATACCCCACGGCACCGGGCACCTACACTGCCACACTGTGCTATACTTGGCACCCACATCAGCCATACCCCACTGCACCCGGCACCCGTCACACTGTGCTATACCCGACACCCAAACCCCGCTGCACCCGGTACTTACACCCACCACACTGTGCTATACCTGGCACCCACATCATCCATACTCCACTGCACCCGCCACACTGTGCTATACCCGGCACCCACACCAGCCATACCCCACTGTACCCGGCACCTACAACTGCCACACTGTGCTATATCTGGCACCCACACCAGCCATACTCCACTGCTCCCGCCATACTGTGCTATACCTGGCACCCACACCAGCCATACCCCCACACCTGACATACCCCACTGCACATGGCACCCATCACACTGTGCTATATCCGGCACCCACACCAGCCATACCCCACACCTGACATATCCAACTGCACCCACCACACTGTGCTATACCTGGCACCAATACCTGACATACCCCACTACACCCACCACACTGTGCTGTACCCGACACCCACACCAGCCATACCCCACTGCACCCAACACCCGCCACACTGTGCTACACTCGGCACCCACACCACCTATACCCCACACCTGACATACCCCACTGCATCGGCACCCGCCACATTGCACTATACCCGGAACCCACACCAGCCACTACCACACTGCACCCAGCGCAACACTCCGCTTCCCTTTGGACCTCGTGATGTTTTGAGAACACTGGCAGGACGACGACTCTCCGTAAGTATAATCTGCCTTCAGGAGCAGTCATATCTGCAGAAGAGAAGATGGCAGTGCAGATGTGGATGAAGGTCCTTATCTGATCACCTGTCCCACCACTGCCTTCATGAAAGAACCCTAACAGCTGTGCAGTTACCTGGAGGGGCCTGACCTGGGGCCACGGCTGCAGTGCTTGGAGCTGTGCTCCGCAGGTGGAGGGGCTATACTTGCCAGTCCTGGGGTTATATTCCCTGAGTGCCAGTGTACACAGCGCTGCACGTCACGGTGTGCGAAGCTGCCAGCACGCTCACTGCAGCATTTAACCTCTAACAACCTGCATAGCACTGTTGTTTAAGCGAGGCACCAGCACAAGCCTACAGAGCGTAAGCTCCTCAGCAGGAATGGCTAATGGTGTAGATTAGCAGGGACATCAAACTCAAATACATCGGGGCCAATATTAAAAGCACAAAGCCCTCTGCCGACCTTGATATTTATTAAAACAAAATGTCTACAATTGAGGAAGTTTTTCCTTATCATCAAAGATAACAATGAACTTTTCATATGGAAACAAACTTAAAGAGGTACTTCCATCTCCAAGATCCTATCGCAATATGTAGTAGCTGTAATAATAATATTAGCAAATGCCTCCAATTAGAAAGGAAGTATAGATCTTCTGATTCGCTTTGCTTCTTTCCTCATGTGCAGGCATTGCAGGACCTTAGGTATCCATGGCTGCGACCACTAGCAACTAGATAATTAGCTATCATTATATCAGTGGTCGTAACCATGGATACCTAAGGTCCTGAAATGCCTGCACATGAGGAAAGAGAAATGGCGAATCAGAAAAACTATACTACATTTCTAATTGCAGGTATTTGATAATATTATTATTATGACACCTACTACATAGTGGGTAGGATCTTGGGGATGGGAATACCCCTTTAAAGGGGTTGCACCACGAATAAAGTAAATTTTAATGAACAGTTCTCAGAATAAAATATTGCAATATTACAACATGTTATGTAAGAGCAGTAAAAAGCATATGGCCAAGTGGCCTAATTTACATATGTAATAACAAAGGATAGAAAACCTTGAATAATACAGATAATAAAGTATGATGCAAACAAAAATGCCCCAAAACACAGTATGATACCCCCAATGCCTCCGACAAAGAATGGTGACCCCATCACAGTATGATTCTCCAACTCCATTCTCCCCCATGGCCCTACATACAGTAAAAGGGCCCCGCATAGTGCTCCATACAGCATAATGGCCCCACATACCGTATAATGTCCCCACATAATGTTAAATACAGTATAATGGCCCCACATAATGCTCCATACAGTATAATGGCCCCACATAATGCTCCATACAGTATAATGGCCCCACATACTCCTCCATACAGTATAATGGCCCCATATAGTTCTCCATACAGTAAAATGGCCCCATACAGTGCTCCATACAGTATAATGGAATATTATAGTGCTGTATACAGTATAGTAGCCCAATAAAGTGCTCCATACAGCATAATGGCCCCACATACTGTATAATGGCCCCACATAATGCTAAATACAGTATAGCAGCCCCACATAATGCTTCATACAGTATAATGGCCCCACATAATGCTCCATACAGTATAATGGCCCCACATACTCCTCCATACAGTATAATGGCCCCACATACTCCTCCATACAGTATAATGGCCCCATATAGTTCTCCACACAATAGAATGACCCCATACAGTGCTCCATACAGTATAATGGCCTAATATAGTGCTGTATACAGTATAGTAGCCCAATAAAGTGTTCCATACAGCATAATGGCCCCACATACTGTATAATGGCCCCACATAATGCTAAATACAGTATAATAGCCCCACATAGTGCTCCATACAGTATAATGGCCCCACATAATGCTCTATACAGTATAGTGGCCCCACATAATGCTCCATACAGTATAATGGCCTCACATAGTTCTCCATACAGTAAAATGGCCTCATACAGTGCTCCATACAGTATAATGACCTAATATAGTGCTGTATACAGTATAATAGCCCAATAAAGTGCTCCATAAAGTAAAATGGACCAATATAGTGCTGTATACAGTATAATGGCCCCACATAGTGCCCCAAACAGAATAATGACCCACATGTTGCTCTATACAGTATAATAGCCCCACATAGTGCTCTATACAGTATAATAGCCTCACATAGTGCTCCATACAGAATAATGGCCCTATACAGTGCTCCATACAGTCTAATGGTCCCACATAGTGCTTCATACAGTATAATGGTCCATCATACTGTTCCACACAGTATAATGGTCTCACATACTGCTCAATACAGTATACTGGCCCTATAAAGTATAATGGCCCCACATAGTGCTATATACCGTATAATGGCCCTACATAGTGCTCCATACAGTATAATTGCCCCACAAAGTGCCCTATACAGTACAATGGCCCCACATAGTGCTCCATACAGTAAAATGGCCCTATATACTGCTCCATACAGCATAATGGCCTTATATATTGCTCCATATAGTAAAATGGCCCTATATCGTGCTCCATACAGTATAAAGGCCTAATATAGTGCTTGTGATGCAGTGAACCATGCTGAAGCTATGGGGCGCTGTGTGGACTCCTCAGGTTACGCATGTAGGCGTAACTGGGTTGGTGAAACAGTGTCCAGCATGATTGTAAATGGCCGGTGTCGCAGAGGGAGTCTGCGCTGTAAGCCAGTATTGTTGTTCTGGGACTTGTAGTTCCATAAGAGTTGTGGTTGTTTACTTATAAGAGAGGCTTACAGGGTTAGTCGGAAGTGTTGGCTGGGACTGACTAACCACACATACACCGCCCACCTATGGAGGTGGCTATGGTGATATAATGTTACCAGGGTGGGTCACATGGAGAGAGAGTGTATGGACCTGATTGGTCCGTATGTAAGGTGTGCTACCTTCCTGAAGATCACATGGTAAGGCTTTGGACCTGGTGGCCTGTATGCTGGACGGTTCCAAGTGGGGACAGACGTCCTGAACAGCACATGGAGAGGCCGTGTTTGCAGAGTCAGTGAAGGCACTGTTTTTGGGGGAGCTACCGTCCGTCTGAGGATCTGGACTGTCAGGAGTGCACTGGTCACAAGGACGGTGATCCCAGTTCGGCAGCTTCCCTGAGAACCCGGACTGACAGGAGGTCAGTCTGTGGATCAGGAGCTCCAGAAAGGTAACCCTGAGTAAGGGGAAATGTATGCACTGACTAAGGTCAGTTAATGACTGTGCGGTCACCCACGGGAACTGGATGGAGTAAGGACCAGTGTGTTTAGTGACCGCAACTTAATGTTATGTTCCGGTGAAGTGTGTAATGGACTGTTCGTGGTACGGTTTAAGACTGCATAATAAACTGCATAGACTGTTTTAAGTGGAAAGCGTTCCTGTGTGCATTAAATCTCGCAGCCAAGTGAGTTTCCCTCAATACATTCCGTAAGCGCTACCCTACATATGGGGCTAGACTGCGGGCAATGGTCCAGGAAGCACGTGTGGAGGTGATTGCTGTGGATTGGCGGGTCCAAGAAGATTTCAAGCGTCTGGCTGTAACTCGGCGGGGTTACTAAGTTTCCTGTGGCGTTGGGAGGTTCGCAGAGCCGTCTGAAGGTCCGCAGAGCGGCTTGGAGCTGTACAGAGCTTGGCATAGCCTTGTGGAGCCGTGCAGAGCCGAGTGGAGAGGAGCTGCAGTTGCAGCAGCCGGAGCTGCAGTTGCAGCAGCAGCGGTTGGTGGCTGCAGCAGGAGCTGTGGCAGTGCCAGCAGGAGCTGCTGAAGAGCCATAAGGATATTAGTGGTCCAGAACGCACAAACTCGTAAAGGGCCAGTGCAAGCCTGAAGACTTTTTTTTCTTTTTTTTTTTTTTTTAGTGTACTGTGCGAACTGGGCCCGGAGAGTGCTGTGGGGGAGTCAACGGGGTGTACCCAGAGAGGGGGTGGTGCCCAAAAGGGGGCGGTAACCCAAACTGTGATGCTTGCCAAAAATGGGGTGGAGTCCAAAAAGGGGGCAGTACCCAAACAGGGATGGTTGCCCAAAAAGGCATGGAGTCTCAAAAGGGGGTGGTATCCAAAAATGGAGTAGTTGCCCAAATGGGGGCGGAGTCCCAAATCGGGGTGGTGGCAAAAAAAGAGGCGGCGACGAATGCGCCATTGGACTATTGCCGAGAACAACGTAGTTCATGCTATGTAGGTCCATGCTATACGGTGGATTGCTCGGCCAATAAGGTGTCACGACAATCTCCCTTCTGGCTAGATAGACAAAGTGTGATGGGACTGATAGACCTGTGGAGTGGAGTGTCTGTGCTGAGGATCACTCCTAAACGTTCTGCGTTGACAGGGTTGAGAGTAAATGGTTCCGGTGGGGACATTAAAGGGAATCTGTCACCCCATTTTTGCCCTATAAGCTGCGGCCACCGCCATCAGGGGCTTATCTACAGCATTCTGGAATGCTGTAGATAAGCCCCCGATATCACCTGAAAGTGAAGAAAAACGAGTTATACTCACCCAGGGGCGGTCCGCTGTCAGGTCCGGTTCAGAGGGAGTCGCGGCCCGGTTCAGCGCCTCCCATCTTGTAGCGAAGCCGGCCTCTTCTTTCCGTCCCGTCGCGGCTCCTGAGCAGGCGCACTGCTCTGCCCTGGTGAGGGCAGAGCAGAGTACTGCAGTGCGCAGGTGCCGGGAAAGGTCAGAGAGGTCCGGCGCCTGCGCACTGCAGTACTCTGCTCTGCCCTCACCAGGGTTTTTCTTCACTTTCAGGTGACATCGGGGGCTTATCTACAGCATTCCAGAATGCTGTAGATAAGCCCCTGATGGCGGTGGCCGCAGTTTATAGGGCAAAAATGGGGTGACAGATTCCCTTTAAAGGACGTTTGACAGCCTACCTCTACACTGACGCGACTGAGGGACCGTACCACGAAGTGATGGTAGTCCCTGACTTGCTGTATACTATGGTAATAGGGCGGAACTTGGAGGCCCTGTGGGAATAGTGGGTAAAAGGAAAAGTGTCTGTAGAGGTAATATGTATAGGTGGTAATATGGAGAATGCGCCCCCTAGAGTTTACAGTTTTACAGTCCTAAATTAGGCATGACCAAGGATAGTGGTGCGTTTACCCAACTTACGGACATAATGTCATCTGACGTGTACCACAAGATGATGGTGGTAGCCATACCAGAACGTATGACTGGACGGAAGTGTGGGTCTGACCAACTCTGGGACTTGACAGAGGTGACCAAAGGTGTGACCGTTGAAGACGGGGAAGTTCCAGGAAAGGGGTCCGACACCGTTAGTAATGGGGACCGCTGGTTCCAGAATGACCGAGCGGGTGGTGGTGACTCCCTTTCAGACCGTGACGAAAGCGGAAAAGAGGGCAGTTAGGCTGGCTCGGGTACAAATGGCAAGTCTTCCTCCCGTCGCCGGAAACATGAAGGGCGAAAAGGGACTGAACAAGTTGCACCCTCTGAGAAGATATACGAAGAAACAGGGACAGGTGCCAACAAGGTTAATATCCTTGACAAAGAGGTCACTTTACAACTGACAAAACCCCGCCCTGAGGTAATCGTAGACATGAGTAACAAAAAACTAACCCAGAGAAGTGGGTAGGGTACCAACAGTTAAAATCGCAGTTGAAGAACCACTCCAAGACAAAATAGAGAGCATGAAGGAGAATTCGACCGCTGTCACCCGACATTGACCAGCTGACAAAGGAACTGTGCACGTGGAAAGAGCGAGCCAACAGTTTCCACCAGGTAGAAGCGCATGTCCAAAGCTTAGAGAAAGAGCGCAAAGAGATCTGTCAACAGCTGGCGAATCAGCACAGTTGGATCAGGTGCGCCACCTGGAGTCCAAACTCTCGGCAGTCAAGCTTAGCTCGGAGAGAGGGGAGCGCAGGAGTTCCAGGACCTCGCCAAAGAGTTGTCTCGTGAGAAGCAAAGGGTGACAGACTTACAGGTGAAATTAAAGCGGCTGAGAGACCAGAACTCGGAGGAAAACATGGCTTTGGAGTCCCTGGACAAGAACAGTGATTCTCTCGAGATGTCACGCGGTCTTATGATATGTGTACGATGTCAGTAAACTATTCTTAAAAGAACAACACTCTATACAACATATAGATTAGCAACATCAGCATGTAAATATAGAATAGATTTACCTGACACGATATCCGTTGAACTCAGGGTTAATCTTGAGGACTTGATACACTGTCACAGGAAAGAGGAGGACCGGGGGTCTAACCTGACCCTAAACTGGGGTCCTAATTAATCCCTCACCTTGGAGGTACTGATAATGGTTCAGAGGTCCAAGTCTCCAGCCTAACCCTGTCTCCTATCAGTCCCTGAACCCTGTAATCAGTCCTAAGAAGGATTCTGATTACCACCAAAGGGATATGGGCTGATCTCTGCTAAATACACAGATTAGACATATAAGACAGACTGGAGAAAACACAGACTTGCATACACACTCAAACACAGAAGGAACATAAATGATCTGGGATATTAAACTCTAAGCAAGGTGAGCTTAAAACAACTAAGGAGCTCTTTAACTTAAGTCTATACAGATACAATCCTATCTGTGGTCTGCATGAAGAATTTCACTGGCAACTCCCAACACAGACAACCAGAGATTTAAAGGAAACCAATCAACAAATAATTAATTGCAGCCGGGAGAAAACTGCACCCAGTCCAGAACTGAGCACAGACAGAATTAACTCCCTAACTGCCAAACACAAAGAAACAGCAACTCAGCTGTGAGAAGTCAGAATGTGCAACCGCGACGATCTTCGTGGCGATGCACACATGACAGTACCCCCCCTTCTACGAGGGGCCTCCGGACCCTCAGGGCCAGGTTTGCCCGGGTGAGTTCTGTGGAAGGTCCGCACCAAACGATCTGCGTTAATGTCAGACGCAGGAACCCACGTCCTCTCCTCTGGACCATACCCCTTCCAATGCACCAAGTACTGAAGGGACCGGCGATTCAGACGTGAGTCAATGATCTTTGACACTTGAAACTCCAAGTTACCATTGACCACCACTGGAGGAGGAGGTAGAGGTGATGGTATGACTGGTGCCACGTACCTCTTAAGTAATGACTTGTGGAACACATTATGAATTTTAAACGTAGGAGGGAGGTCCAGACGAAATGCCACAGGATTAATTATGGAACTGATCCTGTACGGCCCGATGAATCTGGGGCCCAGCTTCCCGGAGGGAACTTTAAGTTTTATATTCCTGGTAGACAACCATACCAGATCGTTCACATTAAGATCTGGACCAGAAACTCTCCTCCTATCAGCCATACGTTTATAACGGTTCCCCATAGCACTAAGATTATTCAATACACCTCTCCACACTGAAGCAAGTGACGACGAGAAACGCTCCTCCTCAGGAACCACAGAAGGGCCCCCCCATTGAATGTACAAAACTGGGGATGAAAACCATATGCCCCAAAAAACGGGGACTTACCAGTGGACTCGCTCCGCCTGTTGTTAAGAGCGAACTCTGCCAGAGGCAAGAAAGAAGACCAGTCCTCCTGGTTCTCTGAGACAAAACACCGAAGATAAGTCTCTAGGCTTTGATTCAGACGCTCTGTCTGACCATTGGTCTGCGGATGAAAAGCCGAGGAAAATGACAATTGCATCCCCCCGACGTAAACAAAATGCCCTCCAAAACTTGGACACAAACTGAGACCCCCTATCTGACACCACATCAGAAGGCAACCCATGAAGTCTCACAATCTCCCCAATGAACACCTGCGCCAGAGTTTTAGCATTAGGGAGGGCAGGAAGAGCAATGAAATGTGCCATCTTACTGAACCTGTCAACAACCACCAGTATGACAGTCTTCCCTGACGACTGAGGAAGGTCCGTGATGAAGTCCATAGACAAATGAGTCCATGGACGCTCCGGAAGTTTCAAGGGTAAGAGGGTCCCAGACGGACGGGTATGAGGGGTCTTAGAGCGAGCACAAACCCCACAGGACGCGACAAAAGTTAAAACATCTTTATTAACGTTAGGCCACCAAAACCGGCGAGAAAGGAGATCTAAAGTAGCCTTACTCCCTGGATGTCCTGCTAAAGCAGAATTATGATGTGCTTCAATAACCTTTTGTCTCAACTGATTTGGGACAAACAGTCTCCCTGGAGGTCCTGCAGGGGCGTCCCCCTGAGCCTCTAACACCTCCTCCTCAAGCTCAGAACATACAGCCGACACTACCACCCCCTCCTGAAGGATAGGAATCGGGTCATCCATTTTCCCGGCCCCTGGGAAACTGCGAGACAAGGCATCCGCCTTAACATTCTTAGATCCAGGGCGATAAGTGACAACAAAATTAAACCTGGTAAAAAACAACGACCATCGAGCTTGTCTGGAATTCAGACGCTTAGCAGATTCCAAATACAGCAGGTTCTTGTGATCAGTAATGACGGTGACCGGGTGGACTGCCCCCTCCAAAAAGTGACGCCATTCTTCAAAAGCCAACTTAATGGCCAAAAGTTCCCTATTGCCGATATCATAATTCCTTTCGGCGGACGACAATTTTTTAGAAAAGAAAGCGCACGGATGCCATTTACCAGGGGACGGACCCTGGGACAATATTGCACCCACCCCTACGTCAGACGCGTCCACCTCCACAACGAACGGCTGTGATGCATCTGGTTGGATGAGAACGGGTGCTGAAGCAAAACATTTTTTCAAAGAGGAAAAAGCTTGGCAAGCTTTGTCCGACCATTTAGAAAAATCCGTCCCTTTTCTTGTCATGTCAGTGAGAGGTTTGACAACAGATGAGAAATTACAAATAAATTTCCGGTAGTAGTTAGCAAACCCCAGAAAACGCTGCAGAGCCTTAAGATCCTCTGGCTGATCCCATTCAAGCACTGCTCTCACCTTTTCAGGGTCCATACGGAAACCGGAGGCTGACACCAAGAAACCCAAAAACTGAAGTTCCTGTACGGCGAATACACACTTTTCCAGTTTGGCGTATAGTTTATTGTCTCGCAAGATCTGCAACACCTGTCTCACATGCTCCTGGTGAGACACAAGATCTGGTGAGTAAATTAAAATGTCATCCAAATATACGACCACAAACAGCCCCACCAGATGACGAAAAATGTCATTAACAAAATGTTGGAATACTGCTGGTGCAGTAGTCAGACCAAAAGGCATGACAAGGTTCTCATAATGTCCCTCCGGCGTGTTAAACGCCGTTTTCCACTCATCCCCCTCTTTTATCCTAATCAGATTATACGCCCCCCTGAGATCCAATTTAGAGAACCATTTGGCGCCAACAATTTGATTGAAGAGATCAGGAATCAGAGGGAGTGGATACGGATCTCGAACAGTAATCCGATTAAGTTCGCGGAAATCCAAGCAAGGGCGTAGGCCTCCATCTTTTTTCTTCACAAAGAAGAACCCCGCGGCCACTGGGGAAGATGAAGGTCTAATATGCCCTTTGGCCAGACTTTCCGAAATATAATCTTTCATAGCCTGCCTCTCAGGACCAGAAAGGTTATATAACCTAGCTTTAGGTAACTTAGCATCAGGAAGTAAATTAATAGAGCAGTCATACACGCGATGAGGAGGCAACTCCTGACACCCCTCCTCAGAGAACACATCCCCAAAGTCCTCCAAAAAAGGAGGCAAAGTACTAGGCACGACCGCACTGATGACTGTGTTCATGCAGTTACTTTTGCAAAACTCCCCCATTGGCTTATATCTCTGGACTGCCAATTAATCACAGGGTTATGTTTAACCAACCAAGGAAGTCCCAACACAATAGGAGTAGGTAGACCCTCCAACACATAACAAGATAATAGTTCCCTATGTATTGCCCCTACCCGAAGGTCAATGTTATGAACCTCATGAACAAAGCTACCTTGGCCGAGAGGCCTGGCGTCAATGGAGAATATAGGGATCGGTTTGACCAATACACTCAGATGCATACCTTGAGCCTGAGCAAACTGAGCGTCAACCAGATTAGCCCCGGACCCACTATCAAGAAGAACAGAAAATCTCTCCACTCTCGTACCAACCACCACCTCCACTGGTACAAGGAACTGAGAAGAACTAGCGGACGAAATACATACTCCCAGGTTGTCGTCCACCACACAACCTGGGATTAACAGTTTTCCGGCGACTTTTTGCTCAACAAGGCACGGGATGGACATCCCCCAACAAAATGTCCCTCTTTCCCGCAGAAGAAACACCTTCTAGTCCTGCGGCGTACCGCCAATCCCCTCCTACGAAATGATGTCCCTCCCAACTGCATAGGCTCCTCCGAACAGACAAGGGGAACCTCAACATAAGGGACTTTAGTAGTAGGTGGAGTAACAACAGGGGGCGGAGTTACCTCGCACCTCTCCCGGAGCCGTCTATCAGTACGGATAGCTAGGGCCATAGCAGCCTCCAGTGATGGAGGAGAATCATACTGAGCCAAAACGTCCTTTAATTTGTCAGAAAGCCCATGACAAAACTGGCTCCTAAGAGCTGGGTCATTCCACTGAGTATCTGTGGCCCATCTACGGAACTCAGAAGCAAATTCCTCCGCCGGACGATCTCCCTGCTGTATCTTACGTAATTTTGTCTCAGCAAGAGAGACCCGATCTGGGTCATCATATACCAAACCCAGGGCAGTAAAAAATCGATCTACTGACTGTAGAGCCGGGGATCCCGGAGGAAGGGAGAAGGCCCAGGATTGAGGGTCCCCTTGTAGGAGCGAGATAACAATTCCACTCTCTGCTCTTCACTCCCTGATGATCGAGGCCGAAGCCGAAAATACAATTTACATGCTTCCCTGAAGGTAAAAAATTTGTCTCGCCCACCAGTGAACCTGTCCGGGAGAGCTACTTTAGGTTCAAATCTGGTTTGCTCCGAGGGAGACAAAACTTTGGACTTAATGTCCGTCAGCTCCATGGATAATCCCTGCAACTGCAGAGCCAGCTGGGCTACTGGATCCATGGCAACTGGGAATAATTTTATAGGCCAGTGAAAATGTCACGCGGTCTTATGATATGTGTACGATGTCAGTAAACTATTCTTAAAAGAACAACACTCTATACAACATATAGATTAGCAACATCAGCATGTAAATATAGAATAGATTTACCTGACACGATATCCGTTGAACTCAGGGTTAATCTTGAGGACTTGATACACTGTCACAGGAAAGAGGAGGACCGGGGGTCTAACCTGACCCTAAACTGGGGTCCTAATTAATCCCTCACCTTGGAGGTACTGATAATGGTTCAGAGGTCCAAGTCTCCAGCCTAACCCTGTCTCCTATCAGTCCCTGAACCCTGTAATCAGTCCTAAGAAGGATTCTGATTACCACCAAAGGGATATGGGCTGATCTCTGCTAAATACACAGATTAGACATATAAGACAGACTGGAGAAAACACAGACTTGCATACACACTCAAACACAGAAGGAACATAAATGATCTGGGATATTAAACTCTAAGCAAGGTGAGCTTAAAACAACTAAGGAGCTCTTTAACTTAAGTCTATACAGATACAATCCTATCTGTGGTCTGCATGAAGAATTTCACTGGCAACTCCCAACACAGACAACCAGAGATTTAAAGGAAACCAATCAACAAATAATTAATTGCAGCCGGGAGAAAACTGCACCCAGTCCCAGAACTGAGCACAGACAGAATTAACTCCCTAACTGCCAAACACAAAGAAACAGCAACTCAGCTGTGAGAAGTCAGAATGTGCAACCGCGACGATCTTCGTGGCGATGCACACATGACACGAGATGCTTAAAGGGACAATAAAAGAACATGTCAAACAAGAAAAAACCCTGAGACAAGCAGCTGAGCGCAGAGTGGATGAGCTGGAGAAGGAAGTCTCTGAGCTCCAAGGTCACCTGTCAAAGTGGCAAAGTGTGAATAAGGCCTTAAGAGAAGATGTGGAAGGGCTCAGGGAAGAAGAAGGGGTTTGCAGACTTACCGTGGCAGTTCCAGAGTGGTAACAAGGTGGAGCTGCCAATGCCCATCTTGGCAAGGGGTCTGGAAGGGTATAAAGCTGAGGAAGACTTGACGCTAAGAGCAGAACAAGACAGTCACCCGGTCGTGGCAGATGTCATGATGGAAAGGTTCAAGGCAAAGCAGGAGCCATCCATCCATGAAGAGGGTGAGAACTCGCTCTTCAAGTGCGTAATAGAGGTACCCGAAGACATGCGAGAAGCATGTACCAGTGAGGGTGTGCATGAGGCCTTTAAAAAGGCAGTAGGAGCATGCAGTGTGCTTTGGGTGCCTAAAGGGTATGCCACACTAAGCGAGATCGCTAACGAGATCGCTACTGCATCACCATTTATGACGCAGTAGCGATCTCGTTAGCGACTTAGCTGTGTGATTCCAAACACAACTCATCAGCGATCTGTATAACGACCTCTGCGGTCGTTGGGAAAACCTAGTCCCACCTGCGACGCTGGTGAAGTCGTTCCTAAAGGGTGTCACACTCAGCGATTCAGGCTCACCAGCGGGACACCAATGACCAAAAAAAGGCTCAGAACATTCATGAGCGATCAGCGACATCTCAGAAGGGGCCACATCGCTGCTACATGTCACACACAGTTAAGTCGCTAAGGAGATCGCTACTGCGTCATAAATGGTGACGCAGTAGTGATCTTGATAGCGATCTCGCTTGCGATCTCGTTTAGTGTGGCATAACCTTAAGGTTAGTCCACAATTGTAGGGTAGAAACCTATATACAACTAATCATTAGCACAAAAATTAACTGTGTTAGACACTGCAGTTTTCAATGAGCACTATTATTAACATTACTTAATATCAAAATAATAGTTAAAGAGAATCTGTCACCTCATTTTTCGTATATAAGGTGCGGTCACCGCCATTAGGGGCTTATCTACAACGTTCTGTAATGCTGTAGATAAGCCCCTGATATAACCTGAAAGATAAGAAAAACAAGCTATATATTATACTCACCTGGGGTCGATCCGGTACAATGGGTGTCAGAGGTCCGGGTCCGGAGCCTCCAATCTACATGCGATGACGTCCTCCTCCTTACTTCTGTCGTGGCTCCGGCGCAGGCATAATACTCTGCAGTGCGCAAGTGCCGGGAAATGTCAGAGAGGCCTGGAGACTGCGCACTGCAGTACTTTACTCTGCCCTCAAAAGGGCAGATAAGTATGCCTGCACAGGAGCGCGACAGAAGCAAGGAGCAGGATGTCATCGCTAGAAGATGGGAGGTGACGGACCTGCGACGCCCATCGGACCGGACCGCCCCTGGGTGAGTATAATATAACTCGTTTTTCTTATCTTTCAGGTTACATCGGGGGCTTATCTACAGCATTACAGAATGCTGTAGATAAGCCACTGATGGCGGTGGCTGCAGCTGATATACGAAAAATTGGGTGACAGATTCCCTTTAAATGGAACCTGTCACACTCCCAGGGACTTTTTAAGTAAAAGAGCCACCTTCAGCAGCACTAAGGCTGCATTCTGTGAAGGTGTCTTTTAGGCGGGCGTCACACTGCCGAGTTTGATGCGAGTTAGTCGCACGACTTTCTCGCATCAACACCCGGCACGGCCGCCCGCTCTCGGACCCGAGTGCGCGGCGGCATAGAAATACATGCAGCCGCACACTCGGGTCCGAGAGCGGGCGGCCGTGCCGGGTGTTGATGCGAGAAAGTCGTGCGACTAACTCGCATCAAACTCGGCAGTGTGACGCCGGCCTTAGGTTTCTGATCGCTAGGAACTCTGAAATACAGTTTTATAATTTGTCCGACATACCGCTATTGTGTCAGGGAGGTATGTCTTCTCCCACTGTGTCAATGGCCTCAGCGGTGTCAATCATCCCCGTCTTGTTTCCGGCCCCCACCTCCTCTCCTTCTTGCGATGTCATCGGCGCTGCATGTAGCGGCGGCCCCAGATCCCACCCAGCAGTGTGTTATGATGTATTCACACTGCGGGGCTGGGAATCTGACACCTGCGCAGTGAAGAAAGCAGTGGAGGGAGATGGGGGACAGGCACAGAGATCCTCACTGCGCATGCGCCAGATTCCCAGACCCGAAGTGTGAATACATCATAACACACTGCGGGGCGGGATCTGGGGCCGCCGCTACACACAGTGCCGGTGACGTCGCAAGAAGGAGAGGCGGGGGCCGGAAACAAGATTTGGATGATTGACACCTCTGAAGCCATTGACACAGGGGGAGAAGACATACCTCACTGACACAATAGCGGTATGTCGGACAAATTATAAAACTGTATTTCAGCGTTCCTAGCGATCAGAAATCAAAGGCCTCGTTCACACATCAGTTTTTTGCTATCAGTCACAATCCGTCGATTTTTAAAAAAAAAACGGATCCGGCGATTGATGCCGCAGGATCCGTTTTTTTCTCATAGACTTGTATTAGAGACGGATTGTGACAGATGGCCGTGCGTTTCATCCGTCGTTCGATGGATCCGTCGAAAATTTTTGGGCGGGCTGCCGGACACAACGCACAAAGCAATGTTTCTTGTCTCCGGCGGAAAATCGGACAGCGACTGATCCGTCAATGTCCGTCGTTTGCTATAATGGAAGCCTATGGACGCTGAATCCATCGTCATCCGTCAAATGACGGATTCTGGCGACGGATTCAGTTTTTTTAACTGAGCATGCTCCTGACAGGTTAAAAAATAAAAAATAGATATATACACGTAGAATACATGTATATTTATATACGTCATTGAAACACATATATATATATTTATAGTTCATACAGTTCTACATAGAATAATAGCAGCTAAATCAATTGCAGGCTTTTGTAAAATTATTACAGAACCCAACATGATATGACACATGGTTTACATATAGTAAACCATGTCATATCAAAACGATCTATATATGTCAGTGTTTAACCCCTTTCTGCCATCGGACATACTATCCCGTCCATGGTACCTGGGCCCGTATGACCATGGACGGGATAGTAAGTCACATGCGATCGGACGCGCTCCCGGGCGGGTGTCAGCTGATTATCACAGCTGACACCCAGCACTATGTGCCAGGAGCGGTCACGGCACATTAACCCCTGGCACACTGCGATCAAACATGATCGCAGTGTACCGGGGGCACAAGGAAGCACTGTGCAGGGAGGGGGCTCCCTGCATGCTTCCCTGAGACCCTGAGAGCAGCGCGATGTGATTGCGCTGTTCGGAGGGCCTCCTCCCTGCAGGACACCAGATTCAAGATGGCCGCAGGGACCTTCCGGGTCTTGCAGGGAGGCAGCTTCCTCAGTGTCTGCTGAGAGCAGGCGCTGAGAAAGCCTGTTGCAGTGCCAGTCAGATCGCTGGTCTGACAGAGTGCTGTGCACAGTGTCAGACCAGCGATCTGACATTATACAGTGATGTCCCACCCTGTGACAAAGTAAAAATGTAAAAAAAAAAAAATAAACATCTGTAAAAATAATTTAAAAAATATCCCCAAATAAAGAAAAAAAATATTCCCCAATAAATTAATTTCTTTATGTAAATAATAAAAAAACACAATAAAAGTACACATATTTGATATCGCCGCGTCCGTAACAACCCGCCCTATAAAACTGTCCCACTAGTTAACCCCTTTAGAAAAAAAAAAGCAAAAAACAATGCTTTATCATTATACCGCTGAACAAAAAGTGGAATAACACGCGATCAAAAAGACAGATATAAATAAACATGGTACCGCTGAAAACGTCATCTTGTCCCGCAAAAAACAAACCGCCGTACAGCATCATCAGCGAAAAAATAAAAAAGTTATAGCTCGCAGAAAAAAGGGATGCAAAAATAATCATTTTTTATATAAAATTGTTTCCATTGTATAAAAGCGCCAAAATATAAAAAAATGATATGAGATATCGCTGTAATCGTACTTTATCAATTTTACCACACGCGGAACGGTATAAACGCCCCCCCAAAAGAAATTCATGAATTGCTGATTTTTGTTAATTCTAACCTCCCAAAAATCGTAATAAAAAGCGATCAAAAAAATGTCACGTGCCCAAAAATGGTACCAATAAAAACGTCAACTCGTCCCGCAAAAAATAAGACCTCACATGACTCTGTGGGCCAAAATATGCAAAAATAATAGCACTCAAAATGTGGTGATGCAAAAACTATTTTTTGCAATAAAAAGCGTCTTTTAGCGTGTGACAGCTGCCAAACATAAAAACCCGCTATAAATAGTAAATCAAACCCCCCTTTATTACAACCTTAGTTAGGGAAAAATAATAAAATTAAAAAAATGTATTTATTTCCATTTTGGCATTAGGGTTAGGGTTGGGGCTAAAGTTAGGGTTTGGGATTAGGGTTAGGGGTGTGTAAGGGTTAAGTTTGTGGTTAGGGTTATGATTAGGGTTGGAGTTAGAATTGGGGGGTTTCCACTATTTAGGCACATCAGGGGCTCTCCAAACGGTATCAGCGTACTCAGGACAAATTGAACAACCACGTTTGGGGTCCAATTTCTCCTGTTACCCTTGTGAAAATAAAATATTGGAGGAGAAAAAATCATTTTATGAAAAAAAAAAAAAAAGATTTTTTATTTTCACGGCTGTACGTTATAAACTTCTGTGAAGCACTTGGGGGTTCAAAGGGCTCACCACACATCTAGATAAGTTTCTTGGGGGGTCTACTTTCAAAAATGGGGTCACTTGGGGGGTTTCCACTGTTTAAGCACATCAGGGGCTCTCCAAACGCGACATGACGCCCGCAGACCATTCCATCAAAGTCTGCAATCCAAAACGTCACTACTTCCCTTCCGAGCCCCGACGTGTGCCCATACAGTAGTTTTCTCCCACATATAAGGTATCAGCGTACTCAGGAGAAATTGGACGACAACTTTTGGGGTCCAATTTCTCCTTTTACCCTTGGGAAAATAAAAAATTGGAGGAGAAAAAAATCATTTTGTAAAAGATAATGTTTGTGGAAAAAATATTTTTTTATTTTCATGCTCGTGCGTTATAAACTTTAGTGAAACACTTGGGGGTTCAAAGTTCTCACCACACATCTAGATATGTTCCTTGAGGGGTCTAGTTTCCAAAATGGTGTCATTTGTGGGGGGTTTCCACTGTTTAGGCGCATCAGGGGCTCTCCAAACGCGACATGGCGTCCAATCTCAATTCCAGCCAATTTTGATTTGAAAATGTCAAATGGCGCTCCTTCCCTTACGAGCTCTGCCGTGCGCCCAAACAGTGGTTTTCCCCCACATATGGGGTATTCGCATACTCAAGAGAAATTGCACAAAAACTTTCTGTCTATTTTCTCATTTTACACTTTTGAAAATAAAAAAATGTTTGTAAAATATGATTTTTGTGACTAAAAAGTTAAATGTTCATTTTTTCCTTCCACATTGCTTCAGCTCCTGTGAAGCACCTGAAGGGTTAATAAACTTCTTGAATGTGGTTTTGAGTACCTTGAGGGGTGCAGTTCTAAGAGTGGTGTCACTTTTGGGTATTTCTGGTCCTAAAAAAATGGCTTTGTAAATTTTGTTGTAAAAATGAGAAATCGATGGTCAACTTTTAACCCTTAGGCTGTGTTTCCATGATCAGGAAACACAGCGCTTTGGATGGAGCGGAGAGTCCGCTCCGCCCAAAGCCCCGTCCCCTAGTGAACGCGCGGTCAATCCGGATGTGTTCATTGAACACATACGGAACACATCCGGAATGACCGCAGGGCTAGGTAGGCCTGTGTTATTTCCCTTGTGGCGACGTAGCGTCGCCGCAAGGGAATAGGACATGCTGCGATGTGAAAAGACGCGCCACATGTCCGTTAACGCAGGTCTGCCGCCTGCGTGTTTTTAAGCATAGTGGAGACGGGATTTCTTAAAATCCCCTCCACTATGCTGTAACATCTGAACGCTGCGTGTTTGACGCTGCGCCAGCGCACAGCGTCAAACACGCAGCAATTACTGAAGAAATCTGGATGGTGGAAACACACCCTTATAATTTCCTAACAAAAAAAATTTTTGGTTCCAAAATTGTGCTGATGTAAAGTAGACATGTGGGAAATGTTATTTATTAACTATTTTGTGTGACATATTTCTCTGTTTTAAGGGAATAAAAATTCAAAGTTTGAAAATTGCAAAATTTTCGCCATATTTCCGTTTTTTTTCAAAAATATACGCAAGTTATATTGAAGAAATTTTACCACTAACGTGAAGTACAATATGTCACGAGAAAACAATCTCAGAATCGCGAAGACACGTTGAAGCGTTCCAGAGTTATAACCTCATAAAGAGACAGTGGTCAGAACTGCAAAAATTGGTCCGGTCATTAAAGGGAATCTGTCACTCCATTTTGGCTATCGGTATGTATCATATATCCTGATACCCCCGCACAGACGGCGTTCGGCTTCCCGCGATTGCGCTTTCACATTCACCCCGCGCATGCGCAGTGTGCTTTGCCCAACAGTGGGCAAAGCATAAAATCATTACAGCGCATGCGCAACTATTTCCTTGCCCCGAAAATGACTGCTTGCCTTGGACGACTTCCGGGGCAAGGAAAGTGAAGGACAATATTGCGCATGCGCTGTAATGATTTTATGCTTTGCCCACTGTTGGGCAAAGCACACTGATCAGGCGCGGGAGGCCAAACACCGTCTGTGCGATTCACGGACGGCCATACGCAAGAGATGCCGAGGAGCGGGGGCGTGGGTGGAGAGAGAAAACGCCGCCCTCCGGACCGGACCGCCCTGATTAGCATACCAAAATACGAAGTTTACAAAGGTATTTTGGCATCAAAATGGGGGTATCAGGATTCATGATACATACCGATAGGTTACTTACGGGACGCACTATTCAGTCATATCTTTATGTGATATAGCCAAAATGGGGTGACAGATTCCCTTTAACGTGCAAACCACACTTAGGGGTAAAGGAGTTAAAAACCATGCAGCAAAGGGTTGGGTGTGTCATTCTTGGTTTGCAAACTACAGAGCAGACAGCTCTGAAAGGTTCAGTCTGTGTGAAGTAACACAGAGCCAACCAAAGCCAAAAGGCCTGGCACCCCTCAGTGTGACACGGCGGTGCATTCGCCTACGGCAATTGGTCTCGGATAAAGACTTTCTTGATTCCAGGCTGCGATCCGGAGGATACCATTTGTTTTCTGTTTGTGGGTAGGCTGGACATTAAAGACACTTTGTTTTGAACTTTCCTGTGGTCACTGCCTGTCTGTCACACTGCCCCAATCCCGCTGCACTACAAAATATATATATATATAATATATATATATATATATATATGTATATATATATATATATATAATGTACATATTGTGAGACAGTGACTGTAACAATTATGTGGGTACTATGGAATCTGATTGGATGGGATAAAACCAATCTGAGACCAAAGTTGAGGCAAACAAATGTATTTAACTAAGTAAAAGTGCAACCAAAACTAACAGAGATCTTCCTCAATTGTAATGAAGTGCACAGCACAATATAGTAATCTTAAGCAAACTGAATAGCGGGGTGCGACCGCTGATAAGAACCAGTCCAGCAATAATATTACGCAGAAGTGCCAATGGCACTTAAACGTGGAAGTCCAGCATTATTATAGGTGAGAATGCAGACAGTACTTAAAACGTGGAAGTCTAGCATTAATATTGGTGAGGATGCACACAGCACTTAGACGTGGAAGTCCAGCAGTACGCAGGTGAAGCGTTAACAGGAGAAGTTCTCTAAATGTATCTTTTAGGACTGAAAAAGTCCTGCTTAAGTCCAGCACTGCAGCCTAATACAGTCCAGGGAGAGATAATGAAGTCAGGACTTCTTACTGACCACAGCAGTTCCAGCGGCGAGTAGCTCCACACTAGTAGTCTGGACAGTAGGTAACCCCAGTCAGGATCAAAGAGCACACAGAGGACAGAAGGCAGCTGGACATGGAGAGGTAGAGCACGGAGTAACGAGCAGCAGGGAGTCCACTAGCAGATAGGCAGAAGCTCAGGAGCCAACAGCAAAAAGAATACTCAGGCAAGGAGGATTTCCTGACCGGGACTAAAATAGCAGAACCGACAGGAAGTTCAGGGCAGGGCGAAGTACCAGACTCCATCTTGGACAAAGGCGAAACAGGCCGTACCTGGATGGTCTCTGTGTTGGTAGGTCCTGCAAGTGGACCGGATTCCTGAATAGCACAGGGTGAGATCATGTACCTGCAGAGTCTGTGACGGCACTGCGTTGGGGAAGCTACCGTCCTTCTGAGGGTCTGGAACTGTCGGGAGTGCCCTTGTCTCAAGGCATCGTCCTGGACAGTGATCCCAGTGAGGCAGCTTCCCTGGAAGCCAGGTGTCGTGACACCTAAAGTGTCACTAGTGCTGCCCAGGGGGCACTATCAGGGGGCACGTGAATAAAACATAGGAGTGCAGAAACAATGCACTCTGAGCTCAAGGACCTTAAACTAATGCAGTGAACAGGACCTGGCAGAGAGCAGTCACGTGACCAAGAGGGGGCGGAGCCACCGCATGTGAATGCAGAGTAAGTCACTGAATACACAGCCTGTAGGGCAATAACAGAAATGTAGTCAAGATGAGCCAAAGGTCAAAAAGCCAGAGAAGAGCGCAGTACCAAAGGACAAGACAGAGAGTAAACGGAGACAAGCCAAGGGGTCAGATAACCAGGAGGGACAAAGCAGTACAAAGCAGAATACAGAGGCAAAAGTCAGGAGTCAGACACACAAGCACAGAGGCACACGATAAGGGACGAGTCACCTGGGTCAGCAACCACAAACTGAGTACACAGGAGTATCACCGACAAACCATCCAGGAACTGCCAACATTAAATAGCTGCCACAGAATCGAAGAAAGGCTGACTAACATTAACCCTGACCTGACCAGGATGGAGGCAGCACCATCCTGTCCAGAGTCATGACACCAGGACTGACAAGGAGTCAGCATCAGGAGCGGAGCTCCTGGAAGTTAACCTCGGACAAGGGGGGTTGTAAGAAAGGCAGAGAGGTGTATCTGCTACATGAACAGACTGGTGCCTTTTTATGTTCGTGGATGTAACAAAACGGACTGTACTCTATTTGGTTTATGCTGTGTTAAATATACAAGAAGGTCTGTTTAAGTGAGAAACCGTTCCTGTGTGCCTTAATCCCGTTGCCAAGCGAGTGTCCCGCAATACATACAGTGAGCGCTATCTTACAATATACAAACATTTGAGTGCAAAGTGTTTGTCCCCTTACTGATTTCCTAAAATTTTGCATGTATGTCACACAAATGTTTCAGATCATCAAACAAATGTAAATATCAGACAAAGATAACACAAGTAGTCACATAATGCAGTTTATAAATGAAAGTATTTATTATTAAAGGAAAAAGAAATCCAAACCTACAGGGCCCTGTGTGAAAAAGTGATTGCCTCCTAAGCCTAATATCTGGCAATCAAGCGTTTGTGATAACTGGCAATAAGTCTGTTACAACGCTTTGGAGGAATTTTGGACACTCATCTTTGCAGAATTGTTGTACCTAATTCAGCCACATTGGAGGGTTCCTAGCATGAACAGACTCTTTAAGGTCATGCCACGGCATCTCAGTCGGATTAAGGTCAGGATTTTGACTAGGCCACTCCAAAGTCTTAATTTTGTTTTTCTTAAGCCATTCAGAGGGGATCTTGCCGATGTGTTTTGGATCATTATTCTGCTGCATAACCCACCTGCGCTTCAGCTTGAGGTCAATGATGGCAGCTCTCTCAGGAACAAGAACTAATGCAAATTGTGAGCAAAAACGAGGGCGAGACACCCAACATCCTCCTGACAACACAAACCTCACCTGTGTCTCTCCTACCCACAATACAGGAGTGTGCACCTGACAC